>CM054144.1:27024065-27034065 GCA_028751875.1 Rapana venosa | reverse complement strand
GCACTGTTTCTTTCTTACAAAAAGAGGACGAAATTGTCTCCTTCTTTGTTTGGTTATTATGTGTCGTCGTTAACACTGCAATAACAGTTAGGGAAGGTTCTAATGTGGCAGAAAGTGTCCCATGTATTTATTGGAAAAGACAACCAATCAAGTTCCCTTGAATGTCAATGAGAGACATAACACATCAACTCATTGAGTAAGAAACAGCCAATCACAATAAACGTGTCATTTCAAATAGCCAATCAAAACGATTGATTTCCTCACTGACAGAAAGTAGGGTCTAATAGAGATGCCAAATAAGAGAGATGAAATTAGGCTAAACGTGTGGGAGCCAGAAAATGAGAAAAAAATAATCTCACCACTCCCTTGAAAATGCCGACATCACTGGTCATTTCGAGCCAATTTTACAGACGAATTAAAACAAATAAAGACACACAAAGTCGATGAAATTGAATTTGAATAAAATTGAATGATATTAAATCAAATCAAACCGGATTATCCACAATTACATTAGTCGAGTAGTTAGATTGGCTTTTTTCACTTGAAAGATAAAATTATATTTTCTTTCTTTCTTCGTGTTTCTGTCCTTTTGCCACACACACACACACACACACACTATACACACTACACACACATGAGCGCGTGCGTGGGCACAGCACGCTTAGGCAGGGGGATAGAGATGGGGGTGGCTGTCGAAGAGTACGGACAGTTTGTTTTTAACAAGATTCAGCGCTATATAAATTCCATATATTATTATTATCATTAGTAGTAGTAGTAGTAGTAGTAGTAGTAGTAGTAGTAGTAGTAGTAGTAGTAGTAGTAGTATGGGAAGATTGTAGGTAGGAAATAAAACTTAACGTTTTTCAGGCTGGATTTGAAAGTATCAAATGTAGGTTCTCGGCGAAATGTTAAATATATCTTTACAAACATTTTTTTGGGGGGGGAATGAAAAGATACAACAATGGAATTAAAACACAAAAGAAAACAAATAAGAACAACAACTCTTTTTTTTATAAGCTATCAAAATTACGAAATATAGCAAGATACTTGAGGGGGGGGGGGGGGGTTAACAGGCAGAAGATGGCAAAAGGCAAAAACCCGAAAGACTGTCGACGCTGTCAGACTATACAATCCAAAAAAAGCAAAGGGAGAAAACGAAAGAGGAAAAGAAGACCCCTTCAATTACAGAAAGCGGAGCACAGGAGAGCCGACACTATCCTTTCTGTAACGTCCTCATCTAAACATGACAATAAAAATCCCTTCAGCTTTAAACTGCAGCCTCTCTCTCTCTCTCTCTCTCTCTCTCTCTCTCTCTCTCTCTCTCTCTCTCTCTCTCTCTCTCTGTGGAAACAGATACAAAATTTACAAAACCCCATACACACGGGGAGTGGATGTAAAAAAAGCACATGAGTGCTTATTCCATTATCCTCGATATAAAAGAATAAATAAATAAATAAATCTTCTCTCCCCTCTTCTTCTCTCTCTCTCGGGTCTTTTTTCTCTCGGGCTCTCTCTCTCTCCTCTCTCTCTCTCTCTCTCTCTCTCCAATTGTCTGTGCGTGCCTGTGTGTCTGTCTGTCTATCTGTCTGTTTTCTTTTCTCTCTCTCTCTCTCTCTCTCTCTCTTTTCTCTCTCTCTCTCTCTCCAATTGTCTGTGCGTGCCTGTTGGTGTTCTGTCTCTCTGTCTACTCTGTCTTTTCTGTCTCCTTCTCTGTCTTCTGTCTGTCTCTCTGTCTCTCTCTCTCTTCTCTCTCTGTCTCTGTCTCTCTCTGTCTCTCTGTCTCTTCTCTCTTCTTCAATTGTCTGTGGTGCCTGTTTGTGGCTGATGTCTGTCTCTCCTCTCTCTTTTCTCTCTCTCTCTCTCTCTCTCTCTCTCTCTCTCTCTCTCTTCTTAATTGTCTGTGAGTGCCTGTCTGTTGGCTGATGTCTGTCTGTCTGTCTCTCTCTCTCTCTCTCTCTCTCTCTCTTCTCTCTCTCTCTCTCTCTCTCTCTCACTCACTCTCCTGCACCCTCTGCTCATTGCCATCTCTTCCTGTCTGTCGCGCGCGCAAACATACACACACACACCACACAAACACACACACGCGCGCGCGCGCACGTCAGTCAACAAGACTGAACACGCTGAGAGACATGGAATCGTGTCATGGATTCCATCTTTGGAGTGAGGATCTCTGATAATTCATATTGAATCTCCGTGTATTTGTAACTGTCCTCTCCCCGCTATTCCCTTCGCAATAGCAGACAGCTTTGTGTGATCAATCACCGGAGTCTGCCTCTGAATCTTCAGGTTTCACACAGCATTGTTTGTCCTTCTTCGGCTATATTGTCAAGGATCACCGACGGTGATCGTGAAGTTTTGAGAATGCAACCGCTTTTGCCCCCCATCAAGGTAGCCGTAATCCAACTTCGGGATCGTGTCTAAACACGACTCAACTATGCAAGCAATCTTTATTTTTTTTATCTTTTTTTTTTTTTGTCGTCCGTTGCTACCGCCACGCAGTGGCCGACTCTCTCGGAAGGTGGAATGGGGTTTTAACGTGTGTGCGCAAGATGTTCTGTATGCGTTTGCAACATGGGACCTCGGTTTATAAGTCGTATCGGAAAACACTTTCGGGAGAGTGAAGTAGGTACTGGTGTCAACTCCAGGCGAAAAGTCCCCTTAAAAGGGAGCCTTGGTAGAGAGAGACTCGAACTCAGGCTGTCAGAGATCACGAGTGCCAGGCTCTAACCACTAGGTTATCCCTTTGCCCATTTCCGCAATCCATCTTCTGAGTTTGAATCTGTCATTAGTATACGTAGCCAACCCCACCCTATTTCTAACGTTTACTATTTTTGTGTTCATGACCAACGTTTACTTGTTTGGTTTTTTCCCTTCTCCTTCGCTCTCCCTGTTGTACAGTGACGTCAATGGCTTGGTTTAGACAAGAAGAATATCGGGTGAGAGCAAACAGGACTGTGTGTGGTGTACACACCCGTCAGTCAAATTAGGACTATGGGACTACCTTCTGCCCTCGTCAGAGCTCGGTCTGTTTCGTCTACTGCTACCAACTTCAAAGAGAACAGGAGCTAGGCAAAGTAGGCCTTTGGTGAAAGCATGTGTGCGTGCCAACAAGCCACCAACATGCAAACCCGCGTGTGCCCTGCGCGCGAACGCACGTACCCACCCACACCCACATATGCCTACACATGCATGCGCGCGCTCACACACACACACACACACAACACACACAAGCAGTAAGGTTACTTTTTGGAGGAGTCTTCCCATAGTAGAGTCCATTTCAATGAAAGACTGTCAGACTTGCTAAATTTAATAATAAATAAAACGAGACATTATTATAAGTAATTTATGTCAAATCAATGCTTCTTTATCTCCACGTGAGAGATTGTTGCAAAATGCTTGCTGGAAGCATTTTAGAAAGAGGATATGGGAATCTGGTTAATTAATTTGTAATGACCATAAATCTCTGACATTAGATATCCAGGCTACTTTAAACTCCTGCAAAGATAATGGTAGGCAGAAACGCATAGATAGTCAAATTATCTTTAAAGTACAGATACAAACTATCAATTCAACAACAACAAAATCTGTGATAATCAGACTTAATAATAGTAGTGCTCTCTTACTATGAAAATACAAAAGACCATTTTTATCTGGTTTGCCAAGATTGTCTTTGGGAAAGATTCTGTCTGAAGTATTGTTACTGCTGAGCATTATAATACTGTAAATTGGATACTATGTTGTATGTACCGTATTACCATATTTTTATGAGTCAATATTTCGTTTTCATTGTTTGCTTTTTGCTTGCTTTTTTTCAAATTCAACAGTCTCTTTATTTACAGCCCCATACTCTTTTTCCTGTCTAAATCACTTGATAAGAACAGACATTGAATTATACACATGTGCGCCATATACAAGCTGGTAGACAGACGGATAGAGATGCACAGACCTTTACATAAGGACAAAACTAGACCAAAGAAGGGCAGGCGTAAATACGATGATAATGCGATGGTCACGATGACATCATGAAAAATGGCGATAATCAAATAACATTACCACACGGACAACACACGACAAAACAACCACGACAAACACTACAACGACCACGATATCTAACACAACAACAACAACAATGCTAATGACCATGACAAAACAAAACGATGAAACGGACACCCTCAACACACTGCCCAGTTCACAAAGCCAGAACCATCCCCCACCCACCCCACCCCGGCCCCTCACTCAGCAGCCATGGCTTGCCGGGACATGACAGATTCCTGCACAGACCAGTTCCCCAAGGCACGGCAATTTTCCCCCCAAGCTTCCCCGAACCATTCGCCCAGAAAGCATTAACTCAATAAAGACAGCGAAGTTTCGAAATGCCTGTTAGGAGGGGAACACTGCTGTGGTGTGAGCTAGTCCTATAGCCTGTACATAAAGGGAAGGAAGGTACAGCCAGGCAACGACCACCACCAGCAACAGCGGCAACAGCCAAGGCCGCACTCTATTTCTAGCCTCCCTCCCTCCATCCCTCCATCCCTCCAACAGCAGCAGCACAAAGAGGACAGCCCCCTGAACGGTGAGGGGTTTCCTCCCGGCCTCCCCAGTGGAAAAAAGGACAGTCTGGACAGATTTCTGTCTGTCTAGAAATGTTCAACTGTCGAAAGATTTCAGCAGTGACACGATTGTTCTCTTATTGCAAGCCTCCCACAGCAAAATGATCTTCCCCCCGGAGAGGATTTATGGAAGTGTTTAACCTGGAAAGGCTTGACGGTTTCTTTTGTCACTTGCCCTCCCCCCCCCCCCCCCCACCTCCCCCCACAGTGAAATGACCTTCCTGGGCAGATTTTGAACAAGCGTTCTTTGTTCTTCAACTGTCAAAGAAGTTGTGTGTGTGTGTGTGTGTGTTGTGTGTGTGTGTGTGTGTGTGTGTGTGTGTGTGTGTGTGTGTGTGTGTGTGTGTGTGTAAGTGTGTGTGGGTGTGGGTGTGGGGTGTGTGTGCGTGCGTGCGTGTGTGTGTGTATGTGTGGGTATGTGAGTGTGAATGATTCTCCCTTGCCACAAGTCTCTTAAAGTAAAAGCATCTTACCGGACATTGTCGAAGCGTTATACAGTAAAGGGTTTGGGGTTTTTTTGTTGGTAGTTTGTTTGTTTGGGGTGTGTGTTTGTTGTTGTTGTTGTTTTGGGGGGGTATTTTGTTTTGTGTTTTGTTTGTTTGTTTGTTTTGTTTGTTGTTGTTTGGGTTTGTTTTGGGTTGTTGTTTTTGTTAGTTTGTTGTTGGTTTTTGTTGTTGTTGTTGTTTTGGTGTTTGTTTGGGGTGGGTTTTTTTGGGGGGGTCGTTCCTTGGCTGGAGCTCCGAGGTTCACCAATGGTGAGATTTTTTGCGTTTACGACCGTTTTTTCCCCAAACCATATAGGTAGCCGCATTGCATAGGGCTTTAAAAATGATGTTCCTTAACCACTACCCTCCCACGTTAAAAGGGCCTTCCCGGACAGATTTTACCCAAGTGCTCTTGGTTCTCCAATCGTCACAGCTTTCTAGAGTAGCGTTTCTTGTCGAAGAAAGCGTGGCTTTAATTAGTACTATAGGGGATACGCTTGTTAACGAAGCACACAGGCTCGTTAGCCTCGCGTCAAAGGCGCGTGCTCTTTAGTTAAAAACGGTTCAGTCTAGGTAAACCGGTGCAACGAATCTGCCTCAACTTAATGGTCTCTCTATTTTGGTGCTTCAAACCCTTATTTTACAGAACAAACGACGATGCCCGTAATACTAGGCAATGAATTCGGGATGGGGGGAGGGGGGGGGGGGGGGTCTTAATATAATGACAGAATTTCTTCTCTTCATTGGCGTTCACAATCCACAAACCAAATTGAAGATAATATACAGTTTACATAATGACAGAATTTCTTCTCTTCATTGGCGTTTACAATCCACAAACCAAATTGAAGATAATATACAGTTTACATAATGACAGAATTTCTTCTCTTCATTGACGTTCACAATCCACACACCAAATTGAAGATAATATACAATTTACATAATGACAGAATCTCTTCTCTTCATTGGCGTTTACAATCCACAAACCAAATTGAAGATAATATACAGTTTACATAATGACAGAATTTCTTCTCTTCATTGGCGTTTACAATCCACAAACCAAATTGAAGATAATATACAGTTTACATAATGACAGAATTTCTTCTCTTCATTGGCGTTTACAATCCACAAACCAAATTGAAGATAATATACAGTTTACATAATGACAGAATTTCTTTTCTTCATTGGCGTTTACAATCCACAAACCAAATTGAAGATAATATACAGTTTACATAATGACAGAATTTCTTCTCTTCATTGGCGTTTACAATCCACAAACCAAATTGAAGATAATATACAGTTTACATAATGACAGAATTTCTTCTCTTCATTGACGTTCACAATTCACAAACCGTTCACTCTCTCCTAGGCAATGAATGTACCTCAAGTTAATAGGATACTAGTACCTCTTTCTTGAGTGCTCTGAGACAACAACAACAACAACAACAACAACAAAAACCCTGTACTACTGATTTTTATTGCCGATGGGAACGGATGACAACATTTATAAAACTGCATACACACGGGGACTGGATGTAAAAAAGCACACGAATGCCTATTTCATTATCCTCGAAATGAACAAAATAAAGAATAAATACTACGAAAGTCGCTTCAGTTGTTAACTCTACCCTTTTAATGACAACCCTCAAATTTTATCAAGGACAATAAACTGAGAGGGGGAAAAAGTACTGCCGCAAATGTACTTTTTTAATCATTGCCTCAAGCCCAGTCTCAGAAAGTCTCTCAAACAATACTGCAAAATTAACGAGTTGGTGGTGTAGGCAGTATTAACAACCCCCCACCCCCACCCCCACCCCCTTCCATGTTTCTCACAAATTCATGCTTGATTTTTGTTTGGCTCCTCGGCTAGACCTCCGAGGCTTATGGAAGGTGAGATTTCGCGTATGCGACCGGGTTTTGGTTTTTTTCTTTTGCCCGCAGTGAAGGTAGCCGCATTCCAACTTTGGGAGATGGGGGTGGGTGGGGGGGGTGGGGGGGGGGGGGGGGTGTTTATGCTTGATAAGTTTCCTTTCTGAAGAATAACTGACAAAAGGGACAACAGATCCTTTACAAAGACATGCAAGCTATTGTTGGGTGTGACTTGCCGCGCTTATCTTGCTGGGGGGGACGGGATAGCCTAGTGGTTAGAACATTGCGCTCGCAATCTGACGACCCAGGTTCGATTCCCGTTCAAGGGGGATATTTTCTCCCGGAGTTAACATCAGTGCAGAATCTACTTTCCCACAAAAGTCCTTCGGATGAGACTATAAACCGAGGCCCCGTGTGCGAACGCACGCAGAACATCTTGCGCACACGTTAAAATCCTGTTTCGCTTTTCGTAAGAGTAGGCCATTGTGTGCTGGTAGGAACAGATGACAATTTACGAAACCGCATACACACGGGGACTGGATGTAAAAAAGCACATAAATGCTTAGTCCATTATCCTCGATGTAAAAGAGTGTAAAATAAAATGTTTGGTTTTTTTTTAAATATCATTGTTTTGTTGTTATACGATACTTTTTTATGCCTTTAGAGATTAGGCTTTGAGGTTCACCGACGGTGAAAGTTTGCGTATCCTAACCGTTTTTGCCCACCATGAAGGTAGCGGTATTCCGACTTCGGGAATGTTATACAATAGAGATTCCATGCACACTGTCATGTTTAATTAACTCTTCGTGTCGAGTCTCATGGACTAAAGTACAGTTTGGTCAGACTTCATTCGTGACACTAGAAGTTCATGCTGTTCAGAGAGACAGGGGTGAGGGGATGCTGCATGTAGGTATATGTAGTTTATCAGTGTTTCGTCTCTTGTCGTGTCCGACGTGAGCTCCAAAACCAGGGAGGCAGCGACTTGCGTTCTGACTTTGGGCAGAAATTTGATAAGTGGAGTGCCTTGCCGACAGTAATCCCCATTCTCGGCCAAGTGGGCATAGGTATCAGCTTTGGTGAGTGTCTCCAAAGCAACCAGCCCAGGGTGCAGCACGTAAGGACTGTGCGAGTCAAGCCTCCTAGTCAGAGAGTCATAGTCGATCACTAAAGACTAAGCGGTAAAGTGGAATTCCATGAGTGGGAAAGAAAGCCACTGGTCATACAGCCTCTCACCTTGCTGTTGCCCCCAGCGTCAATGGTTTAATCAAGAACTGTGATAAAGCCCAGGCGCTGCATATAGGTACTGTAAACTGAACAGCATCGTCCATTCCTAGTATCCCTCTCTAAAGATGAGACTGCTGTGATTTTAACATGGTCATGATCCGGTAGTTGTTGTCAACAGATTTTCAATTGACGGAGGGGGGGGGGGTGCGGGGGGGGGAGGGGGGGGGCGGCGAGGGGCGGGTGGAAGGGGTGGAGGGAGCGGGGAGGATGAGAAGCGATGGGGGGGGGGGGTGCTGGTGGCAATGTAGATGTTAAATATTTATGTGGGGAACTAAATACACAACCGCAGCACATCACAATTAGAGCCATGCATGAAATGAAGCATAATTAATGTGATGTATTTGCATCAACATACATACATGCATACACATACATACATCTAACTATACATATCATGCATACATTAACATACATACATACATACAAATTCATATGGGCGGATACACGGACAACGACATCGTACATTGTCATACATACATCTCATACAACATACGTACACACGAACATACATCATCTACATACATACATATATATAACATACATACTACATACATCTATCCATCCATCCATCCATATAACACACATCACTACAACACTCACTACTCACACACACAACTCACACACACAACAACACACACATACACGCGCGCGCGTCGCGCGCGCGCGCTGCGCGTACGTTAATATAATCTATATCCAGGAGAGAAACTCAACATATAATTATATGGGCGCTCAAACAGTATAACCATTAGCACTGCTCAACAACAGCAACAAAAATGTCCTTTAAGCCGAACATGGTATGGAAAAAAGTTTTTTGTGTGTAAATTGAGAAGCCATTCGGTTTGTGTTGTTGATATTCCTAAAAGATCAAAAATGGCATAATGATATGTAATCCCTACTGGCCTTCACGAAGTTGGAATATTGCCAGACCATAATGACAGACGTCAAGATAAAAACAAATCAGTGATCTTTCCAGTAACGTCTGTCATAAAATGCAAACACTGGGCGAATTTGATCCTCTCTCTCCCTCTCTCTCTCCCCTCTCTCTCTCTCTCTCTCTCGCTCTCTCTCTCTCTCTCTCTCATCTCTCTCAGATTATTTTTCACTCTATTAACAAAGGATAGTCAATGCTACTTCAAGCTGCATGATTGAAAATTATATGATTGATATGTACATATGCATGATTTTCTCATTTCTTGGAACATATTCTTTTGTGATTTGATTATTACTTGATACATCATGATAATGAATTAATTCTTGTGTTGTTCTACTTTCATATCATAAATCTTGCTTTTTTGTGCATTTGCTTCCATATTGATAACCATTGTTTCATAGCAACAAATAGGGCCAATGTACGTTAAAATCATTTCAGAGTTAGAGTCTCTGTCTCTTTGAATTGTGTTTGTGTGTCTTCTCTCTTGTTTTCTCTGTCTCGTTGTAGTGTGGTCTCTCTTATGCTCTTCTGTCTTGCTCTCTCTTCTGTCTCTCTTGTCTTGTCTGTCTGTCTGTCTGTTGTCTGTCTTTCTCTCTCTCTCTCTCCTCTCTCTCTCTCTCTCTCTCTCCTCTGCTTTCCTTCTCTCTCTCTCTGTCTGTCTGTCTGTCGTCTGTCTGTCTGTCGTCTGTCTGTCTGTCTCTCTCTCTCTCTCTCTCTCTCTCGTCTGTCTCTCTCCTCTCTCTCTTCTCTCTCTGTTTTTCTGTCTGCCTCTCTCTCTCTCGTCTCTCTCTCTGTCTCTCTCTCTCTCTCTCTCTCTCTCTCTC
>CM054144.1:27011565-27019065 GCA_028751875.1 Rapana venosa | reverse complement strand
TAGTGAACTGACGTAAAATCGAAGACAATAGCAACTACCACACACACACACACACACACACACACACACACACACACACACACACACACTTCGGATGAGACTATAAACCGAGGCGCTGTGTGCGAACGCATGCAGAACATTTTGCGCACACGTTAAATCCTGTTCCGCTTTTCGAAAGAGTAGGCCATTGCGTGCCGGTGGGAACAGATGACAAAATTTACAAAACCGCACACACGGGGACTGGATGTAAAAAGTACATGAGTGCTTATTCCATTATCCTCGATATAAAAGAATAAATAAATAAAATAAATAAATAAAACACACACACACATAAGCGCACGCACACACAATCACAAATACAAACTCTCTCTCTCTCTCTCTCTCTCTCTTCTCTCTCTCTCTCTCTTCTCTCTCTCTCTCTCTCTCTCTCTCTCTCCTTCTGTCTCTCTCTCTCTCTCTCTCTCTCTCTCTCTCTCTCTCTCTCTCTCTCTCTCTCTCTCTCGCTCTCTCTCTCAGGGAAGTCCACAGTGACATGATGAATCAATCTTTAATTCAGCCAATCAATCAATGGCCGTCATAGGGCTACCAGCCAGAGGAGCCCTGCACTGTTTCTGGTTCCTTTTTGGCGGTGACTAGCTACTAGCGGTGCCTGTTCTGAGCTTACAATACGTAAGGCATCATCCACTAAGACCCCCTACTGACTGGCGACAGTGATAGCTCAGTCACGTAGCCACTCTGAGTCAGACGCCCACACAGGGTAAAAAGGTAAAGGAGTCCCATAACCTATAAGGTCGTAGGGGAGCGAGGCGTCAGAGACCTCACTTCTCTAGGGCCAGCATAATGAGGGCGGCGCCCACTCCTCTCCCTCGCTGCTTTACCTTCCCTGACCCTAAAGAGGGCAGGTACCCATTTACAGCTGGGTGAACTGGGGGAACTGTACTGAAGCCAAGGCGCGCAAACGGTCACCCATCCAACTGGTAACCACGCTCGACGCTGCTTAACTTGGCTGGGGGAAAGCGAGTGCTCCGACCACTGAGCTATCCCGTCCCCTGTGGTGACCACCAAATAGTCCCTCCAGCAACCTCTTCCCGTGAACCTCCAACCGCAAAGGCTTGGACATGAACTCAGCACAGGCACAGACGTACAATATATAGAACGCCGAAACCGAGATCACCTTGAGACCAGAGCAACCAGAGCAACAGAATCGAGACATTTTTCCGTTATTGCATGATGATCCATGCCGATAAAGATGATGCATTCATGCTGCAGTGATGGAAGTGCATATGCTTTGAGAATCCTTAACAGGGCTGTATTCTACGTTTCCTATCGTATTAACATATCCCAGGGTCAACCGGGTTTGAGAGATAACAGACACTTGAAGTGTTGGTCAGGTCAGTTTAGCAACACTCTCAAACTTGTGTCCGTAATGTGGATAAAACTCGACAGTGTGTGGGTCCCAGTCTTTCCAGTGAAACCATAGCAAAGTCACTCTCTGAGGTGAGAACAATAACAGCAAATATATTCTTCTTCATCGTCGTCGTCGAACGCTCACACAGCAACTGTTATCGTCTGTTAAAGTTACCAACGAAAATGCGTCATGCTGCCGTTAAGCGCCTGACAAGTCAGGTCCAGCGCATCGAAAAATCCCTTTAATCCAAAAGGTTTCTCAGAGATTCCAACCCGCGACCTGTTGTTTTTTTCAGGACCAGCAGCTTTCGACCTTAACCACTGAGCAACAGTTCTTCCAATGTCAGCGCAGGAGAGAGGAACCAGCTGGCAGATTTCAACAGAACCATTCCGACTTAATTGTTTTGTCTACCGTCGACAAAGTTAACGGGTAAGCGAAGAACGGATCCAAATATCAAAGGTCGGGCGGCACTCGTCTTATTTTCCAGTCATAAATTTCTTCGTCTTCGTTCTGTGTGTGTGTGTGTATGGTGTGTGTGTGTGTGTGTGTGTTGTGTGTTGTGTGTGTTGTTGTGTGTGTGTGTGTGTGTGTGTGTGTTAGTGTGTGTGTTGTGTGTGTGTGTGTGTGTTGTGTGTGTGTGTGTGTGTGTGTGTGTGTGTGTGTGTGTGTGTGTGTGTGTGTGTGTGTGTGTGTGTTGTGGTGTTGTGGGTGTGTGTGGGTATGTGTGTGTGTGGTTTTTGTGTGTGTGTTGCTCTTTTTCCTCTCATATTCCTAGCTACAGATTCTGTGTGTGTGTGTGTGTGTGTGTGTTGTGTGTGCGTGTTGGTGCGTGTGTGTGTGTGTGTGTGTGTGTGTGTGTATGTGTGTGTATGTATGTGTATGTATGTGTATGTGTGTGTTGCTCTTATTCCTCTCATATTCGTAGCTACAGACTCTGTGTGTGTGTGTGTGTGTGTGCGTGCGTGCGTGCGTGCGTGCGTGCGTGCGTGGTGTGTGTGTGGTGTGTGTGTGTGTGTGTGTGTGTGTGTGTATGTATGTGTGTGTGTGTGTTGCTCTTATTCCTCTCATATTCGTAGCCACAGACTCTGTGTGTGTGTGTGTGTGTGGTGGTATGTATGTTTGTGTGTTGCGTGTGTGTGTGTGTGTTTGTGTTTGCGTGAGTGTGTGTGTGTGTGTGTGTGTGTGTGTATGTTTGTGTTTGCGTGTGTGTGTGTGTGTGTATGTGTGCGTGCGTGCGTGTGTGTGTGTGTGTGTGCGTGCGTGCGTGCGTGCGTGTGTGTGTGTGTGTTGTGTGCGTGCGTGTGTGTGTGTGTGTGCTCTTTTCCTCTCATATTCGTCGCTACATACTGCTGTCCTCTGTTTCAGCTCCTAATACGCGCTGTCTCATAAATTCATCTTTAACGGTTTGTTTTGTGTTTTGTGTTTGTTTGTTTTATTTGCTCTGCTTGTTTGCTCGTTTCTGATTCCTTTTATTTGGCTGTTGTTGTGGCGGGAGTGTGTGTGTGTGTGTGTGTGTGTGTGTGTGTGTGTGTGTGTGTGTGGTGTGTGTGTGTGGTGTGTGTGTGTGTGTGTGTGTGTGTGTGTGTGTGTGTGTGTGTGTGTGTGTGTGTGTGTGTGTGTGTACGTGTGTACCTGTGTACGTGTGTGTGTGTGTGTTTGTGTGTGTGTGTGTGTGAGAGAGAGAGGGGGGGTATAGTGTGTATGTGTGTGAGTGTGTATGTCAGAGAGAGAGAGCGAGAGATAGAGAGAGTGTGTGTGTGTGTTTGTGTGTGTGTTTTTTAATTCTTTTATATTTTATTTTATTCTTTTATATTGAGGATAATGGAATATGCACTTGTGTGCTTTTTTACATCCAGTCTCCTTGTGTATGCGGTTTTGTCAATTTTGTCATCTGTTCCTACCGGCACACAATGGCCTACTCTTACGAAAAGCGGAACAGGATTTAATGTGTGCGCAAGATTGTGTGTGTGCGTGCGTGCGTGCGAGCGCGCGCGCGCGCGCGGTTGTGTGCGTGCGTGTCGCACATCTGCAGGCGACGCTTTTTATCTCGGCTCATTAATTTCATCAGACATCATAAACAACATCCACTCCCCTCCCCCTCACCCACCCCCCACCCCCCCAAAAAAAAACTGATTGACTTCGCAATCTGTAGACCGTGACAGCATCATCTGGTGTAGTTTCTGGGCTCTATTGCCCGTATCAAAATGTTAGTTATGTCACTCAATAATCCCTAGCAAATCGTCCAGTACATACTTATCAGAGAGGTGTCTGGCTTTGCCGTACACTCATTCTCCATGTGGAGGGTAGGGGTGGGGGGGGGGGTGGAGGTAACCTAGTGGTTAGAGCGTTGTGCTCGAAATTGGACGGCCTGGGTTCGAGCCTCCACCGAGACATCAGTTCAAGGGATTTTTTTTTTCCCCTGGAGTTAACTAACATCAGTACTGACTCCACTCCCCCTGAACAGTCCTTCAGATGAGACTATAAACTGAGACCCGTGTGAAAAACGCGTGACGAACATCTTTCGCGCACGTTTAAAGCTATTCTACCTTTTCGGAAGAGTAAGCTATTTGTGAGAACGGAAGACAATTTTTTTTAATGCATGCACACTGGTGTCGATCGTGTTTAGACATCATTCCGAAGTTGGAATGCAGCTTCCTAAACGGTGAGTATAAACGATCGCACAGACAAAAATATCACTACTGATGAACCTCGGAGCTCTAACCGAGGAATAAAAACAATTTCCATCAAATCAGCCGCTACCTCAGCTCTGTTTGGCTTCTAAAAGGTAAAGGTGTCCCATAACCTATAAGGTCGTAGGGGAGCGAGGCGTTAGAGACCTCGCTTCTCTAGGAGCCAGCGTATCGAGGGCGATGCCATCTCCTCTCCCTCGCTGCTTTACCTTCCCTGACCCTAAAGAGGCAGGCACCCATTTACAGCTGGGTGAACTGGGGGACTGTACTGAAGCCAAGGCGCGACAACGGTCACACATCCAAGTGGTAACCACGCTCGATGCTGCTTAGCCTTGGCTGGGGGAAAGCGAGTGCTCCGACCACTGAGCTATCCCATCCCCTCCTTGGGCTCTAGGAAAGTGTTAATGATAATAACATATACTTATACCCATTAAGGCATGTAGGAGAGTGTTAATCATAGCAACACAATTAGGCCCATTATCGCCTGTGGGACAGTGTTAATCATAACAACACAATTATGCCCATTATCGCCTGTGGGATAGCGCTAATCATAACAACAAGACAATTATGCCCATGACATCAACAGTAAACAAAAGAGTGTTTGGTTGTGCCGCACCATCATTATCGCTAACCTGTTCACTTAGATGATGATATTAGCCTTCTGCCCCCCACCCCCGTCCCCTCCTTCATGACGTTGATTATGTAATGATATAACTGTCCACTGCACATTCATTAAAACAAACCATTGACTGCAGAAAGCACTCATTACATCAGTCAATGTAAAGATACCCATCTTGAATTTCATACAACAAAATTCCAAGCTGATCTACCCATGAGGAAAACATCTATTGTGTCATAAAACTATAGAGTCTGACAAACCATCCAATAAACAGACATACACGTATGTATCTCTTCTATTTGTGTCACAAAACTATCGCCCACTGAAACAGCCAATAGAAAAACATGTTGCGATTTAAATCAGCCACTAGGAAAACGTCTATCATAAAACGGCCGTCTTCTGAAATCGCCCATGAAAAAACATGTTTCTTTGTGTCTTAACAATGATCAGTCATTGTCCAAACTTTTTTTTTTTAATATGTCTGCTTGTTTCTTACAACTATCACTCATTGACAAAATTAAATTTTTTAAAATATGTTTGCTTGTGCCTTGAATCAGCTGACGAAATCATGCTTCCTTGTGTCATACAACTATCGCTTATGGACAAAAACAAATGAAAATAATATGTCTGCTTGTAACTTACAGTCTCACTGTTTTGTGGGGGTTTCTTTATACCACTTTAAGTCACGAGATTTCTCTGCGTGAAATTCGGGCTGCTCTCCCCGGGGAGAGCGCGTCGCCACAAGAGCAGCGCCACCCTTTTTTTTATCTGCAACTGTATTTGTTTCCCTATCAGAGTGGCTTTTTTCTAAGAATTTTGCTAGGGACAAGTTTCATGTTGCCGTGGGATCTTTTACGTGCGCTGAATACTTTTGTGTAACACACAGGACCTCGGTTTATAGCCTCATCCGAAAGACTAGTGACCAGACCACCACTCATGGTCTAATGGATGGGGGACAAGTTTCGGGCCCAAACGGGATTCGAACCACCGCACACTTCCGACCTGGACTTTTCGCTTTCTAGACAGGTGCGTTACCTCTAGACCACCGATCCACTCACTGAATCAGCCAATGACAGCACGTATGCTTGTGTCGTACAACTATCATTCTTGAAATCAGAAGAAAAAAAACCTCAAGAGATCTCTGCTCGTATCATAAACTATCCTTCACTGATCCAGCCAATCAATAAAACGTCTGCTTGTACCGTGTGTAACTATCACCCTAATAACAAAAACTATATTAAAACATGCATGATGACGGTCGTGCTAAAACAAAAATCATCACTCACGGAAAACAGTCAGAAGAATCATACATGTATGTGTGCTTGTACAAAAGAACTACCTTCAGAAACTAACCCAGCAATCAATGACACCACACGACCACTTATAATAACCATGAAGTTAAGGACGGACTCATTGTATTATATGAACTTTGGCCTGCAATAAGCTAAATGCGTGTGCAAAGTAAAACAAACCATCTCCCCCCGCCCCCCCCCCCCCCCCCCCCCCCCCTCCTTGGAGGGATGCTGGAAGGCGTGTCAGTATAAAATAGCATCCCCAACCTTCTAGTCCAGCTGTCAATGCAGGAATATTGGCCAAACCCTGCAAATGAGAGTGACGGGCTGAATTTTGGTATACACATACTTTGGACCCTCCTCTGTGCGAGGAATTCCCTCTTTTCTATTTCTATCTCTCTCTCTCTGTTTCTGCTTTGTTCCTTCTCTTCCTGTCGCCTCCTTCTTGTCTGTTTTCTGCTTTCTTGGTCCATTCTCCTGCCTTTTTTTTCTTCCAGAAAGACTTAACAGAGAGCAGTTCTCTCCCACGCCGAAGTCCGATGCGCTGGGTCTGACTTGTCAGGCGCTTAACAGCAGCGCAACGCATATTCGCTCATATGAGAGAAAACAGTAGTTGCTGTCTGATCGAAGAGAAAGAAGAAGAAGAAGAAGAAGAAGAAGAAGAAGAAGAACAACAACAACAACAACAACAACAACAACAACAACAAAAGATGAAACAAAGCATCGACCTCTACAATTTAAAAAAACAAACAAACATACCTACCTCACACATTTTTTTCAGTATTTCGATTCAAGATCCCCCCCCCCCCCCCCCCCCCCCAATAAAACAGAAAAGAAAAACAGCATCTTTAAACCGTTTTTAAGCTTGACCTTTGACCTTTCTTGACTTTTTTTTGGTTTTCTTTTATTATTTTTGCACTGGTTCTCATTACCGATTTAGTCGTTGTTGTTGTTATTGTTTCTGGGAGGCATCAGACTACACTTGCATTACAAAACTTTAAATGTCAAGTTGCTGGTATGCCCGAGTTTGCGTGGGAGAGAAAGAGACATGGCGGTAGCAGGGATGAGACAAAGACCAGGGGATGGAGGGGGGGGGGGGTGGTTGAAGGTGAGGAAGAGAGAGAGAGTACAGTAAGGGGGGAGGAGAAAGGGGGGGGGAAAAGAGGGGGGGAGGGAAGGAGGGATGGATGGAGAGAGGGAGAAAGAGAGAGAGGGGGAGGGAAGGAGGGAGGGATGGAGAGAGGGAGAAGGGAAAGAGGAGGGAGGAGGGAGGGAGGGAGAGAGAGAGAGAGAAAGGGAGGGAAGGAAGGAGGGAGAGAGAAAGGGAGGGAAGAAGGGAGGGGGGGGGGGAGAAAGGGAGGGAGAGAGAGAGAGAGAGAGAGAGAGAGAGAGAGAGAGAGAGAGAGAGAGAGAGAGAGAGAGAGAGAGTGAATGAATGTTAAGTTTTCAAGGTTAACAGAATAAGCATACGCATACTTTTTTTTTCATCCG
>CM054144.1:26926565-26999065 GCA_028751875.1 Rapana venosa | reverse complement strand
TACCAGCTAGTCGGCGTAACCTTTAGCCTAGCAGACAGACAGAATGGGCACTAGAGACAGTGTAAAGTGTCATTTTCCGGCTCTCAAGATACAGGTTATTGCCTTCCAGTTTTTGAGCATATATATCGCCATGGTTATCAATATTTGCAGCAAGTGGTCTAGAGGGCACGCTTTATCAGAAACATCGGAAACGAGCATATTTTCGCCTGCAAAAGAGGACTGGGGGGGGGGGGGGGGGGGGGGGGAGGAGAGAGGAGAGGGGAGAGGACACAGAGAGACAGAGACAGAACAGACAGAAAGACTAGAAAGACAGAGGCAGACAGACAGACCGACAGACAAGAGACACACAGACAGACAGACAGACAGATAGAGAGTGTGTGGTATGTGTGCGTGGGTGCATACGTGCACACACACACACACACACACCATCACACACACTACACACATACACCACACAGACATACTACACACACACACACATACACACACACACACACACACACACACACACAACACAACAGCACACACAACACACACACACACAACACACACACATAACAGACATGACACAAAACACACAAAACACGTACCACACACACACACACACACACCACACTACACAACACACACACACACACTACACACACACTACACACACACACACACACACACACACGTACACACACACACAACACACCACACACACACAACAACACACTACACACACACCCTACACACAATTCTTCCTGTTTGGCGCACAAGAAGAGCTTGTAACATCAACAAGGCATGGCTTGTCAGCACTTGAAAGATCGTTTGCCACTCCACCTTCATTTCAGCGTACTTTCTCCGGAGTTGAAGAAGGCAATGAATGGCATGCAGGCCCAAATGGGAAGTATCAGCTTCATGTTTTATGTTTCGCTCCAAGCACTCACTCGCAAGTGCTGCTTCCTTTCTCTTCACAGTATCTGTACGGAAACTACACAGCGAGCGTCAGTGAACGCGCTAGCTAACACATCAGTACAGCACTGGCATATCGTTTATTAAGAGCCACAACCATACATCTCCATTCATAAAGATGTATAGAGATGTATGGTTGTGGCTCTGAATAGATGATATCTGTACGTACATAACGTTCGCAAATACGCACGATCTATCCTTGCCCCCTTTTTTGCTTAGGCACACACACACACACACACACACACACACACACACATACACACACAAACCTCTTAACTATATTCTTGATTTTGTATTTCCCATCATTCCTATCTTACTTTGTGTAGATTCCTAAGTCGGTACTGTATGCTATGAAATCCCCAAATTCTAAGAAAGTATCCAGAATCATTTTTGAAATTAACTCTGTCATAAATCTTTTAAGTGTAAGAGGTATTCATGTCTCCTTTTGTTGGGTACCTTCGCACGTTGGAGTTTTTTCAAATGAGTGGGCTGACAGAGCTGCAAAAAGGAAGGGGGGGGGGGGGGGGGGGGGGGAAGACATCATTTGGAATCAACAGAACTGCATGTTCCATTATCTCTACAGGAGGGATTCCGTTTATTAGTATAAACGTCGTGGAGTAAGTGGAGAGAATCAGATCAATTCAAGGAACGATCTTTAAAGAGTTGCCTGACTAATGGCCTTACTTCCTGTTACATGACTCCTTCTCAAACACATTTAAGTATCGCAACCACGAGAAGAGCTAATGCCCTATATTTAAGAATAAAATTAAATGCATTTATAACAAAATTTTGTAAAAACGTCAGGTGCCTCTGTGGGGAACATATTTCCAACTCTCACATCATATTTGAGTGTCCAATTGTAAAACCTTTTTTACCCACATTTTGTGAGCAGTCTGTGGAAACTGCATTTTAAAAATCCAAAATTAGCCTTTGCCATTGTTAAATGTCTATTGCACAGCCCATTAGAGTATTTGTTGTAGTTACTTTATAGTTGTTTCATGTTAGCAATTTGTTGAATTTAAATGTTTACTCGTGTTTAAGATTCCCCCCCCCCCCTTTTAATTGCATGAAAATACCACATGTTACCTAATCAGTTTTTTCTCTGTCCATTCCCCTCTCTGTTTTAACTTCCACTACATTTTCCACATCCCTCGTCTAATATCACTATGAGTAAACAGACGTTAAAATGAAGACAACAACAACACACACAAACATAGTGACAGTCAAGAAGGCATGATATGGAAAGCTATTAAGAGAGAGACAGACAGACAGACTCACAGACAGACATACAGGGACAGAGAGAGAGAGAGAGAGAGAGAGAGAGAGAGAGAAGAGAGAGAGAGAGAGAGAGAGAGAGAGAGAGAGAGAGAGAGAGAGAGAGAGAGATCATGTGCTTTTAAGCAACGAAACCCGATCCACAAGAGGTAGACTTTTTTTTTAAAGAAGAAGAAGAAGAAGAAGAAAAGAAGAAGAAGAAGAAGAAAGAAGAAGAAGAGAGAAGAGAAGAGAGAAAGAGCAGTGAGCAAGGTACGAAAGCCAAAAGTGGAAAGCAGACACAGGTATGACTGCATAGAGGGGAAAGAATAAAAGAAAAAAGACAAAGCGAGGCGGCCAAAGACACAGACTGATAAACAACACAAACTGACTAACCCATAAGCACGCAAACAAGGCATTTGAACACACACACACACACACACACACACACCCCGCATACACACACACACACACACACACACACACACACACACACACACACACACACGAGGAGAGAGAGGAGAGAGAGGAGAGAGAGAGAGAGAGAGAGAGAGAGAGAGAGAGAGAGAGAAGAGAAGAGACAGAGAAGAGAGACGAGAGAGAGAGAAGAGAGAGAGAGAGAGAGAGAGAAAGAGAGAGAGAGAGAGTGAGAGGAGAGAGAGAAAGAGAAAGAGGAGGGAGAGAGACAGACAGACAGTCAAACAATTAGACAGAGACAGACACACCGGCAGACAGACAGGCAGGCGTCTGACAGACATACAGAGGGGGGATACCCACAGAGACAGAGAGACAGGGACATACCCAGATTTTCATTGGAATAAGGTGAAAGGTAAGAGCATATCCAAACACCATACGTACGAGACAGACATTGAAACGGAAGATTGGAGAAAAAAAAGTGGTGGACAGACAGACAGACAGACATACAGACAGGCAGGCAGACGGACGGACAGACAGGCAGACAGATAGGCAGACAGGCAGACAGACAGGCAGACAGATAGACAAACAGGCAAAAAGGCAGACAGACAGGCAGACCGACCGACCGACAGACAGACAGGCAGACAGACAGACAGACAGACAGAGAGCACAAAACGGTAAACAGACAACCTTCTTACCTGAGCGTATTCTTTTTCCAAGGCAGCTTTCTGTCGGAAGAATGTCCTGAAACAATACAGCATTGACAGCTAAACAACAATATCATTTTCTCATGCCATCATTGACAACTTGCAGCAGCAGCAGTAGTAGTAGTAGTAGTAGTAGTAGTAGTAGTAGTAGTAGTAGTAGTAGTAGTAGTAGTAGTAGTAGTAGTAGTAAGCAGCATAGCAGGAGCAGCAGCAGCAGCAGCAGCAGCAGCAGCAGCAGAGTAGTAGTAGTAGTAGCAGCAGCAGCAACAGCAGCAGTAATAGTAGCATTAGTAATGGTAGTTGAAGTAGTGGCAATAGCAGTAACAATAGTAGTAGAAGTAGCAGCAGCAGCGGCAGCAGCAACAGCAGCAGCGGCAGTAGTAGTAAGTAGTAGTCGTAGCGGCAGCAGCAGCAGTAGCAGCAGCAGCAGCAGCAGAAGAAGCAGTAGTAGTAGTAGCAGTAGTAGTAGTAGTAGTAGTAGTAGTAGTAGTAGTAGTAGTAGTAGTAGTAGTAGCAGTAGCAGCAGCAGCAGCAGCAGCAGGAGTAGTAGTAGTAGTAGTAGTAGTAGTAGTAGTAGTAGTAGTAGTAGTAGTAGTAGTAGTAGTAGTAGTAGCAACAGCAGCAGCAGAAGCACTAGTAGTAGTAATAGTAGTAGCAGCAGAAGCAGTAGTAAGCAGTAGTAGTCATAGAAGCAGCAGCAGCCATAGTAGTAGCAAGGTCAGCAGCAGCAGCAGCAGCAATTAGTAATGATAGTAGAAAGAGTAGTGGCAACAGCAGTAGAAGTAGTAGCAGCAGCAGCACAGCAGTAATAGCAGCATTAGTAATGGTAGTTGTAGTAGTGGCAACAGCAGTAACAATAGTAGTAGAAGCAGCAGCAGCAGCAGCAGCAGAAGCAGCAGCAGTAGTAGTAGTAGAAGTAGTAGTAGTAGTAGTAGTAGTAGTAGTAGTAGTAGTAGTAGTAGTAGTAGTAGTAGTAGTAGTAGTAGTAGTAGTAGTAACAGCAGCAGCAGCAACAACAACAAAACAGCAGCAGTAGCGATCGAATATCAACATCAAAGTGAAATGGTTACAGTATTTATATAATTACAGTAGCAGCAGTACCAGTATTATTTTCAGTAGGATTCACAGTACCGCAGAATCAGCAGCAACGTCTTTGATACCACTATCTGTTTGTAGAGTTGGCACATGTACAGCAGCAGAAGCAGTAATATTTACAACAGCAGCTGCAGCAATGGAAGCAATCGTGTTTAGTGGGGTGCTAATATCACTTCGCAATCAGTATCTTTTTGCTGTGGGTTTTTTTTTTTCATTCCTCAGCTAAAGCTCTAAGGTTCTCCAATGATGAGACTTTTATTTATTCGATCGGGTTTTTTCCCGCCATTAAAGCATCATCTTTTCTATTTTATGTACGTAGTCAGTTTCAAAAGGATAGCCGTGGTAGCAGCAACAAGAGAAGAAATAAAGAGTAGAGGCAGCAGCAGCAGCAACAGCAGCAGCAGCAACAATAGCAGCGACAGTAGTAGCAGCAGCAACAGCAGCAGCAGCGGCAGCAGCGGCAGCAACAACGTCATCCTGATGCATCGCGCCTATTTCGAAACTGAAACAAGGGGGAAACAGCTTTTCGAAATTTTAATCTTTAGAGCAGAAACTTTCGACCGCGTGTGTAACACAAATATCGTGCAGAAGATGTGTAATCCACTGAAGGCGCTGCCTTCAGGTCAACTGAAATTTGGCCATGGAACCGGTCTGTACGCTGGCAGACCATTTTTGCGATGAGCTTTGTTTTGGGGGGTTTGTTTGGGAGTTGCTGTTTTTGGGGTTGTTAGGGTTTTTGGTTTTTGTTTATCCTGACTGCATCGTCGGTCTCTCCCTTCATCTTCCACTTACCCTCCACCACCCCCTCCCCCAACCCCCATTTCCATGTCATTCCCACCACCGGCCCCTCTCTTTTCTGGTCCTTTTAGTCTGCTTCTTTTTCGTCGAACGCTCAGACAGCAACTATCATTGTCTGCCATATCAACAAAAATGCGTTGCGCTGCCATTTATGCGCGTGACAAGTCAGGTCCAGCGCATCCGACTTAAGCGTGGGAGAATTGCTTTTTTTTTTTAAAAGTCTTTCTGGGGGGAAAAAAACCAGCAAGAGAATGGACCAAGAAGTCAGAAAATAGACAAGAAGGGGGTGACCGGAAGAAAAGAAGCAAAGCAGAAACAAAGAGAGGGATAGAAAAGAGGATATTCCAGCACATAATTTCCCGAAGGTGGGGATGCTATTTATATTGACAGGCCCCCGGAATTCTCGCAGGGATAGGTGTGTGTGTGTGTGTGGGGGGGGGGGGGGGGGGGGGGGGGGGGGACATGGTCCTTTTTTATGATTTCCCAAATAAATAAAATGAAGAAGCGTATATTATGGAGTATTTCTCGCAGGGTGTTGTCGATGTGAAAACGGATGTGAATTCCTTTAGGCTGCAGCGAGGCTCCAGCTCTGATCAATAAAACTGCGAAACCAATCTATCAATGCTGGGGTGTGACTGATGATGAACGACATTGAACCCATTTTGTCTCTGCCTCAGGGAAGGAACATGTAATGGGAATAATCATATTCAGGGCAATGGGTCACACTACCTTTCTTTTCTGAGGGGTTTTTTCTTTGTATTGCGTATGAAGGATTTGTGGGGGGTGTTTTGGGGGTGGGTTTTTTGCTTTCAGGAATCATTTTCTCCTTTGGAGAGTGTCTGACGTTTTTTTGTTTTTTTTAAATAATCTGTTGCTGCTTTATACGTGATTATGGTACATTATTAATTTTGTGTGTGTGTGGATTAGATTAAGTAAAACTCTCTGTCTCTGTTTCTCTGTCTCTATCTGTGTGTCTGTGTGTCTGTCTCTCTCTCTCTCTCTCTCTCTCTCTCTCTCTCTCTCTCTCTTCATGCACTCGTGCAGTAAATATGTATGTGTGTGCATCGAGCGAGCGAGCGAGCGAGCGAGCGAGCGAGCGAGCGAGCGAGCGTGCGCACGCGTCCGCGCGCGCACGCGCGCGTGTGTGTGTGTGTGATCTTCAGTTTAACATCTATTCACATTTAGTGATTTTAGACAGGATGATGAACGACATTGAGCCAATTTTGCGCGCGTGTGTGTGTGTGTGTGTGTGTGTGTGTGTGTGTGACACTGTGTGTGTGTCTTGTGTCGTGCGTCGTGTGTGTGTGTGTGTGTGTGTGTGTGTGTGTGGTGTTGTGTGTGTGTGTGTGTGGACGTGCGCGCGTCGCTCGTGTGTGTGTGTGTGTGTGTGTGTGTGTGTGTGTGTGTGGGTGTGTGTGTGTGTGTGTGTGTGTGTGTGTGTGTGTAGCCCCTCCACTGTATCCATTCATCACTCTATTTTATCTTTTTTTAGTTTGGTTGTTTTTTTAATCCAGTTTTATCTTTTTTTATATATGTTATGCCTGCGTGTGGGTGTGGCAATGAAGTAATTTAACTTCTGCACGCTGTAAATCCCAATCATTAAATTCACGAAACTTTGATAGACACAAATCTAGCCGAAGGCTATTCGGTCCTTCACATAACTTACATAACTCAGATTTGAATGAACAAAAAAGAAAAAAGAAAAGAAAGAAAGAAAAGCAACGGCAGCACTTTTCAAGCGACACAACAGTGTTAGACCAATTATTTTATTAAACTTTTCTTTTTATTCGATTTTAAAGAACTCTAAACTTTTTTGAGAGAGCGGATGAAAAAGGGCATGGTAATGGGAGGGGGGGGGGGGGGGGGGGGGGGGGAGGAAGGGAGAGAGAGAGAGAGAGAGAGAATTTCTGAAACAAATTTCTGGAACAATCCGTGGCAGCCACATGCTGAATAATACATTAGGCAGACTCTCACGTAGAGGAAGACATCCGCATGACTTCTTAGTTCCTGGTCTATGCAAGCAAAGCCACTGATGCTGATGCTTGCTACTGCTGCTTGCTACTGCTGCTTCTGCTAGTGCTGCTTCTACTTGCTGCTGCTGCTGCTTGCTACTACTGCTTCTGCTAGTGCTGCTGCTGCTTCTATGCTGCTTGCTGCTATTGTTGCTGCCGCTACTAGATCTATTGCTACTTCTACTGCTAGTGCTGTTGCCTCTACTTCTATGATGCTGCTGCTGTTGCTTGCTTGCTAGCTGCTGCTGCAACAAAGGCCACCACGCATAATTATCCCCATGTCTCCAAAGCGAAGAACGCTGTCAGATTATTCTTACGCGTCTGCTGTGGCGCGCACGTTGGAAAAAAAGGAAGACTGATGACGGACTAGGCTTCTGCCGCTTGGCACAGCTTATTGTTTCATTCCGCTGACTCACACAGTGTCCCGATGACAACAAAGCGACGCAAAACAGGACAAAAGGGGAGCAGAAACGAGATGGGGAGACAAAGACGGTGCGTGCGGTCTGTTTCAGGGTTCCAGAATCAGGGCGATACACGTCATCGTGTGAAGCTGTTTTTGACGTCACCCGACGTTGCTAATGCCTCAGGCATTTCTCTTTTTTTTTCTTCTTTTTTTTTCCAAATCGGTTTGCCTGCCCACGCAAGCACAGATTTGTACAGTAAACACAGTTTGATGCACGAAGCGAACTCGCGCGCGCACGTACACACACACTCACACACACACACACACATGCGCAAGCGCTAATCTGAACACACACACACGTTCACTGAGCACACACACACACACACAACAACAAGGCTTGCGCATTTTCGTTTTATTGAAAAGACAACAAAATATATTGTCATAGGGGGAAATGATCAACTGTTTCTACTGTCGTTGTCATTAGGGGGTTTCCTACTCATCAGCACACACACACACACACACACACACACACACACATGTATTTTATATGATGAACTCAGAAATAATTTGTTATTAAAAATCAAAACGAAAGACAAAGAACGCAAAAACGGTGTACGTAAATTAAGTGACATGATCACAGTTGATATATATCAAGCAGATATCATCAGATATCTGTATGAGTGTTTTGAAAAAAGAGAAAAAGAGAAGTAGAATGCAACATGTTTTTAGTGTACATCACTTTTAGCCAAAATGGATAATAATTATAATTGATGTTTTTCTTGTGTCAATAAGTCTACATGACTTAAATGGCAATAAAATATTATGAATCTGAATCTGAATCTTCACACACACACACACACACACACACACCGGAGAGAGAGAGAGAGAGAGAGAGAGGAGAGAGGAGGAGAGAGAGAGAGAGGAGGAGAAGAGAGAGAGACGAGAAGGAAGAAGGAGAGAGAGAGAGAGAGAAGAAGAGAGAGAAGAGAAGAAGAAAAAGAAACGAAGACTGCAAGACAATGCTGAAGAGAAATAAATGGCGAATTCCTTCGATGCTATAGGCCTAGTTGGTGGTAAGTTGAAAAGATGAATTTGACAGAACAAGAAGATAGTTCTGACAACTAGATCTAGGTTACATATCATGTATCTATTCAATCGCGTCTTGTGCTTTGACTATAATTCGCTTTTAACCGTTTTAAAACAGGAGCCTAAAAACGTGTGAGCGTACATATCGTACACAATTTACAGAAGGTGGGGATGCTGTTTAGTAGACAGGCCCCTAGCATCTCCACAGGGGAGAAGTAGATTTAAAGAAGATGACAGGATGGAAAGGAAACAAAGAGGGAATTTCTAACACACAATTTTGAGAAGGTGGGGATGCTATTTTATACCGACATCCCCCTACCCCCTCCCTGCATCTCCACAGGGGAAAATTATATATAATAGATATAAAGATTGCTTTTTAACCAATAAAGCGTTGCTAAGCATGCACAGAGACAACCCACTGAGCCAGGATGAAAAGCAGATAAATGCATGCATCTATCTACGTGGGGGGTTTTGGGGGAGCTCTTTGACTTTTCAGATCACAATGACAAAGCATGTTAAAAACCTCACGCAATGATAAAGCTATTTAGAATCACAAAAAGGCTTATACACCACACCACGCTTCATACTACATCACACTATAACACCATGTCACACTATATAATTATACCCCACATCGCACTATACCATACTACACATCACACTACACTTCCACACTATACAATCCCACTCCACACCACAATATTGTTTTTATCATGAAAGATGATCATGACAAATTTCAATTAAACAGGAAAAATGCTTGAACACCAGAGAGCAAAGACAGCTTATACACTCCAGTCGGGGGGAGGGGGGGGGGGTATTTCTAAATTATCTTCTCCTGGCGCCGCTGCAGGTCACACGATGTCTGTAGTGTTTTCTGTTGGTTCCTCAGCACTCCGGATTACCAATGGTGAGATCTTTGCGCTATGCGACTTTTTTTTTCTTTTTCCCTCCACCATTAAGGTAGCTACATTCCGATTTCGGGGATACAGTTGGGAATTGAGCCTGCCAATTTTGCTAGGTACCTCCCCACTCTTTCCAATTGTCAACTTATGTAGGCTCTTTTGACGTGCAGAAGTCTGTAAGCACACTGGTCGGACTGGTTTAGAGTCTCCTTCGAAAGACGACATTCAGTTTGATTTTTCCGTCAAACTGGAAAGAAAGGGCGAGGCTGGGAATCGAAACCAGAACCTCACCGTTTACTTGTCAGGAATGTGAACGTCTTAACTATCCTCCCATCTTTCTTTTAATAGCTTGATTGGCTAGAAGTTTTAACCGTTTTCTTTTTTTTTTTTTTTTAACGTAAAACACCTCTGAACGCAATAAAAATGAAAGGATGTTAGATAAGTTTCTAATACAAGGATGTTAGATAAGTTTCTAATACACCTGAGACTATAAAACGGTGACACGTTCACAGTACGGACAGTTTCGCATTTCTTTAATTCCTTGGATTCCTTTTGTCTGACTTTCTTTTCCTTTCTAAGTCTTTCACGATTTAATTTTCTACTGCTATTTCCCTTCGTCTGTGATTTTTTTCCCTTTCAGTCGTCTAATATCATTTACCCTGTGTGAGAAGAAGTTGGATTCACCACACACAACACATACACCAGCTTTCGCGTTTCTTTGATATTGCTTTTCCTATTTGCATTTTTAGGCGTTACATTGATGATTGAATACCAATCTGTTACATGACTCTCTTTCCCTCTGTCTTCTCTTGTTTTTGCTATAGGTCTTTTTTTTCCCCCTGTCAAATATCACTTATAGTGAACAACGAACACACCAGCTTTCATTTGCGTTGTCACTTTAGTAAGATCAACAAAGCAATTCATGACCCCAGCGGCAAGTTCTCTATCCCGTCAACAGAATTATGATGATACTCAGTGATTCAGTTGCAAAACCCTCCTCCTACCCCACCCTGGGTCTGTTGTGACCATGATCGTCAAGTGACAGTGGGCAGCGCTGTCAGTCCATCATAATGATGTAACTGTGCACACACACACGAGTCTGCAGGGCTGCCAACGCTAGCATCGATCCTCCCACGTGTATGTCAATTATACGTACGTACGGCACAGCAACGAAGGGAGCATTCCGGCCCCGAAAGCGCCATAAGGCAGGAAAATACGACAACGGAGAGAGCGCTCTCTCTCTCTCTCTTCTCTCTCTCATCCGACTCTCTTCCTCTCTCTCTCATGCTCTACACTGCATACACACACGCCCTCCTCCCCCTCTCCTCTCCTCTCTCTCTCTCTCTCGCTCTCTCACTACATACACACACGACCTCTCTCTCCCTCTCCTCCTCTCTCTCTTCAGCCTCATGCATTTAGACTCGGTTTACTCTTCGCAACAGTAATCCTAACATCATTCGCTACTTAGTTATACATTTAGGCAAGCCTATAGATAAGAGAGTTATGGGTTTTAACCCTCCACCTTTTTGGGTTTTTTTTTTGGGGGGGTCATTGTTGCTGATGTCCCCCCCCCCCCCCCCCCCCCCCCCCCCCCCCCCCCCCTCCCCCCCCCCCCCCCCCCCCCCCCCCCCCCCCCCCCCCCCCCCCCCCCCCCCCAACCACCCCATTCATAGTTTCTGACTGTAGATTTGTTGATCACAGATATACTTTAACGGTTTTCTTGTTATTATTCATTTGCTAAGCAACACCTTTCATATATTTCAGAGTTTGGAGCTATCTGTCTGTCTGTCTGTCTGTCTGTCTGTCTGTCTCTCTCTCTCTCTCTCTCTCTCTCCTCTCTCTCTCTCTCTCTCTCTCTCTCTCTGTGTGTGTGTGTGTGTGTGTGTGTGTGTGTGTGCTGAGGACGAAAGAGGGGGGAAGGCCGGCGAGTAAATGGCCGCGAAGGGATCAAACAGAACTAAACACACAACAGTTATGGATGCAGGCAGACAAGACAAGCAGGCAACTGGGACACAGCAGGTAGCTCAGCTGGCACACACAGACACACACACACAGACACACACACACAAACACACACACACATACACACACACACACACACACACACACACAGACACACACAGACACACACAGACACACACACACAAGACACTACACACACACACACACACAACACACACACAACACGTAGGCAGTCAGAGAACAACAAAGAGGCCAGCAAAGAAAGTGATATGGAGACAGAAAGAGGGGAAAAAAGGGGGGGGGGGGGGGGGTTGTTCTTTTTCTGCTTCTTCTTTCTCACCAATTAATTGGGTTTGTTTTTTTCTATACAAACTACATACAGTAAGACTGAGACACAACACCACAACACCAGCACAGTATTGTCATCTACCGTCTATATAATAAGTATTAGTTAACGTCGATTTTAGTTTTTCGTCACAACACGTTTTCTTTTTCTTTACTTTTTTTTTTTTAAAGCCTACCGTCCGTAATCTGACACTTGGCCAAGCTAGTGAGTGACCTTAGTACAGCATTACTGTTGATCGAGCATATACTAAGCGGATTTCTTGTAACTTTTAACCTCCCTACCCTACCCCACCCCACCCTACTCACTCACTCTCACCCCTTCCCGATTTTTATTACACATTAGACATAGTGTAGAGTATCGGTGTATGCCTTATAGACCGTTCCACTTTCATACATACGCACTTACACCTTGGAAAAACAAATAAACAAAGCTATGTTGTCATCTACAACCGATCGGGCCCCACTCTTCGGGTTGTTGTTTTTTTCCCCTCATGTCTTTTCCTACAGCCTTGCATTTCTTGTCGTGTTTTGTCTTCCCAAAAACTCGGCTCTACAAATAGTAGAACTACGTATGTCAGACAGGCTACGTCGTGTCTCGTTCGATAAACTGCGAGAGCACTCAGACCAAAAGTTTTCATTCAGAAACATACAGTCGAAAGGGCACGTACCCATTCCAATATAGGCAAACAGACTGACAAACTGACTGACTGACTGGCATAATGACAGTCTGACAAACAGACGGACAGCGAGTCAGTGAAAACCTGATCCATTTCAACGCCCATCCTACTGTCTCATTCTGGCGAGACATTAAACTACATGGTGGTGGGGCTGTTTTTCTCCAGCATAAGAGAAAGTACAATAATGACTTGCTGTGTAAATATTTTTACTTTCCCGTTTTAATCCTTTAAAGTTTGTTGTTTCGTTATTGTTTGTGTTGATTATGATGGTGACGATGATGAAGTTATTGTTCTTGTCGTCTTCTTGTTGCTGAATATTTCCAGGTTGCGGCAGTTATTTCCCATGTGATTAAAGGTGATGACGGTTACTTTTAAAGTGGAAAGTTCCCCCTAGCCTACCCACCACCTCTGCTCCTGTGGTTCGTGCTCAGGCATGGCTAGAAAACAGAAGTAAGAGGTATTCCCTGTAGTTGCTGATCTTGCCGATTTCCCTGGCCGTGAAACGATGCACGTAAAGCCTCGATCTATACCGTGTTCATAATTAATCAGCATCCCATCGTGCCTTGGTAAGGGCTGGCTGGAGTGAGGGCAATCAAATTGTTCTTCACTGCAGACTGGGCGAGAGTGTAGCCTACACTGCCATTTTGACGGTCCTACCCTACGACTTCATGGAAGGAACCAGAACATTCGAGAACTCCGGGGAATTATAGTTCCTGCAGAACAGGTAGTGGGGCAAGTCAGAACCCCCTCACCTTCCCCTCCCCACCCTGCAGGCTTTCATCATCAACAGCAACTTATTTTGATCCTCCGGGCAATCAGCCAATGGATCGTTTGTCTCGATATAGAAGCAATGGCTAGCTAGGCTATAGGCTGCTAGCACATGAGGCAGGGAGGAAGAGAGTGTGGGGGAGGGTAAGGGGGGGGGGGGACTAAGGAAGAGGGGACTGAGAGACATAGGCTGAAGAAAAGGCAGAGAGATTGATTAAGGGGAGAAAGAGAGGAGAGAGAGAGAGAGGAGAGAGAGGAGAGAGAGAGAGAGGGAGGAGGAGAGAGGATTTGACAATCATAATCATGATTAACATCTTGTTATTGATGATGATCTGTAGTGTTAATAATGAGAGACGGGAGACAAGAGACGATATTGATGGTGAATGTGTGTGTGTGTGTGTGTGTGTGTGTGTGTGTGTGTGTGTGTGTGTGTGATAGACAGAGAGAGACGGGAGACAAGAGATGATATTGATGGTGAATGTGTGTGTTTGTGTGTGTGTGTGAGAGAGAGAGACAGAGAGGGAGGGAGGGAGAGAGAGAGAGAGAGAGAGAGAGAGAGAGAGAGAGGAGAGAGAGAGAGAGAGAGAGAGAGCCAGCCAGCCAGCCAGACAAACAAACAGACATACAGACAGAGTCAGTCAAAATAATCGAACGTGTGTTGGCACAGCAAAACAGCCCTGAGCATTGGGAACAGCACACTCCAACGTTTTGGTCCCTTCTTTTCCCAGTTTCGATTTTTTTCCTCGCCCTGCCTGGGCCCAAGTCATCACTGCACCACTGCACTGCAAACCCTCTTCCAGTGGGGGGAAAAAAACAAAAATAATTAACATCTCAAATGGTGGGGGGGTTTGCTTCCATAGATATTGCTTCCAGAAAGGCCATTAACTTTTTTTTCTCTCTCTATAATTAAAAACATCCATGTTGCAACTCATTAACAACGTCTCACCTGATATCCTCAAGAATATCACACTCATGTTGATGTTTGGCCTGAAGTTTTGTCGTCTGCTCCGCGTGGATGTTTTTCAAAGCCACTGCAGGCTTCACCTTGAAAACAGCATTTTATTCACCATCAGACGATGTTTTCCACCAGTTTGGAAGCAACGTATACATCCGATTTTTCTGACGTCGATACTTACCTTTCGGGGAGGTGGATTCATCTTTATTTATCCGTCATTTCGCAGCGAAACAAGCACATCACACACTCTCTGCACTCTAACACTGCGGAGCGATCGACCATTCCTTGGGCAACCTCGCCGTTCTGTTTAACTCCCGCCTCTAATGGGGATCCCCCCACCCCTCTCTCTTCACGGGAAGTAACTCCGGGCTTTAGCGAAATGCTGCACGCGCTCTGCCGAGTCATTAGCATCATCCTCTTTGTTGCTTTCCCTGATCTTTAGGAGCCCACCCCCACCACCCGGCCTCGCCTCATAAAAAAAAAAAGTTGTTGAGGAAGCGAGACCACATGTTCGTTAACGCAATCGTTTGCAGTGTGTGTGTGCAGTGTGTGTGTGTGTGTGTGCGCGCGCGCGCGCGCGTGTGTGCGTACGCCCATATGTGTGTGTGTGTGTGCGCGCGCGCATGTCAAGCCAAGTAAATGTCGTCAAATTTTTATTTACAGATGGTACATTGAATAAGCATGTGTGTGTGTGTGCGAGCGCGCGCCCGGTCACACGATTGTGCGCACGCACAAATGTATTTTACTGGGCTGCACTTGTACTGCACAGACTTATTTCCCCGCGAACAACTGCTCCTCTGTGCCTACATGTATGTGCCGTTGAGTTCTAATGAACCCAATGGTCCTCCCTGACGCTAATGAAAATGATCCAAACAAACTTCTACTAAATGATGCAAGGTCCCTTCCCTTTTAACCCTCTCTGTCTTTCTCTCTCAGCTTACGACCCAATTGGGTAGGGGGGTGGGGGGAGGGGAAGGAGTTGCTTTTGTTTTGTTTTTTTATTTTTACACTGAGATAAGAAGATGATTAAATGTTTATAAACACAGGCATAAACGGGATCTTTAGGAAGCGGCTGCTGTTTCATAGGATTAGTCTGGTTTCTGTCACACAGACTAAAAGGAATACCACATACTGATTGCCTAGTGTGATGGGAAAAAGAATAACTGAATGAACTACCCAATCGGATCGGAATGAATGAATGAGCAGTATGTGACTGAATGACTTGGAACAAACAATATGTGAATGAATGAATAAATGAATGAATGAACAGTGTGTGGGTGAATGACTTGAACAAACAATAAGTGATTATGAGTGAATGAATGAATAGTTTGTGGGTGAATGACCAGTGAATGGTTAAAAAAACACCCCAATAACATGAGTGAATGGATGAAATGATTATGGCACGCTGAAAAATATCCATATGGGTCAGATGCTATTAATTTGCAGAGCTAGGGGGAAAAAAACCCTCACTCCACACACACACACCATTTCACAAAGACATTATAGATGTGCATGCAAGAGTCTAAAATCACATAGACGACTATGCTTGTAAATAAACCAATCATTGAATGTGCATTAAAGTTTTCAGCAACTCCTGAAAAGAGCAGTGACACAAAAGTCAGCCTATTATTCTTAGCAGCGCTTTCCATATAAAAATAACAATGTATCAAAATGCTTGCCAACAGTAACTGTATGACATAGATCTAGATCTAACTCAGTTTAGCATCGTTTAACACAAAGATTATGAGCAGTATGACAGTTCTAACTCAGTTTGGCCCTTTAATTAATGCAAAGGTTATGATCGTTCATAACCTTTGCATGATAATAACCTTTGCATTATTTTTTTTTTAATTCTTTTATATCAAGGATAATGGAATAAGCACTTATGTGCTTTTTTACATCCAGTCCCCGTGTGTATGTGGTTTTGTAAATTTTGCCATCCGTTCCCACCAGCACACAATGGCCTACTATTATGAAAAGCGGAACAGGATTTAACATGTGCCAAGATGTTCTGCATGCGTTTGCACACAGACCTCGGTTTATAGTCTCATCGAAGGACTTTAAACAGTGCAAGGGGGGTGGGGTGGAGGTGAGGGGGTCTTTGTGGATTTTTTACCTGAACTTAACATCAGTACGGACTGGGTCCCATGTGGGAACACACAGAGAACATCGTGCATACATGCTGACACCTGATCTGCCTTTCAAAAGAGCAGGCCATTTGTGCCAGTAAGAAGGGATTTCAATTTTTTTTTTTTAAATACTTGCACACTGGTGTCACGTTTATACATCACCCTCCCACCCCACCCCCCCCTCCCAAATCAGACTGCAACTACACAATGGTGGGTAAACAGTCACATATGCAAAATCGCACCATTGGTGAACCTTACCTTAGAGCTCCAACCAAGGAATGAAAACAATTTTTTTTTTAAAGCAAAACTGAGCTAGAACTATGTCATACTACGCATATTTTGTTCCACTGTTATGTTTTGGTAAACACACACTCTCGAATGTTTCTATTGTGTTTACCAAATTGTACTGTATACATATTTTCTTTCCGTTCCATTCCTTGGCTAGTGCTCCAAGGTTTACCAATGGTGTGATTTTGCACGTATGACCATTTATCTTTTACCCTCCCTCCACACAGGTAGTTGCATTCCGACTAAGGCAGTACATCCCTTTTCAATCCCAGATTTCTCTACATGAAATTCGGACCACTTTCCCTGGGAAAAACCCCTCACCATCACTGCAGTGACACTTCTTTCCCCTTCAGATGAGACTATAAACCGAGGCCCCGTGTTCGAACGTATGCAGAACATCTTGCGCACACGTTAAATCCTGTTCCGCTTTTCGGAAGAGTAGGCCATTGTGTGCCAGTGGAAACAGATGACAAAATTGAAAAAACTACATACACATGGGGACTGGATGTAAAAAAGCACATGAGTGCTTATTCCATTGTCCTCGATATAAAAGAATAAATATAAATATAAAAAAATGTTTGTTATGTGGGTGGGATTCCATATGAGTGACTTTTTCTCAACAGAATTTTCACCAGAGAGACACTTCTCGCTGACAACGTATACAAAACTCCACAGCTCGACTAGTTCTCAGAAAGAAAAAATCTGAGCACATTACCCCTCTCTTGCGATCTCTCCACTGGCTGCCTGTGCCACAGAGAGTAGATTATAAAATCAGTACCCTCTGTTACAAATGTCTCCACAAAACTGCACCCTCCTACCTATGTGAATGTCTTAACCTGTACACTCCTTTACGTTCCCTCCAATCTACTGCAGATACCTTGTGCCTACGTATACCTAGATTCAACCAATCCACTGTTGGCCTCCGCTCATTCTCTATTTCTGGTCCATCCATCTGGAACAACCTTCCTCTCTCTCTTCGCCAGAAACCTAGTTATGACACTTTTAAATCCAGCCTCAAAACATATTTATTTCAAACCTAAGACTTCCCCCCCTCCTGTTTCATATCTAACCCATGTTCTATCACCCTGCTAAAGTATACAGCCTGTGCGAGTGTATGTGTGCTTTTGAAAAACATTTGACTATCGAAATTTTATTTCATAGATTTTGTCTGCATCGCACCATGTTTGTAAATATCTGTTTGTTTAAACTTTTGATTATTTATCATTGATTGCATGACTGTGTAAGATTGGGTTGAATGCATGCGCTTTGGTTTGTCTTTGCAAGATATAGCGCTATATAAGTTCCATTTATTATTATTATTATTATTATTATTATTTTATGTGAGCTAAACGAATATTGCGCATAGACCTCATGTTTACCATTTTGACCCGAAACTTTTCCCCCATCCATTAGATCATGAGTGGCGGTCTGGGTGCTAGTCTTTCGGATGAGACGATAAACCGAGGTCCCGTGTGTTGCACATAATTATTTAGCGCACGTAAAAGAACCCACGGCAACAAGAGAGTTGTCCCTGGCAAAATTCTTAGAAAAAAGCCACTCTGATAGGGAAACAAATACTGTTGCAGACAGGAAAAAAGAAAAAAAAAAAGGGTGGCGCTGCTCTTGTGGCGACATGCTCTCCCCGGGAAGAGCAGCCCGAATGTCACGCAGAGAAATATGCCATGACTAAGGCTAGAAAAATAGTGGCACACACTTCTAGAAGTGTGCCGCGATAAAAGACGGATGAAGACGTGCCCTCCTCTTTATTTCCTATCGCAACGCATAGTGCCACGACTAGACGCTCGGACGGAAATGGAAATACGGACAGACCACACTTCTTCAGGCTGGAAGGATGGGCCTGCCTTGCTATCGAAGCGTTCCGTTCATGTCCGCCGGGAGGAGAGGGTGGAGGGGGGAGGGAGGAGACAGCGCACAGCAAGCCAGTCTGCGTTATCACCTTTGCATCTTGTTTATAAATCTGTATTGATGTGTGTGCGTGCGTGTGTGTAGATTTTGTGTGTTTGTGTGCGTGCGTTTGCGTGTTTGTGTTTGTGCATGTGTGCGTGTGCGCACGCATGTGTGTTAGTTTGTGTGTGTGTCTGTGTGTGTGTGTGTGAGTGAGTCTCTTTTCTAGATCGGTTTATGGGATGCACTCCAAATCTCCGAAAACGCTGTCTTTTCTGTCTTCTTCTCCACCACCACCACCACAACAAAAGTCTCTGCCGCCTGATCAGCGCCATTTTTTTGCAAAGACGTGGGGAGACGTGCGGACCAATATAATCACCCCTTCCGACCTCGCGGCTTATCCGTTCGCGGCGCACGGCTGTCGTACGGACCACTATATTTCTAGCCTTAAAGTGGTATGAATAAAACGAATACCACCTCATTCAAAAGACCAGCATTGAGACCTCCACTTACAGTCTAGTTAGTGGAAGGGGAGAAGGTCTGACTTGGTATTATCATCCATAGCAGTGAGAAAGAAAAGGTATCTCTGCAGACAGTCGCTCTCATAGATTTGCAGGCTCCAGAACCCTTGCGCACATGTTAAAACCTGTTCTGCTTTTTGGAAGAGTAGGCCATTGCATGCCAGTGGGAACCGATGACAAAATTTACACAACTGCGTACACACAGGGAATGGATGTAAAAAAAGTACACGAGTGCTTATTCCACAATCCTCAAAACAAAAGAATAAAATAAAATTTTAAAATGTTTTTAAAGCGATGACCAACACTGCAGTGCCAGGTTCATCACAGTCTGCTCTACTTCAGTCACCTTCCGCTTCATTTATTCTTTCCTTTATTTCTTTTCTCTTCTATCTTCTTCCTATCCTTTCTCATCACTCCCGCCCCAACAAGTAGTGACTCCCAACCCTCATTAGGAATACTACGGGTCAAAGGAACCAAGGGTTCTTTCTCCACATCTTGTGAAGGTGCCAGGTTAAACTTAGGGTTCACGTGTGGACAGACAACATTGCAGAATATTCACAGAAACCATTTGCAGAGACCCAGGCCCTAGCACACAACCGACAAAAACATAGTGCTCTTCAGTGTGGTCCCCCAACAAACTAAAGGGCGATCAAAGAAATTCCAGTAATGCTTCAGTTTCATTCAACCATGACGGCTTGCCCACAGATTCACAAAAGGAAAGTAGAGGCTAGTACTACTTGACAGCATGAGATTACATGAAAATGTCTCTTCAATTACAGAAATCAACCGTTCAGGAAATTGGTTACCACATTTTCTGAGTAATGTTTCTTCTTTCGGAACAAAAGGAAACTGAAGGAGTTTCTTCCCTTGCTCAAAAACTTTGGTTAGTATTCTATTAATAACCCAGACCTGCCAAGAAAATGAAGTCTGAAAAGACCTTCAAACTTTTACTATGTCCCCAACAAAGGCATTGTTAGAACTCTGAGTTTTCTGAGTAGCAGGAGAAGAATGGCTTGAAATAAATGGGTTACAATTTCATTTATAAATTTTTCAAGCCCAAAAGGAACACTTTTTAGCTTTGAAACAGGTCACGTTCTTGTCCAGTTCTGCCAGGCATGTTTGGAATGGGAAATGACTCTCCAAAACTGAGTGCCCCCCACCCTGGCAATATTTTTTTAAACTTTCATTGTCTAAATTCAGGATGCTTATAGCCCCAGTCAACCACTGAGGCCTTTGCCCTATCTTATCATCTTAAAAGGCATTAGAAAAGTACAGACAGAAAAAAATGCAGACAACTGGGTTTTTTTTAAATGCAAAAAAAAGGGAAGCCTTTCCCCCACCCCACCCACCTTCTTTTTGGGGTTTTTTTATACCATCATGACAAAACAGCCAATGCAAAAATAAATGTCATTTGCATTTATTCCACTTTTTGATGTATATCATACAATCACACTTACCTTGCATATGAAAACTTGACAAAATTAGATTCTTTTCATGAAAAAATATCGTTGAACAGAAGTTTGGGTCATGCCAGTTGTATACTTTTAGACTGTTCCAACTCAACACTTCCAAAAATATGAGGGGAGCATATTAATCAATTGGAGACATAAGATAAATTCCACAATCAGATAACATTTCCCTTACATTAGGCAAAGATAAACTCTGGTTACCTTATACTCAACGATGCTCTGTTCCCTCACTGGTACATTATTTCTGATCTTGAATCCACCCTTTTTCACATTTCTTAATTCTGTTAAACTTATTGACGGCTCAGATATCTCATTTTGAAGTGAGTTTTTCTTTCTAATATCAATTCACTTATTCTCAGTTCCGGTGTATGTATGTGTGTGTGTGTGTGTGTATGTGTGTGTATATATATATATATATATATATATATTTGATTGACAGACAGACAGACAGACAGACAGATAGATAGATAGATAGATTTTTTTCCCCTGAAAATGGAGACACTACAATTTAACAACTGCACAACAATAAATTAAAAATAAAGAAAATATGGATTTGGGAGAAAAAGAAAATAGGATAAGAGGATTGACCAAAAAAACAGCAACAAACACAAAAACCTTTAACAACAATAACATTTTTAAAAACTTGACGCTGGCTTTCAGTGTGTTCACACTTACAATCCATCAGTCTAATGCCTCTAGATCAGCGATTCAATGAAAGGCAGAGCAGACAAACCATCACTTCAGGAAACATACAGATCAACTGACTTACACTGCTCATGTGAAGACAGAGAAATTTTCTTTATCAGCCATCTACTACTCCCAAATGCAATCATCAATTTTCAGTCTAAGATAATTTTTTTCCCATCCATCTACTACTCCTGAAAGCAATTATCTATTTTACAACTTACAACAAAAATTCCTTTCCCCCTGTATCATCCTAGGAGTGCTGAATTGACAGAAAAATGCCTCACAGCAAATGCACACAGTCCAGAAAGAACCGGAGACTTGCTGTTTTCTCTTACAGCTTTATACACAAAAACAACAACAGGAGTGTCACTTTTATTTTCCGATCAGAACAGATCGGCAATGCCCTCCTCCAGAAAGCGTTTGTAGATGGCCATGAAGCGAGCCACAAACGCCTCCATGTGGTAGATGGCTTTCTGGCCGTTCTGCAGGCGATGTTCAAAATGGGCGGCACTCTGCACCACCTCGTCTTCAGCTCCCCGTCACAGTTCTCCATCAGCTCTTGCAGCAGCCCCTGGACACACACCCCGTCAGCTTTGTCAGTGGAAAAATCAAGGATGAAAGCATGCGTCATCAAGTCTACCGTTAGGATCCAGCACTTATGTAGCATTTATTTATTTATTTATTTATTCTTTTATGTTTATTTATTCTTTTATATCGAAGATAATGGAATAAGCACTTACATACTTTTTTTTTACATCCAGTCCCCGTGTGTATGCGGTTTTGTAAATTTTGTCATCCGTTCCCACCGGCACACATGCTACTCTTTTACAAGCGGAACAGATTTAAGTTGTGCGCAAGTGTTCCTGATGCATTCTAAACAGGCCTCGTTTATAGTCTCATCACAGACTGGTCATGAGATTGCAAAAGGGCTGAACCATTCTAGTTTTCAAACTTCTCTGGAAAGAAATTCCTGAAATCTTGGAAGGTCCATGCTCACCTAGAAAAAACAAATACTTGCATTCTAAATGCTGTAGTCTCACCAGTCTGAGCATATGCATAGGACTGTACCATTATTTTTCCACACCCTAAAAAATGTTTACAGATTACCTCCCTTTCCCTGCACAGAAAGAAGGGTTTGCCATTATCCCTTTGACACTAAAACAGCCTTTATATTGAACTAAATGTGGATAATGAATAATGGGATAATACTCATACTTCTCTCAAACCCTTTAACATTTCTTACAGTACCATACACAAGGCACATAATAAATCCATGTCCCACTCCATACCAAAAATTCCAACTCACAATAACAAAATTTATATACAGTACACGCAAAAATTATAATCAAAATCACCAGAGCATGATTTTATTCATTACAGCACGCAAGCGTTTAAATTTTAATGCAGTAAAAAGAAAACAGATGAATTTAGGATCTACATACAAGTACAAGAGCAGCTCACTGAATTGAAAAGAAAACACTGACATGCTCGGTATCTTAAACATTTTATCACCGCTTACTGGAGTATGCTCAAATTTATTATTAACAACACAGCAAAGGAAACAGTTACTATTTAATGAACACTGCAATTATATCTTGATTTTCTTAAAAACAACAAAGACTTTATGGATAGAACATTCTGTGCAGGCTCAAACTTAAAAAAAATTTTTTAAACCCCTGATTTCCTTGAAATCATGAAAATGCATTAGAGTGCACATAGCTGCAACGAAGTAAAAAGGTAATTTCAGAACAGCTATCACAACCACAGCTCTCCCATCGACTACACAAGCTCTTCTCACAGAGCACTGCTTAAGCCTTTCTCACCCTCATGATGACATCGGCAGGGATGCAGTGACTCAACAGCTCGTACAGCCGTCCTCTTGTTTCCAGCAACCTGAGGATCAGAAAAGAAAAAAAAAGTGATTTCACACCCATTCATACTGTCTGTCTGTCATACAACCCCTTCTTCACAATGCACAAAAGTCTACTTCAAAATCACAAGAGCGCTTGGATATAGGACAGTCAAAAAATGATAACACGGTACAAAATTAACACCCCCCCAAAAATTATATGCCCTATTTCGAATGTCAAAAATCAAATTCTGCCAACAAAACCCGACAAAGGCAAAGAAAACCAACTAAACAAAAAAGCTAATCAAAAAACAACACACACACAAACAGGTTGCACGTCTCATGCTTTTACTGAATTCACCTATGACTTCATTTGTTGTTTTTTTAACTTGTGATCAATTTTGGGGGGTTCCTTGGCTAGAGACCCAAGGTTCACCCATGGTTTTTTGGTGTGTATGCCACCATTTTCCCACCATTAAGGTAGCTGCATTTTTACTTCAGGGATGTTGAAGCACAACACCAGTGTGTGTTTGTTTTTTTAATTCTGTCATCCATTCCTACAAGCACGCATTGCCCACTCTTCCAAAAGGTTGAATAGATTTTAACCTGTATGCAAGATATTCTGCCTGTGTTCATACACTGGATCTCAGTTTATGGTCTCATCCTAAGGACTTCATGGGGAGTGGAGTTGGCAATGACATTAACTGAAGGGAAAAAAAAACCCTCAAATAGTGTCTCCATGGTAGCTCAAATCCATGCTGTCAGATTGCGCGCCCAATGCTCTAATCAATCGCGCCCAATGCTCTAAACCTGGGAGTTCATGTTTATTCCATTATCCTCGATATAACCAAAAAAAAAGTAATCTGAGCGCTTTGACTTGTTGCTTTACAAGATTCAGCGCTATATAAATTCCATACATTATAAATTCCATACATTAATCACAAGGCTTTCCTGCCTATCCCCCAAACTTATGATCAAAACACAATGAAGATCTGGCTGTTACACAAAAGTGTTTTCAGCAGAGTTGGAATGACAGGGATCCAAGGACTTGAATAAGCTTTTGAAGAAACCCTCCTGGATATTAAGGGTCCCCCTTATTCATTAAAAAAAAAAAAGATTAGATTTATCTTCTGTTCCAATCTTCATTGCTCAAATCCATGCCATCAGAATGTGCGCTCAGTGCTCTAATCACAAGCTATCCCGCCTATCCCCCAAACTCAAAACACAATAAAGATCTGGCTGTTATGTAAAATTGTTTTTAGTAGTGTTAGAATGACAGGGATCCAGGGACTTGACTATGCTTCTGAGAAATCTTCCAGGATGTTAGGGGTCCCCATAATTTTTTTTTTTCTTAAAGTAGGATTAGATTTTTCTTCTGTTCCAATCTTCATTGTTCATGTGACTGCAGTCTGACTGACATGTTTTTGCCCGAGTCATCTCTGATCACTGCCATCACTAAACCCAGTCCCCAAGTTGCTTACTACCCACAGACCATGAAGGCCTTCACCATGTAGTCAACTCCAAAACTTACGCATTCACATCCCCTTTAATTTCAACTAAAATTTCCAGCGCCATTACCCTACAAGTGACACATTAACAAAGATGAGGTTTTGAAAGCATAACCAGACATGTCACAGCCCGCACTTACCTGTGAGGAGACTGTTCTTGAACAATCATGGTGGCTGTGTCACGCAGAAACACCTCCCAGTCTGGTTCAGACACCTCCTGGTCGGCACTGAAGGGATACCTGAGACACACACACACACAGTATGGACAGGCAAGAAGGTTGTGACAATGGCTGGGTTCACCTAGAGAAACAACAACCGTTCACTGCATGACTGGCAAAAAGATAAAATCATCTACTTTGCCAAATTGTAGTCGAATCCAGCACTTACATTATGGCTCAACATGCTAACCTGAAAAGCCTGCCATTAAAAGTAAATGGTGTAATGATCAGAAACCAATTGAATTTTCTTAAAATTTTCTGTGACATCCCATTAAAATGTTGGGGGGGGGGGAGGGGGGAGGGTTTGGGATTTGAATGCTTAGCAACTTCTTCTGTAAAGCAGCTTACATATGAAATGCTAAAACGTGTTGCCTTTTTTTTTTCCACTTTTGACGCAGCTTATCAAAAAAAAAAGATTTGTGAAAGAAAACCTCAGATATTTTTTTCCCCCATTCTGATGAAACCTGTTCTGTTGATAAAATGAAACAAAAGATATAGCAGAACAAAAATTCACAGTGAATCCTTTAGATAAATTTCATCTAAGTCACCTCATATTCCATCCCTCTCCTAACAATACCCTAGCATATCTTCCCACCAAGTATGTAAGACAGTATCGGAACCAGAAACTGGAACCAACAGACAAAGGAGACTGACTCACTGCTGGACTTTGCAGGCCTCACACATGAGGATGGCTCGGCGCAGGTTGCCCTGGCTCTTGTCAGCAATCCGTCTGGCCAGGTCAGCAGGCAGGTTCAGACCTCCTTACAACGTCTGCAGCATCTGCACATCTGACACACGTACAGGATCAGCATCTCACAATCTGAACACACGCACAGGATCAGCATCTGCACAATCTGAACACACAGCACAGGATCAGCATCGACAATCTGAACACACAGACAGGATCACATTGACATCTAACAGCAGCACAGGTCAGCATCTTGCAAATCTGAAACACAGCCAGCAGTCAGATCTGCAATCTTACCACAGCACAGGATCAAATCTGCACAATCTGTACACACAGCACAGATCAGATCTCACAATCTAACACAACACGGATCAGATCGCACAATCTGATACACAGAAGGATCTGCACAATTGCACAACAGCACAGGATCGAATCTGCACCACAGCACGGGATCAGCATCTGCAAAATCTGAACACACAGCACAGGATCAGCATCTGCACAATCTGAACACACACAGGATCTGCACAATCTGATCACACAGCACAGAATCAGGATCTGCATGATCTGAACACAGCACAGGATCAGAATCTGCACAATCTGAACATACAACACAGGATTGTACAATCTGAACATAAAGCACAGGATCCAAATCTGCACATTCTGAACATGAAAAATGGAATCAACTGAACATACACAAAACAATCTTCTCCTAGTTTGCATTTACCAGCTCCACAATTACCCCCTTTTGCTGAGAAAACTAACCATACATTATCCTAAGAGCAATACAAATAAAGAAATAAACAGTACTTAATTTCCCTAAAGACTGCAAATCTGTAAAACACAAACGCTAAAAGAAGAGATGAAACACACACACAAAAAAGAGAAGTAAAAGCAAGTAAATTGACAGGACAGAGAAAATTTCCAAGCAAAAACATTGTACATTATTCACTTGAGGACTTGCATCCTCAAACCAAGGACATTTTTCACTTCAAAGTAAGCAAAGAATCAGTCATCTCACCAATCTTCTGCCCAGCTTTAAAGATCTATCCTTCTCTGACAAAGTCAGATCTGAACCCATCCTCTAGCTGCAGTCTAGCTATATTACTATATACACATACAGAATTCCCTTCAACGTATGTTTGTAAAATACATGTAGAAGCACTTACATGTAAGTATGAAACAAAAGACTACATTTGTAAAAGGTTGTGTACACAAAGTGTGCCTATACATGTACATTCTCTTGATGAGATTTATAAATAAAAATTTAAAAACCACAACAAAATTCAAAGGTCAATCCTCTGGTTACCTCCTCTTCAGAAGGGGCGGCCACTCTCACACCAAGACAACGACTGCGGATGGCTGGGATCACTTTGCTGGTGGAATTGCAGACCAGAATGAGACGACATGTCGACATGTACTTTTCCATCGTACGACGCAACGCGTGCTGCGCATCCCGTGACAACCGATCCACTTCTGTCAGCACCACGACTGAAAAAGACATAAAGCACATCTATAATTAAAACAATGCTTTACACCTTCATCTCCAAGTTCAGTTCTTTCACAAACCATGCTTCGTTGCGTAAACACAAAAGAGCAAATTCAAACTGTTTAGACAGATGCTACAGCCGAGTGCTCAAGACCATTCCACTTCAATCCCATGGGTCCATGAAGTCATGGGTTCAAATGTCAACAGTGTCTGGTTCACCAATTAAGGGTGGAAATTCTGATGTTTTCCTAGATCAACTTCAAGTGCAGACCTGCCAGTGTATAAATTCTCTTGGTGTAAATACACATGTAGAAGATCAAATATACATGTTAAAGATCTCATAATGCATGTCAATATTCCAAGTTCAAAAAAACACAAACATACCTAGCATACATTCCCAAAGTGGGAAAGCAGCTACCTTCATGATGGGCAAAAACAGTCGCATAAGCTAAATCTCACCATTGGTGAATCTTGGAGCTCTAGCTGAGGAATAAAAAAAAGATTTTTACTTCAGTTTCTTAGCTTTGTTTCTGCTACTGACAATGGCTACAGTGAGATAATCATTTACCTGAACAGAGGCCTTACCTTTGAAGTCTTTCTGGGCACTGGAGTCCAGCTGATTGACCTGAGCCACGTTCTTGATCAGCTCCTGGATCACCACCCTGTCCTGAATCCCCACATCACTGAAAGACACAACCAGCAACCAGCATTTTCAAACTGTTTTGTACGTTACATACATGTACATACATACATATATATAATATTTAAAATGATGAATGTGTTACACTTGTCAATGCGGCAGGCTTACCACTTCAGTTTGTCCTACTGCTATAAAGATGAAAGATTTCATGCATGCATACCCACATGCACACACAGTGACATACATACACACAATCACAAAGGTGCAAGTGCACACACGTATAGGTCTATGTACGTGAACACACACACACACACACACAGAAACTGCGCAAAAGGCACAAAAGTCATACACAAAATAATATATATAGTTTATCTTCTTTTTTTTTTAATTATTATTATTGTTCCTTTTTATTTCATTGTCTATCCCATTATTTTTACTTTCTTTTCTTTACTTTTTGGGAAGGGGAGCTTACTTTTAGTCACTCACTATTCTGAGTATTCATGATCATACCAGCATGTATTGATATATTACATGTGTGCTTATGTTTAAAATATATAAATGCATCAACTGATCGAACTATGGTCAACTGTAAGAGATAGTAAATACTCCTAGTTAGTAGTTAACATAAAATATATATGTAATGAGTGCAAATGAATACGAGTGTGTGCACAATATTTTTACACTGATTTATATACAAATCATATTTTTTTCTGTGGTCTTGACATTGACTATCAAAAATGTTTTTAAAAAAATAAAAAAATAAAAAAAAAGTGAAAGAAGGGGGTGTAACAAAACTGGGAAGAGACAATCAATGTAAATTAAAATTTAGTCCAACCAGGTTTGCTGATGTCTCTTGTGAAATTGGACTGGACTGTTTCTTAGGGCTCCTAAAATTGTTGGTCCTCAAATGCTGAATAGTCAAAATCAATTTTCTGAAAGTTTGAAGGGTCCCCCTCTTTTTCAAGACTCCCCGTAATCAAGACAGCCCACAAATCAATGACTGCAGCTGAGCTAGTGTCAGTCACTTCTCTTCTTACCTGGGATTGACCTCGATGTGATAGTTACTGGAGATGGAGACAATCTCCAGCTTCTTGTTGGACGGGGTTGTGAAAGAGTTGTGCTCAATCCGCAGTTTTTCCACTCCGGGCCCGTACAGCTCTCGCAGAATGCACATTACGCGTGTCTTTTTCCCAGCACCTGATGGGCCATACACCAGCAGATGAGGAAAATCTCCCCCTTGGACCTGAGAACACACAGAGAAAATACTGATGATTCACCGCTTGAAAATCTGAAATAATGTTCATGTGTTACAACATATGTTAACACATAAATGATCATATTATTATATACTATATAGTTGATATTTAATTTATATTCTAAAAACAAACCACTAAAAAAGTCAAATGTTATGATTTCTTACTCTTAGTTGTTCCAATTTATTAAGAAAATGTTTTGTCTGACCAGTGTATTTCATTTATTTTATGTTTTAATCATTTACATGTAATGATATATACAAAAATTAATTTGAAAACCATTTGGGTTTCACTCCTTTATTCAATGATAATCTGAGTAAAAAGTTCCAAAATGGAAGTTTCTAGCTCAGCAAGAGACTATTGACCACTTGTATTGTCTAAACCCTGTAAACAGCTTGCTTAATCAGAGACAATGAATAAAAGTAAATATTTCATACAAATTATCTATCCTTTGCACTTAAGACTTTCTAGAGTACCACTACATCAAACTTACATCTGTCTCAGTGTCTGTTGATGCACATGGCTTTGTGAAGTTGTCATTGATGTAGTACTGAGGGTTGGCTATTTGTACAGTTACACACACACACACACGCAGTGATTCAAACAATGACACACACACAGTGATACACACAATGACACACACACACACACACAGTGACACACACACACACACAGAGTGAAACACACAGTCACACACACAATGACTGTGAATGAGTGATACAGTCCCACACACATACACACAGACTACAGAGTAGAGAGTATTGAGACTATTGACTATTGTGACCATTTTTAAAACAAAAATTTGCAACTTTTTGTTTTGGCTACCCATGCTATTATGCATGTTTTCTTCTTTCTTGCAATCAAAGATTTGAAATAGTGAACAATACTTTTCCTAATCATTAAATCAAACTAGCTAACCTTGTTATGTCTCAAGATTAAGTAGGTTACTTAACTTAGTACTTTACACTGCAATTTGAAGAACCCTTTTTAAAAAAAAAACCAGGTGTATAAGTTTAAAACAAAAACAAACCATCACCTCACCATTTATTAGTCCTGTGAATTCAAAACTAGCATAGTAACAATTCTGAAGATTATTGCAGTGCATACAATGACTTACAGAACTCATACTCACTGCTGTGCACCCACTCTGATTTATTATTTGCAAAGTCTGGAAAAATGCTAAATGTAGAAATTGCATTCATGATTATATATTTTGGATAGCTGATACTATCAAATCATTCAGTGTGGACTGTGATACTGATAGCCAAGAATGAAAGCATTCATTTCCAGTCAGTACTGATGCATAAATAACTATGTCTATGGACATAACAAGAGAGCACTTGACAACAGTGTGACTTCGGATGAGACTATAACCGAGGCCCCGTGTGCGAACGCATGCAGAACATCTTGCGAAGGCGTCAAATCCTGTTCCGCTGTTCCGAAAGAGTAGGCTATTGTGTGCCGGTGGGAACAGATGACAAAATTTACAAAACCGCATACACACGGGGACTGAATGTAAAAAAAGCACATGAGTGCTTATTCCATTATCCTCGATATAAAAGAATAAATAAATACATAAAAAAGATAGCCGAACAGAATAAAACTAGGCCTAGTTGAAGTAGTTTAAAAAGTCATACCAATTTCTTCAGATGCGAAGCCTGATCCTTGTGAAAATCAAGCTTGCCTAATGATGATGGACGATATTTATCGACCCACAAACTCATGACTACTGATAGTGATAGACTGCTTTACTTTTCAATAAAGTATTTTCTGTCTTCTGCTTCCCGAGTGTTGTTCCCGCGGAGATGTTCCAGGGAGACAACGCCTGATGATTTGGCAGTCAAGTGCGAGTACTCTCGCTGTCTAAATGCGGCTGCACTCCAGCATTAATTTTTGGACCATTTCCTACTGTTTTATGTTGTTGTTTGTTCAGTGGGTTGGGTTGGGATTTTTTGGTTGTTGTTTTTATATTATATAAACCTAAACAGATTTACTGCCCTTACCATTGCATCACTCAAATGAAAAATCACTTTTTTGGTAAAAGACTAGCTCCTGACTCAAAACTCATGTGATTTTCTACAAATTTGGTTGGGTTTTTTTGGTTTTGTTTTTAGCATACAATGAACCCCTTCTTTCTTCCTTTGTCCTCTGCTTGTCTCCCAAACTGCATTATTTATGTGCAGGATCATTGGTGTAAAAGCAAATGCAACCCTGAGATGATGATCCATTTCAATTTTTCATGACTACCTGGCATCAGTCTATGCTGTCAACCCCTCAAACAATTGAACAGAGACTATTTCAATCTGTAAAAAACAACTTTTTAAAAAGCAAAAATTGTTTCTGAGTAAATGGACACTGCTTCACCCAGAAGCTAAAGGAGTGTGTGTGTGTGTGTGTGTGTGTGTATTATTTTTTTATTTATTATTATTTCAAGGATAATGGAATAAGCACTCATGTGCTTTATTTCATCCAGTCCCTGTGTGTATACAGTTTTGTAAATTTTGTCATCCATTCCCACCGGCACACAATGGCCTACTCTTCCGAAAAGTGGAATGGGTTTTAATGTGTGCACAAGATGTTCTGCGTGTGTGTTTGTGTGTAGATTATGTGTGTGTGTGCATGAATATGAGTGTGTGTGTGTGTAGATCATGTGTGTGTGTGTGGTTGTGTGTGTATGTGTGTGCATGCATGTGAGTGCATGAATGTATGTATGTGTTTCTCTCTCTTGTGTTTGAGTGTGTGTGTGTTTAATATTTAATTTTTATCTAATATCTCTGTACTAGTTGTGACATAGAAGGGGGAAAAAGATCTGACAAGTGGGTGAGGGGGTGAAGTGATGCTTGTTTTCTTTTTGATGAATGGTACACTTAAAAAAGAGTTAAGAACAAAGATCAGAAGTCAAACGTTTACGGTTACGGAAATGAGAGCTTAAAAATTACAATTGCAAATACTCAGAGGACAAAAGAGTTATTCCAGTAAATTGACAAGTGAAAGGAAGTAGCCTGTCACTTCAAAATCAAAGCCTTAATGACAAAGATGGGAAAACTCTTACTGAAATTAATCAAACATACATAGGAAGCATGAATATATAGAAAAGAACTGTTTGACACCAGCGACAGCACTACTGGAGAATTCACATGCAATGTCGATTTGCTAGAGCTGAAACCTTCGCTACTAAAAAAAAAAAAAAGAAACTACTAGTGCCATGAAACAACATAAAAAAATGGTAAATCCCCTGGAACTGATAGCATACCAAGTGAGTTTTTAAAGAACTCAGGCCCTTCCAGTATTACAGTTTGACAGCATCTATGTTTTAAAAACAAATTTTGGAAGGGCTTGCCACCTACCAATGGCCCAGCGAAAGGAAGCAACAAGAACTTATGCTCCACAAGAGCGAGGATACTGAAGACTGTGGCAATGTCAAAACAATCGCCTTGATAAGCCACACACATTCTTCTGATTATCATCGTCAACAGCGTGAAAAATAAAAGTAGAGAGAGAGATATCTGATTATCAGGCAGGACACAAACCTGGAAAAGAAAAAAAAAGAGACATGCTTTTTGTGCTTCAGATACTGTTAGAGATGAGGTATTCATAGCTTTTATAGACTATAGTAAGGCTTTAGACAATGTCAAATATCATCATCTGTCTATTACAATATTAGACATGGACATTCCAAAGCATAATTATGGTCTTGCTCATAGCAAATTTTTATTCAGATCAGTAGGCAACCATTCAGTGGAATGGCAAGCAGTGTGAGTTCTTTGATAACAAAAAAAGAATTTTTTTTTTTCAGGGTTGAATATTACCTAACCCATTTGTAGTATTCTATCCCCGCCCCCTTATTAAACCATCTACTCCCCCATGGAGAAGAGGCCTGTCAGTTTAAATAGCATCTCACCTTCAGTTCTGTGAGCACTAGGAATTCCCTCTTTTCTATCCCTCTGTTTATGCCCTGTTCCTGTTCTTCCTGTCACCTCCTTGTCCATTTTCTGCCTTCTTGTCCATTTTCTGCCTTCTTGGTCCATTTTCCAGCCTTTTTCCAGGACTTAAAAGAACACAATTCTCTCCCACACCGGTCAGATGCACTGGGCCTGACTTTGGGGACCGCACATATTGTAAAAACCCTATTAAATAAAACATTTACTTCACAGTATAACTACCACCTCCTTGACACTAAAACTATTCCCCATTCGACTCCATCCACAAAAATAAAACATTAAATTTATATTACATTGCAGCTCTTTTTTTTCAAAAGAAAGCCATGTGTAACAGTAAAACTAACACCCCCAATTGAAAAATATTTACCGTACACTATCATCATCACAATATAATTATCACACTTTGATCCCTATAACCTTGAATAAAAATCATCTTACACCACCCCCGCCCAGTACTTGGGGGAAAAAAGATCTAAAACCACCAGAAGAAATAACACCATCGGTGATAAACTACAACCTATCACTCCTGAAATAATTACATCCATATTGCTTTATAATCATGATCCTGAAATAAAAACACTGTCTTATACTGCTCTCTTCAGAGGGGTTTAACCTACCCAATACCACTATTACTATCCAGGGGTTGACTTTTTCTGCAATTCTCAGTACTCTTGTCATCCTAATGAAAAGAGAAATAAAATCTGTAAATCAAAACAATGTTTACCACTGTTGTAGTCACCATATTTTGGGAACGATGTAGCTAGAGATTTGCAGTTCACTTTTATGTAAATCCAAATGAACTGCAATGTTTCCTTCCTATCTGAAACTAGCATGGGTATTTAGCGTTTTTGACCCGCGAACATATCAATTAAAAAGTGGGCAATTTAAACCTTACAGAGGAGGAAAGGGGGAGAGATAGCCTAGTGGTTCGAGTGCATACTGACTGCACTTTCCCAAAAGTGCTTCAGATGAGACTATAAACTGAGGCCCTGTGTGTTAACGCATGCAGAACATCTTGCACACACGTTAAAACCTGTTCTTCCTTCCGGAAGTCATTAGTGCCAGTAAAAACAGGTGACAAAATATATTTTAAAAAATATGCACCCTGGGGTGGTGTATTTAGACACCATCCCCAGAGTTGGAATGCGGCTACCTACATGGTGGACAAAAATGATTGCATGTATACACAAATCTCACAAATGGTGAATGTCCGAGCTCTTGCTGAGCCATAGTATTCACCAGATTTAGTTTTCAAAATGCATGGGCTAAGATCCTTCCCAGGCACTTTTCTAATGAAGTGATGCGCATCTTGGCACAGCCACCATCAAAGCAACAAACCATTTTAAAAAGTTGGTAACATTGTTCTTTGCGCTGGCCCCGTTTACATGAATTTGATATTTTTTAGGCAAGTCCGAATTTGCATAGGTTTACATCCATGCTTTGAGGACTTTACTTTAGGTAAGGTGTGTTTGTATGAAAAAGTGCACATTTTGTGCTGTGCATACATTATTTCAGGTAGGCATTTCAATATATTTGAATACGTCAAATTGTTGTATACATATATTTAATGGACCAAGTACATTTGAATGTAAAAAGGAAGTTAGACAAAAAGAGAAGAGGGAGAAAGAAGTGACAGAAATGGTGTATATGCACATACACTTGTAAGCACACATTCATGAATGGAACTCTGAGCAAAAACCTTGGTCAAGCTTTATTCAAATGATATTTGCACATATTTGTATGACTTTTCATCAAGCTTTAACAATGTCATTCTGAAGTTTCCTTTTATTTTATGGAGCTGGAAAGGACTTTCTCCCAAACACATCTGATGGTGTAAAAAGTAAACTAGAGATGATTGTATTTAATTTCAGCTGCGAGCCGGCTACCCAACCCTACTTCAGTCTTTTTCTGAAGGGGGAGGTAGGCTTTTCCCAATGCTCTGACCAGCAGTGACACAATGACCGACCAACTGACTTGTTTGCTTTTGAATTCTCACACCTGAAGATGGCAATTCTTTGTCAATGTCAATGATTTTGCTGTGCCCATAGTGACAAAAAAATCTTAATTCCAGCCATGCTATATTTATGGCCAGAGCACAGATGCCCTGAACAAGTGCTGAACATGAGCTTGTAAGTTTTGAAGTGGTGGAAGTTGTGCAAAGTTTACATTTTATTCAGGAAAGAAAGTCAGTTGTGTAGTCAGGTGTCGGTGGTGTGTGCTCACCACTTATTCCTAAACATTCCTAGGTATGAATATCAATTTTGTACAGGGCTGTAAGAAATTCATGAAAAATGGAAGCAATACTAGTTACAAGAAACATCTTTTCTTCACAGATCCTCTGGAATAACATGCAACATTTCAACCACTCATTCAGATGGGCAAGCTTGGATGTTATCAGATATATAGGTAATCAAACAGGGTTGCAAAAGTATCCACACCATCATACATTTTCATTTGGGATTCTAGAACAAGCTTAACTGGTTGCAGGACAAAGGGTCTTTTCTTAATGAAATGTACTAACAGAGCAAGGAAACCACAGATAATACTTGCAACACAAACAAAAACACTTGACATACTTCTGGCAAATGTGGTTACCAAGAAATTTACAAACTGGCAAGGAAGCCACCGATATACTTGCAACACAAAAGCAAATAACTTGACATGCTACTGGTAAATGTGGTTTCCAATTCACCCTTTCATGGGAGTAAAATCAAATGGAAAGCAGCTTCAAATGCAATGCATTTTAATATACAGCACAAAAAATCTTATTCTGACCCTTGAATAATAGGTAATTGGGGGAAGCAAAGTACAGGACTAACTGCACAACTTGAATCTACCAAAAACCACTGTCTAGTAATTTCACATAAAGATAGGTTAAAGACATAACTTAAGACATGTCCTTCAGCTTATGATAAAATTGTTACTGGCAACAAGCTACACACACAATCATTTGAAGGTAAAAAATGTGGACATTACTTGGAATAGCTACATGCAACTAAAACCACTTATACAACTGCCCAGATGAATATAAGAGATGTCAAGCCTCCAAAATGAATATTGAAACATCAAAATGAAAAAATATTTCAATAAAAAAAAGCCTGTTACTCATGTGAATTTAAAAGCATTGTATAATTCTTTGAAGGAAGGGCAATGTTATGTTTGGAAGAAAAAGTTTTATGGGTCACATTTGGCAGTATCATTGTGCTTGCTATATATTATGCAGAAAAATATGCGAGTCAAGCAACCCAATGGTGGGAAAGAAACCACCCCACAAATTCATGTCCCATACAGCTGGGGAATAGATAAACCCAAGATAGGCAAATGCTTCATGAGCAAAACCATGAAGTCACTACAAACATTAACAATATGCCGGGCTATGTTGGAATAATTATCTTTAGGTATAGTGGGTAACACAGCAGTTGACAATACCCACTACCATCTACAATGAAAAGAAAAAGGGCATTAGCAATAAACTGCTTCACTTTGCGCTCAATATTTTAAATGGAGTAATCAAAGCAATAATAAAAGAAACCGTCAGCTTTTGGCAAGTCCAAGAAAATGTTTAAATAAAAAATGACACAGATGCTACTGACAAGAAAAATGGTAATGGCAAGCACTTGAAATACAAGACTAGCTGTCCACCTGCATTCCCTGCTGAAATACATTTTTCTTCTTTTATTTGAACAGCGATTTAAAACAACAAAAAATCCATTAATTCAATCAAGCATTTCATACAACTGGTTGACTACAACCAACTACCAAAAAAACCAAATACAAACATGCTAAACCATTTCCTAGTTTTACACAACTCGCATTTCACAAGTAAAAAATTAAAAAGCAAGAGGGCTGAACAAAACACACACACACAATTTGCACAACAGTTTTTTCACGGTGATCTGTTAGAATGCATTTGCTTCACTAGAATTTTAGAATACACATTTTGAAGTGGAGTTCTATACTTGCAGAAAATAAGCACATATGGACAAGACATAGTATAAAGGTTTGATAAAATGCAAGAATGCAAACAAGAAATCATACAGAAATGAGCACGGATTGATGTCAAATCTTAAGTTTAGTCTTGCTAATACAACCAGATTTTTTTGTGGGGCCTCAAACATTCATTTCTTCTTTCATTTTGTCTCTTTTTTCCCCCCATCTTTTTCCCTACTTCCTTTTCAATTTAACAAAATAAAAATGAAAGCAAACAAAAAACCCCAGGCCGTGTCAGAGTACATTTGTGCTAACAATAGAAATCAAAGACTGCTGGTAAATATGCAGATGGAGTAGTCTATTAATGTGTTATGACCTGGGGGATAACTCATCTTTCTCCGACATAAGGCAAAGCAAAAGGCAAGAAGAAAAGTTCAAAAGACACACCAATACAAGATGCTTACAATCTTGTATACATTATAGAATGAAAGGCAAACATGTTTTCTTGTACAAGATTTTGTAAAATAAAAGGAAAAAAGGCCTTTTCTCAACAAGATCATTTAAGTAGTAAATAGAATTTTTCTAAATCAAAATACTGCATTTTTTCATAATGTGACAATTTTATCCACAGTCATTTTCCCAATTACTTTTGAGAATAATTCATGTTGGCTACATCAGCAAAGCCAAGAATGTAAAAATTTCTTAAAACCACATACAGAGGGAACTCAAAAATTAATGCCATTTCAGTAACTTACTTTCCACTTTATACCCCTTCCAAACACACACACACACTGCTTGCACAATATAGCAAGAATGTAAAAATTTCTTAAAACCACATACACAGGGAACTCGAAAATTAATGCCATTTCAGTAACTTACTTTCCACTTTATACCCCTTCCAAACACACACACACACTGCTTGCACAATATAGCATACACTGGTGACGATAAATACCTGTGGCATACCATTCCTTAGATTTACCTAAAGCACAAATACTTCCTATACACAAGCATACATGGAAACACACACGCAAGAGTCTCACTGACCTGAACATTCCACCTCTCTTTAATAACACCCTTTTCTGTAATGCATCATCACCATCTCCCAGTACCTTCCCAATAATTATTCAATACATTCTAATGCACTCTACATCTTGTTTTTCTTAGCATTTTTTCCTAATATGCGTTCATATTTACAGGTTATGGGAACACCATTTTTTAAATTCTAAAATGCATCCCAAATTATTCAATCATGCATTCTAAAACCAGGACTATTTTTTTTTAATAAACTAAAGTGCTCCCTGACCCTACCCATAACCTAATCATACAGTATGACTGTCTGCCTCTATCTGTCCCCATCCCTATACACCATCCCACCACCCTTCCTAGCAAAATTTGCCTTAAAATTTTAGCGCCCCCTACCAATCCAGGGGTCACCCATTACTTTCATTTTGTGCAGATTCTGTCAAGGGAAATTTTTTTTTTTAGTTTTCAATGGTCACACAAAAAACCAAATGTATCTATACCATCTTTTACTGAAAATCACATTCTGCATTAAATACTGGGCCAGGCAAAAAAAATTAATCATGACTTTTTTTGTGCTATTGGTATGGCAATTGTGACCTTCCTTCAAACTTGCCAGCAACAGCTTCTAGGCCACTCTGTCCCATTGGATCGATCAGTCTCAATATTCTAACGGAAAAAAGCCTTTAAATCTACTCTATAGGAAATCCAAATCCTCTCTCAGCCGGACATCAACCATCGCCAGTATCAAAATTTAGCAAACTTTGAATATTCAATACAAACCTTACCAATGTAAAGTGCAGACAATATGGCGGCACTCATTGTGTTAACGCAAAGACAGCAATTCTTGCAAGACTTAAAACAATGGCAGCACCCATTGTGACCATGTGTAATGTGTTACCGGGCTCTAGCGAGTGTTCTGGGGTTTAGAGGAGCGACTTTCACGGCAGCCACTGGAGGGTGTTCAAAGGATATAATGATACCATGCTGCCTACCTGCATTTTGTGTCCACATGTGGGGCCAGGGTTAGAGTTGAGGTTAGTGTTAGGGTTAGTGTTAGTATTAAAAGTTAACACGCAAGGGTTGTCCGTCAGCTGGTCGGTCTGAATGTTAGAATTCATGTGGACACAATGGCAAGTAGACAAGTGGTATGCAGCAATAGTAATGGTGCGTAACTTGCTATAGAATGAAGCTGTAGATAAAAATTCTTTAAAATGGTCTTGCTATTATCGGATGAAAATTTCAATTTTAAGTTTTGTGCAGTCTAAATTCCAGAAAATGCCTTTTGAAAATCTTTCTTCCAAGAAATATGGATCATCATCATCATCAGACCGTGACCTTGGCGGTCGTGGGGGAGACATGAAAGACGATGCCGTGGTAAGCCTCCTCCATCCATCTCGGTCCTCGGCTCTGCGCAGTAGTGCCGAGTCATTCATCCTGGTCCATTCTCTGATGATGTCCATCCATGACATGTTCTGTCTTCCCCTCTTTCTGCCACCTTCGAGTGTTCCCTGCAGTTCTGTTTTTGGCAGAGTGTTGTGGTGGGTGACGTGGCCGAACCATGTCAGCTTTTTCTTCTTGACGATGGTGAGAAGGGGTTCCTGTGGACCTGCCAGCCGTGTTATTTGACTCTTGACAAATTCATTGGTCTTTCGTTCTCTCCAGGATATGCCCAGTAGTTTTCTATGGCATTTTGTTTCAAATGACTGGATTCGCTTTGCTGTTTCAGCAGTCAATGTCCAAATACTCAAAAAATATTCTTATTTCATTAAAATACATTTACTTTTTGACCGCCCTAATCTCAAAGACTTGTATATAAAGAAGGGAACTGACACAAGTTCAAAATATGGGACTGATAGAAGTTGAAGCTGTTTATTATTCCACAGTGGGAAAATTGCTATAGCCCTTCCTGGGGCACTGTGTACACCCCTCTGCTTGTTTTTTTTGCCCTCATGAAATTTTGAAAACCCCTTGTAGTGAACAGACATAAAACCAAGGAAGAAAAAAAGCTTTAAATCAGTGTCACCAGTCCTATCAAGAGCTTTGGCTATGCATGAGACTTCTGTTCCCATAAATTTCAAGTTTTGCTACCAAAGTTTCCGAACAAATCGCATTCATTTCCTTTTTAAAAAAAAAGTTTTTTAAAGCACCCAAAATAAACCATGTCAGAAAATAAAATCGTATTGGCTTTCCCTCTCTTTTCTATCTCCACTGCTTTAAATGTGCATATGTACCTCTCCTGAACACCCCTTCCCCCTCTTTGCCTCTCCTTCCAACCTGATGTCTCCTCCCCACAACTACCAACCCACCCCCAGCCCCCCAAAAAAACCCACCCACACACTAGCTAAAAGTAGTATTCACTAACATTTTGTGAATTTGAAATATTACGCTTCTTTCACTTTTGACAAAGCTTATACAAAAGGATGTGATGAGGCTTTCTTCATTCCTTGGCTACACCTCCAAGGTTCACCCATGGTCTGATTTTGCATATATAACCGTTTTTTTCCCACCATTAAGGAAGCCGAATTTTGCCTTTGTGGGGATGACATACTTGATAGAGAATGGTATACCACTGGCAAATCAACACACAGAGTTGTTTATAACACTGTGAAACATGTAAACCAAATCAATTTAAAGTCATCTCATAACCAGGATATAGTAATGGCTATTTGATTGCCTATTTTCTCATTTATATTTCTTAAATCTCTGGCACTTTGCTGCCCAATGACTGCATTAAGGAAAACAATTACCCATTTTTTAAATAACTGAAGAAAAAAAAAAGAACACACACTACAAAGCATTGCCAAGTTATACAAATACCAAGGTGCAAATCATCACAATATTTTCTCAATCATATGATCCAATTCATTGAAAAAAAGATATATTAACAGTCCCACTAGACATTAGGACAATCATTGAATTAATTTTTTGTTAAGAGAATATATAACACTAAAAAAAAATAATTGCCACCATGGTTTTTTTCACGCATTAGAAGTTATGTCAGGAACCGAGTATTTTCTTGAGCATTTTTTTTTCATCAGATTCATTCCCAAAAGACAAAAATATTGCATTAAACACCCACAAGATATTCTCCATCCCATGAGCATTGAGGGATATAATACAGAAATGTACTCAACTTATTTTTTTCCAGCTAATTTGTGTGATCTTAATAAATTTCACTACTCATTCCTCAGAGCAACTTTGTACACATTCTCTTTAAAAGAAAAATTTTCTGAACACAGTTCCAGTCAGATACTTATATGCTATCTCTTGCCATCTCACTCAAATACTTCTACAAAACTGAAGTCTTGAAATAAAGCATTGAATCAAAATTTCTCCTATCATCTATGATACCCATACATGACATGCCAGGAACTCCCAACAGATCCACGCATGGGTTTGTCAGCAGTTTACATATTGCCCTAGAATTTTGGATTGATGTCAGTGGTGGCATAAGCATAATAACTGTGCTAACAGTACAGATCATTCTCAGTCCTGCTTATAATCTTCCTACTATAGTTAACGAGTAGCCTCTTAAGCCCTCTCATAACATGCACATGAAAAAATCCACGACCAAAAAAAGCCCCAAAACATTCACCGTGAAATTAATTCACTTCAAAAGTTTAAAAAAACCTGTATAACATTATTTCACTTCAAAATATTAATAAAACTGTAAAACATACTATTTCCTTCAAATATTAAATACCAATGCAAATCACACATTTTTCTTTAGGGCAACTAACGGCTGGAGCTGTGCTTTCCTTCGGTACGTTCTGGATGCGCTTGTGTTCCAGTGATGAGATCTGAAGATTCAAAAGCAAAATTTATGGGTGCTGATATGTATTCTATATTATTGATAATATTTTACCTCCACCTACTCATCCAAGCATTAAATTTTTGTTAAATGTTTATAGCCCTAGTCAGACTTGCATCGTGTGTGTGTTGCTTTCAATCATACTTTTCATAGCATATTTCTCCAGTCAGCACAAAACTCGGCTGTTCTGCCCAGAGAGAAAGGTAAGATGCCAAAAGCGCAAAGCCACCTATCACATTTCCCCCCATAATTATGTTTCCATATTACGTGTAGCATTTTTCTGCAGAATTTTAAGTGATGATCAATGAACACAAAGTGTGTCTGATGTTTGAAAATTCTTGTCTAATAGACAAGTTCAAGCAAATATCACTAAAACAGATCGAATCGGGCCATTCCATTGCACTGATTTTCACAAAGCGCACGAGGCAAAGCCTGTTCCACTATGATACAAATCCATAGTAATAAAACTGCCTGCATGTATTTTGATCGTTTTTTAAATACTGATCATTGTCTGCTTGAAAACTATTTCATGAAAAGCAGCAATAATCATTTAAACTGTTTATTACAATTTGAAACAATTCATCCAAACTGCTCTGAAGTGATAAAGGTGGGAGACTTTCAGTGCTTTTCCATCAAATCAACTTTTCAGCAGGCATCACCAGCCAGTAGTAAACCAGAAAATGCAGCAGACACCCAACTCCTTCCAGTAGGAGTGACTGACAGTTCAACCACTGTGCTACATGAAAACTACTAGCGACAGTTTTGCCCACAATGCAGTTGAAGGCTCTACAAGTTAAAATATCTAACTTCTATCAAAGGCTCCACAATTTTTCCAGGTTGCCATTCAGCTCCCATAGGCCAGTAGGAACTCTATAGTGTTCTGTGACAAATTGTCAAACATTGATGTCTCAAGCCTGCATGTCTCTTTGCATACCATTACCATGTGGGGTGCAGAGTGCCCGGTCTTCTCTTGTGACTTTACAGGTAGTCTACCCATTAGCCTCAGCTGGCAATCCGACCATACCAGCTCATGTACAGGTTGCATGCTGCGTATGTTTGTTTCTGTAACTTGCCATCTGCTGATATGAATTATGGGATCTTTAAATGTGCATATTTGATTTTCTGCATGTGTATATTCACGAAGAGAATTAAGGCATTAGCAGGTCTGCACTTAAAGTTGACATGGGAGATAAAAATTCCCCGTAATTCACCATACGCCGCATCGATTCGAACCCACAAGGACTGAAGCCAACGGTCTTAACCACTCAACCATACCTCCATCATTTCTCTATCAATAGCATTCATTTGCATAAGGCAAGATGTGCATGCATGTGTACATCTATGCCAGTTTATATGTGTGTGTACACCTGCCTGCAAACATGCCTACTTGAACAAGATGAATTCAAAGATAAATTCAAGTAATGAGTGTGTGAAAATGTCTTTTTTTAATCATACTCACAATCAGGTTTCAGGTGGCGTACAACCTCTACTGTTGTGGGTGTTGATGTCCACAGCTACAAGATGCTTGTTGGCTGGAATTCAGATTTTCCCAGCACCTTCCTGTGAACAAGCTTTCTGTTAGATCTGATCAACAAATTCTTATCAATCAGTGAAAGAAAGAGAGAGAGAGAGAGAGAGAGAGAGAGAGTTACTGCATGTGTGAGCACAACAGACATATTATATTACATATGAGTTTCTCTAAGAACTTCTGGTGGGTCTTAAAGAGTTTTTGCATGCACAGTTATTTCTGTGCTTCCTTCAAATGCAAGACTTGTGATTGAAAAAAACAGACTAAGGGCATGCTGCCCAATAAAAAAAAACAAAAAACCCCATTTAACTTACAATATTTAAAATGATGCAGCACGAGCACATTTCCTCTACTTTACTGCCATTATAACAAACCTGTGCAAACTCATTACAAACCTTGGTCATTATGTATCTATATCATGTCTATAAACAAGCCTATTTTGTTGATAAAATGTTTATAAAAATCAAAAATATGTAAAAAATGCTTGAAGCTCACACAATTTGTAATTTCCAACTCGCTCAACTTTTTTCGTGCACTCTACACCAGCCATAAACCATTTCCCTCTTTTCACCTTACATGGCTGTGATGAAACACTATGACAGGATATTGCTGTTTTTAAAATTTTTTAAATTTTTATTTAAGAGGGATGTATGTTTGGGTTGTTTTGTTGTTTTTTTGGGGGGGTGGGGGGCAAAACCATCTGAAGTCATTAGCAAAACTTGTAAACTGAAAAAAAGAATTTTGATTCCTAAGCAAGTGAAATGCTACATATTGCACTAAGACGGAAAATGGCAATGAGGAAAAAATGCAATGACACACTGACCCTGAGAAAATTGATATCAGAATATCCCGCTCTAATGGAGATTTCATTTGCCACAGGGGAGGGGGACAGCCTAGTGGAGCGTCGTGCTTGCCATTTGATGGCCTGGGGTCAAGACCGGTTTGGGGCCACCACCCATTTGAGGGGATTTTTCCCCTGGAGTTATCAGTAGTCACTCCAATCCCCCTGATGAGACTATAAACCGACGTTCTGTGTTCTGAGTTCATTACAAACCTTGGTCATTATGTATCTATATCATGTCTATAAACAAGCCCATTTTGTTGATCAAATTTTATACAAATCAAAATATTTAAAATTGCTTTAAGCTCATACAATGCGTTTTCCAACTCACTAAACTTTCTGCAAGTGCACACAGAACATCTTGCGCACACATTTAAACTGGTTCTCCCAGTTGGAGAAGTTATTACATGCCGGAAGGGCCAGATGACAATTTTAAATAAAAACCAACACATGCACTGGTGTGTTTAGACTTCTCCCCCAAGTTGGAATGCTGCTACCTTAATGGTGGGCAAAACCTGTTGCATCCGCAAAATCTCTATCAGTGAACCTCGGAGATCTAGACGAGGAACAATTTTTAAAAATTTGACAGCAAACTGACACCTCCGTGAGGGTTAAGGGCTGCACTTAAAAGTCATGTCCCTCCTCCACACTGAATTTGGCACAGGTTAATATGTTTTATTTAAATGGAAGCAAAAACACAAATACCTTACCTTTAAAGAAAACAAGGCAGATCATGATGGCTGCCATCACATCAGATCACTGGCACTTGATTCCAGCCCCTGAATCTCTGAAAGCAGTAAGTCATCATGAGGGAGACTGAAAACCCCACCCCGTTTGTTTTATTGACTCGGATATTAATCTTATTTTATCACTATGATGTATTCAATTCAAACCGTTTCTTCACTACGCCTTCGGATGAGATTACACACCTAGTGCCTGTGTACAAATGCACGCATGAAAACCTGTTCTACCTTTCAGAAGAATATGCCACTTGTGTTGGTGAGAATGAATGACAATTTACAAAAGGTTTATGCACTTGGGTGCTGGACGTTTCCGAAAAATAAAAATAAAAAGGAAAAGCAGCACACAAGCGCTTACTCCATTATCCTCAAAATAAAATAGAATAAATAACCCTTAGTTGATTTAATTAAAATCAAATGCATTCAGCATAAGTGACATACTTATGGTGTGTAACCTTCAAACACAATGACCTAAGGACTGGGATCAAGTCACCATGGAGGCACCCATTTTAGGGAAATTTACCCTGGAGTTCACACTGGTACTAACTCCTCTCCCCCAAGAGTCCTTTGGATGAGATTAATCAGCAACCCCCTGTGTACACCACACATATCTTGCTTACATGTTAAAAATCTGTTCCACCTTTCAGAAGAGTAGGCCATTTCAAACCAGTAGGAACGGAAGACTAAGAATGTATGCGCACAGTTATGTTTATACACCATCCTGAAAGTCGGAATGCTGTTACCTACGGTCGCAAACACATACTCTCGCCTTCGGATGAGACTATAAACCGAGGCCCTGTGTGCAAACACACGCAGAACATCTTGCATACACATTAAAACCTGTTCCGCTTTTCGGAAGAGTAGACCATTATGCGACGGTGGGAATGGATGACAAAATGTACAAAACTGCATACATAGGGGACTGGAGGAAAAAAAGCACACGAGTGCTTATTCCATTATCCTCAAAATAAAATTTATTTAAAAATTTTTTTAAAACATTGGTGAACCCCAGTTCTAGCTGAAGAACAAGAAAACACAAATACAGTGTGATGTCATTCTACCTAGAGACTATTTCAGTACCTTTCTTTTTTAATTATAGATAATTTGGAAACAAGAAGACATTTCATTATAGTCGGGATTCCAGATATAAATAATGCCATATCTACATTAAAAAAACAAACCCACCAAACATAGCAATGGGGTGTGACATCATTCTACCTGGAGACACTATTTCAGTACCTTTCTTTTTTACTTGTAGATAATCTGCAAAGAAGGTATTTCCTTAAGTCATGATTCCAGATATAAATACTGCCATATCAAAATCAACCAAACAAAATCTCTTTGGCAGACACTACAGTTCAGTGGTTCAAAAGACAATTCAACTTCAGTCTCATCTGATGAGCAAGTCATGGGTTCAAATCTCAGCAGTATTTGATGAATGAAAGGTGGGAATTTTTATGATCTTCCAAGTCAACTTCAAGTGCAGACCTACCAGTGCCTGAATTCCTTTTGTGTATTTAAACACATGCAGAAGACTATATATATATATAGCTATATCCTGCAATTCATGTCAGCATTCAGTGAGTTACAGACACACAAACATACCCAGCATGCATCCCTAATGTAGAAATGCGGCTACCTTCATGGTGGACAAAAACGGTCACATACGCAAAATCTCACCTGAGTTCTAGCCAAGGAATAAAAAAACAACCCTCTTTACAGTAAAAATAGTGATTTGCTTTCCAAAAAGATATAAAAAATGTTCTCATAAACATAAACAGTTCAATACTAAAACCCGAATTGTGTAAAATAAAACCTGCTTGTGTAGCTGTAAGAACCTTATGTACTTACAATTTAAAAGGACTTGACGAAGCCAGTTCTTGGAATGAGAAGACTTGGGAGTCAATTCTTCAGAATGTGAAGACTTGACAGAGCCAGTTCTTGGAATAAGGCTTGACGGAGCCAGTTCTTGGAATGTGAAGACTTGACAGAGCCAGTTCTTGGAATAAGGCTTGACGGAGCCAGTTCTTGGAATGTGAAGACTTGACAGAGCCAGTTCTTGGAATAAGGCTTGACGGAGCCAGTTCTTGGAATGTGAAGACTTGACGGAGCCAGTTCTTGGTATGTGAAGACTTGACGGAGCCAGTTCTGGGAATGTAAAGAAGATGGAGCCAGTTCTTGGAATGTGAGGACCTGATCGACCCAGTTCCTCTGAATGTGAGGACTTGATGAAGCCAGTTCCTCTGCTTGCAAGGACTGAATGATGCCAGTTCTTCAGAATGTGATAAGACTTGATGGAGCCAGTTCTTGAGAATAAAAGACTTGATGGAGCCATTTCTGAGAATAAAAGACTTGATGGAGCCAGTTCTGCAGAGTGAAGACTTGATGGAGCCAGTTCTTGAGAATGATAAGACTTGATGGAGCCAGTTCTTGAGAATAAAAGACTTGATGGAGCCAGTTCTGCAGAGTGAAGACTTGATGGAGCCAGATATTCAGAATGAAGACTTGATGGAGCCAGATCTTCAGAATGTGAAGACTTGATGGAGCCAGTTCTCAGAATGTGCAGACTTGATGGAGCCAGTTCTTCAGAATGTGAAGACTTGATGGAGCCAGTTCTTGGAATGATAAGACTTGGAAGTTAGTTCTTGGACTGAGAAGGCTTGATGGAGCCAGTTCTTGGAATGATAAGACTTGATGGAGCCAGTTCTCAGAATGAGAAGACTTGACAGAGCCAGTTCTTGGAATGAGAAGACTTGACGGAGCCAGTTCTTGGAATGATAAGACTTGGAAGTTAGTTCTTGGAATGTGAAGACTTGATGGAGCCAGTTCGTGAAGACTTGATGGAGCCAGTTCTCAGAATGAGAAGACGATGGAGCCAGTTCTCAGAATGAGAAGACTTGATGGAGCCAGTTCTCAGAATGAGAAGACTTGATGGAGCCAGTTCTCAGAATGAGAAGACGATGGAGCCAGTTCTCAGAATGTGAAGACTTGATGGAGCCAGTTCTCAGAATGAAGACTTGATGGAGCCAGTTTTCAGAATGTGAAGACTTGATGGAGCCAGTTCTCGGAATATGACTTGATGGAGCCAGTTCTCGGAATATGACTTGATGGAGCCAGTTCTCGGAATATGAAGACTTGATGGAGCCAGTTCTCGGAATATGAAGACTTGATGGGGCCAGTTTTCAGAATGAGGAGACTTGATGGAGCCAACTCCTCTGAAAGAGGAGTCTTGATGGAGCCATTTCTAAAGACTTGACAGCCAGTTCTCGGAATGTGAGATTTGATGAAGCTGATTCTTGGGAATAAGACTTGACCCAGCCAGTTCTTGGAATGAGACTTGATGGAGCCAGTTTTTGGAAAGAGGAGACTTGATGGAGCCAGTTTTTTTTTGAATGAGGAGACTTGATGGAGCCAGTTCTTGGAATAAGACTTGACGGAGCCAGTTTTCAGAATGTGAGATTGATTGAGCTGATTCTTAGAATGAGAAGACCTGATGGAGCCGATTCTTGGAATGACTTGACCCAGCCAGTTTTGGAATGAGAAGACTTGGTGGAGCCAGTTCTTGGAATTATTAGACTTGATAAAGCCGATTCTTGGAATAAAACGGCTTGATGAAGCAAATTCTTGGAATGAGAAGACTTGCGAGCCGATTCTTGGAATGAAGGAGCCAGTTCTTAGGAATGAGAAGTCTTGATGGAGCCAGTTCTCAAATGCAAAGACTTGGAGCCAGGTCCTCTGAATGAAAAGACCTGATGGACCCAGTTCCTCTGAATGTGAAACTTGATCAGTTGATGGACCCAGTTCCTCTGAATGTGAAGAATTGATCAGTTGATGGACCCAGTTCCTCTGAATGTGAAGACTTGATCAGTTGATGGACCCAGTTCCTCTGAATGTGAAGGCTTGATCAGTTGATGGACCCAGTTCCTCGGATGACAGCCCCACAGGAGACGATACCAGATGATCCACATGACTCACCAGGTTAGGACCCATGTACAATAAAAGACGGGAAGGAGGTATAAGAAATCCTAGGTCAGAAAAATGTGAGGGAGTGACAAAATCACACTCCCTCATGACCACGGTCTCAAAGTCTTTGTAAGCAATGTGTAGGCATCAGTAAGTGGTGGTGTTTTTGGACACCAAGATTACTCAGTTCACTGTCACTGCTCGAACTCTGGCACAGTTTTGCCTTTTTTAAGATTTTATTTGAGTCTTAGTAGTTTGCTTCGCTATCCTACTTTATTCTCTTTTTATCTTTTCTGTGTTATTTAGACTTGTCCAATTCTATTCCATTTTATTTTACTTTCTTTTATTATGTTTATTTTATCAGGAGTAATTTTCCCAAAAAAATTCTAATACTGAACTTTGTTTTAACCATAGCCAGCACAAAAAATCTAGCAAATTATCATAGCAAATGAAGATGTTAGTCAATAAGTGAATACCTAAAGTATGGACCACATGAATAACAGAGTAACAGCAACCCATCTTAAGTGAGGATATTACAGTGAATGAGCTTAAGGGAGAGATGTGACCCCTTTCTGTCCTAAAAAGCAGGGACCAGGGGACACAGCTACCTGAAGATGAAGCTTTTTTTCCCCAAAATGTTGACAAACTTCCTCATGAAATGGAAACCCATCACATGCAGGTGCGGGCACACACACACATGTATGCAATTTTTTTAAAATCTTGGTAACTGAATTTCTCACTTAAACCCACCATTTTCTATTTAAATAAGTCCCTGTTTTGCTAAAATATTCCCCCTTTTCTCATTTAAAAAAAGTTTGCCCATTTCCTTCTTGCTCTCACTCTCAGTAGATGACTTTAGCCATAACTTCTCTTATGCTCCCTTCCCACATACAGTGATCCATCCTGCCCCTTCTAACATTTTTTTTCCCCTAACACCTCCACCCAAAAAAGGTTCGTTTCTGTGTCACATCTGGTATCATATCCACCTGCCTTTTGTGTCCACATGAGGGGCCAGGTTAAAAAAAAAAAGGTTAATGCAAAGGTTGTTACTGTTAGCAATTAATACTAGTAACTGGGATAGGGCCGTCAGTCGGTGGCTTGTCAGCCTGTAGGCATGCATGCATGTGAACACAATAGCACATAGACACATGGTACCTAGATTTTGACACAAATCTGTTTCAAAGTTTACTTTAAATCACAAATTACCCATCTTAACAAGCCATGGTAAGTTTCTGTTGGTTCAATGATTGGATTTTTTTATGACAATTTTCCAGTTCTGGAATCAGCTCAGTGATTTCTGGTAGCCTACCTCTTTTCAAATGGGCTGTGGGTGTTTTAAAGAGAAAAATTAAATAGATAAACGAAGGAACCAGCCCAAAAGGTATGGTTATTTCTTGCTTTTTTCTTACGTTTCCCCGTTAATATTTTCCAGCTCTGAAATCAGTAATTTCCAACCTACTGTATTTTTTGGAAAAATCACATTTATTTCAAAAAGAACCTAGGTTGAGTTGATGAATGAAGATAGATCTTAACCCCCCTGCCCCCCCCCCCCTTCTAAAAAAAAACCTGCAAAAAAACCTGCTCTCTTATGGGCTAACCTTTTTTCAATTCCCAAGCCATACATATTCTACCCCTGTTCTCCCAAATGACTAAACCTAGCAGGTAAACTAAGGAATTAGCCCAAATAAACCATATGCAAAAAAGCCCACTCTTACTTGCTAGCCTTTCAATTGTTTTTCCAATAACTTAGCTACACATAACCTACCCCCTCCTTCCAATTATCAGTTTCCCTTTAGTACCGCTTCTACAAAATCAACTATGATTCCCCTCCTCTCCCCAAAAACTTAATATACACACACACATGCTCACACACACATACGTTAAACCTGTTCCGCCTTTAGGAAGAGTAGGCTATTGTGGCAATTTGTGTGCCAGTGGGCTGACAAAATGTTCTAAACCACATGCACTTGGAGACTAGATTTTAAAAAAAGCTCATGAGTGCTTATCCACTATCCTTGGTGTCTTTGTACAAGTTTACCTCTGTGTAAATTCCATTGTGTAACCCAGGTCAAATGCTGGATTGCTTGCTGCAAATGCTCACTGCTCTACGTGTCTATGTCCCCTGAACTATTTCAGATGTAACATTAGAAAGGAAGGTGGCAGGATGGTTAAGACGTTTGCCTGCCTAAAAGTAAACCGTGAGGTTCTGGGTTCGATTCCTAGCCTCACCCTTTCTTCCCAGTTTGACAACAAAATCGAACTGAATGTCAAAGTCCTTCGGATGAGACTATAAACAGAGGCCCCGTGTGCCAACGCATGCAGAACATCTTGCGCACACGTTAAATCCTGTTCCACTTTTCGAAAGAGTAGGCCATTGTGTGCTGGTGGGAACAGATGACAAAATTTACAAAACCGCATACACACGGGGACTGGATGCAAAAAAAGCACATGAGTGCTTATTCCATTATCCTCGATATAAAAAAAATATTTTAAAAAGTCATCTGAGCGCTTTGATTTGTTGCTTTACAAGATTCAGCGCTATTATAAATTCCATACATTATTATTATTATTATAACATGTCATGTAGACCCTTTGTCATGCAAAAGCATGAAATATTGTACCAGTGCTCTGGGTCAGTACTGCTGGATGTTGAAGTATGTGAGATTGACAATGAGAATGACTGGGACTACAGACTGTCCCCATTATGAAGATCAAAATCGGATTTTATCGTGTTCCTGATTGCAACAAAAAGCCCTGGAAGGGCTTTGAATAAGGACCTAGATTTCCTGTAACCTCCATTCCCTACGCTTCATTAACACAGGCCCAACAAGGTGAAAATCATGGGGTTCATGGTGAGAAGGTCCAAGATCGCTGCGAAGTATCTGATAAAAGACAAACATAAAATGCATAATTATAAATTAATCATATGACATTGAGTAATCAAGAAAGCATGTGTGTTCACACATGCAGATAGGTTTCAGTTTCATTTCTACCTCTGTGTGTGTGTGTGTGTGTGTGTGTGTTGTGTGTGTGTGTGTGTGTGTGTGTGTGTGTGTGTGTGTGTGTGTGTATGAGAGGATAAAGTGGCAGGAGAGTTAAGACCTTCACCCGAAAAATGAGTAACCCATTGAGGTTCTGGGTTCAATTCTCAGCCATAACCTTTCCAGTTTGATGAGAAAATTGAACTGAAGTCTTTTGGATGAGACTATAAACTGATGCCCTGTATGCAAATGCACACAGAACATATTGTGCATATGTTAAAAACCCATTCCACCTTTTGGAAGAGCAGGCCATTGCAGGCTGGAAGAAAAAAATTTTTAATGCATGCACATTGTTTAGACATCACTCCACAAGAAAGAATATTGGCTAATTTAATGGTAGGTAAAAATAATGGCATACGCAAAATCGCAGACATTGGTGAACCTTAAAGCTCTAGCTGAGAAACAAAAAATATTAAACTACTTTTAATAAACATTTTATTACAAGAAACTGCCACAATTTTTCCTTCAAAATCATTTGTGGTCTTCATGAAAATAAAAGTCACTGCAAAGCGGCAAACATCGCTTCTACACTACTGCACCTCCGAACCACAACCACATACTCCTTCAGATTCTAGTAAAACATTATTATTACTCACTTATTCATAAAACTGGCCAACTTCGACAGGATGCTGGCAGATGACATTGTATTTCAGATACAGCAGCATGAGCAGGTCAGTTGACAGAAGCTGGCAGATGACATTGTACTTCAGATACAGCAGCATGAGGTCAGCTGAAACCAGTTCATATCATAACAGTGGAACTGTATCTCACTGTCCGAGTGTCTCAGCGAGGGATGTTTCCACCTGAAAACAGATTGGTATACATTCAGAGTTATGGGGTGGGGATGTCAGCCTGTGGAATATTCCACAAAAGCTGCATTACATTACACACATACTTTTTCACAAAAAATAATTGGCAAAAAAAGCTGCTCAGTTCCTTAATGATTGATCAGTGTAACAAATAGTAGCACAGGGATGCCACAAAAGATATGGCTTCCAAAAAATCTCTAAATCTCAATTACATCTGAAGGAATTTCATTTATAAATAAATAGCCCTACTGACTGCGAAGGCCACAACAGGGCTGTCACCTCAATTTCAGCAACTACAATAACATCCACCTCAAATTCAACCTCAAGTCACAATCCAATCCCTTTAAATGTCCGATAATCTTTTTGTTTTAAAAAAGAAACAACAGAGCATGCGTGTGTGTAAAAGACTCAAAAGTGCGAGAAGTTTAATGAAGGCCTCAATCCCTTACATTTTTAAGTTACAATGGGAATAAACAATGATACTTGATATCACATCATGATATTCTGTTTCTTAATGCAAACACTTTCCATAAATTACAATGCAAATATATATATATATATATATAATTATATATATATATATATCCAAACAGATTGTGTATACATGTATGTGTGCACACATGTGATTTGAGGTGAGAGAGTGAGTGAGGAGAGAGAGAGAGAGAGAGAGAGAGAGAGAGAGAGAGAGAGAGAGACAGACAGACAGACAAGACAGACAAAGAGGTTGAGAAAGAGTAAGTGAATGAGCGTGTGTGTGTGTATGTCAGTGTGTGGCATGAGAGACAGACAGAGGGAGAGAGTTTGAGAGAGGGAGAGAAGAGGGAGGGGGGAGAGAGAGAGAGAGGGAGACACAGAGGAGAGAGAGAGAGAGAGAGAGAGAGAGAGAGAGAGAGAGAGAGAGAGAGAGAGAGAGAGAGAGAGAGAGAATGAATCAGAATGTGTGCATGATGCTCAAATGTTGATATCTAAGCATGAATAAGCTTTTCCCCTGGAGAAAACCAATTTGTAACTTAACAGTAAAGGCACCCACAAACTGCATACAATGCACTCTGGCAATTTAATATCAAGTTGTTGCCCCACTATGAAAGAAGTTTTAAGAAAACCATCCAATTTAGGAGCGGACTCACCAGGACAGTATGGCCAGAAAACAAGATAACATTATGTGTTTACTACTAATACTAGCCTAGTGTCCAGTCATGCAGCGAATAGGAGGTCCTGTTCGGTGTTGAATTTATCACTTCAGAACGAGTCCCTCTGCCATTTTAACCATCACTCTCTCAACTCTGATTTTCTAAAGATGTGAAAAAGTGGCCAAAGGTGTGCTCTTCCACGATTTGTCCAGAGATCAAAGCTTGTATATAACTTAAGTGTCGACCATTGCTATTTTCTGACCACATGCAATGAAAAAGCAGTCTACTATGAAAGATGTAGTTCAGGTTCCACGTCTCATTCGTAAAACAAACGGCCGATTTTGCCGTTTTTGCATCTATATTCGCAAATGCAACTCTTCTCTGGCCTGTTAACGTCATTTTGCGTTTACGCCACGCCTTTCTTCGCTTAGACCCAGTAACCCTGTCCGTTTGGTTAGGTTTTCCGCGAAAATCTCTAGCAGTGAAAGTAGGCTAGTGCCGTCAAAGGTCATGGCGCATGCGCATTAACTCAGTGTAGAGAGGGGAGACTAGTCGCTAGACGATAAGCTAGCAGACGACATGTCATGGGAAGTGGATGGATGTAGGCCTATAGACTTTGATGTTCGGATTTTTCGTCAAGAATCGGATTCTGTCATACAAAATACTTGTTTTAGCAACAACAAAAACCACTTAAAAACCCCCAAAACTAATGACTAGTATGATAATGTATACCTAGACTGATAATAATTTTACCACTTTGTATTGTAGTTCTGACTGTTAACAGACAATTCTTTAAAATATTAACAAAGGTCTAAGTATAGCCTAAATATATATAGTGACACAGCTTGCCGAGTTGTGCCGAGTGGTTTTCATACAAAACTGAAAAAGCTAAAGTCTTAGGTATTTATCTGGACTAAAGTCAATAACTCAAGTAAAAAAAAGCGGGCCTTTGCTTTAGAATTTGAAACCGGTCTTCTCGAAAAATAAAGTTTGTCTTGTAAGCATTGGTAATTAAAATATTACTAACCGTTCCATTGCATGATATAGTCTGTGCAGACTATCATCTCCATTTCATTCAGAATTTGTTGGAAGACCACAAAGAAAACCACAAAATAGCGTAAAATTAGTCCTAATTTCGGTTGCTAACGCTCATGTTAGTGCTCACCTCATCCTCGTGCATGTCATGCCAGGCCGGGTAACTCTGTGTAACTGCTAAATTCACAGTAGAGGGCTAGCCCAATATTAAACCAACCAATCACCAATGAGCGTTGATATGCTGGAAATTTTCCATTGGAAGATAGGCCTGCTTGCAAAACTGCTGACAGTTTTACGCCTGCAGGCATGTGAATCGCATGAATTTTACCATGGATATGTCTGTCAATTTCTCTTCTTTTTTTAAAAAAAAACTCCGTTATGACATCTGCCAGCAGGCTCTACCTACCACTGGCTCAACAGCATGCCAGTCAGTACCTTAGGGAAAACAAACTACACACTAGCCCCATTTTAATTTTTTCCTCTAATGAATTTGACACGTTTCTGGCTTCATTTTCCTGGAAGTCTTTCAGATAACACTGCAAACCCCTAGGCCCCCTTGCAGCAGCATAATTTTAACACAAAAAAACAACCAAAATAAAATATGGCCAGCGGCATGGACAGCCTGAAAAGAGAAGGATTCCACCTGGTTCAGTTTGCCCACAACATTGCCTAAAGAATTCAGTGCTTTGCACCAAAGAATCTTCATGAAGTTGAAGAACTCACAGAACCAGTGCAAGCACAAGAAAATCCATCCGCCCCTCCTCCCCCCTCCAATCACTATACAATCTATGATGGCTATAATCCCTAATCAGTTTTGGGTTTTTTTCCAATAGGTTTTCATTTCAAACATGTGACATAATCATGAAAAAACAAGCGATTGGAACAATGCACAAAACACAATCACAACAACGGTACCCCTACCTGTAGCCTAGGTCACAGCGGTGAAGCGAGAAATGGCGACGATGTGTGGTCTTGATCTTCGGCATGCTACAACTTGTTCCAGTCGCCGTCAGATGAAAAGTGAAGTGTGGGCGCCAAACAACCCAGTGCTCAGCCCTCTGTGGCTGAACTGAGTCCTTTTTTTTCCTGCGCTAAAATGTGTTCAACTCAAAGTTGAAAAGATTACAATTGTGTCATGGAATATCAGTGCTAACCGTGGTAACTTGAAAAAAGTTCACCTCTCTCTCATACACACACGCACGCACGCACGCACGCTTGCACGTACGCACGCTTGCACGCACACACACGACAAACACACACACACACACAGAGTGTCAATAGATAACACATCCGCCGAGAAAGCGAGAAGTGATGGTTCGATCCCTGTTTTGAGTCCAAAGTTTTCCCCTATCCACTCTAGACCTTGAGTGGTGGTCTGGGTGCTGGTCTTTTTTTCAGATGAGACGACAATAAACCGAAGTTTCGTGTACAACATGCATTCAGTGCACGTAAAAGAACCTTTGGCAACAAGAGAGTTGTACCTGGGAAATTTTTTGTAGAAAATAGGTCACTCTCAAAATGAAACAAATCCACATGCAAACTGGATAGTATTGTTGTTGTTTTATTTAAAATCACAATAATAGGCGGGGCTGTTCTTGTGGCACGCGCTCTCTCCAGAAAGAGTTTCCCGAATTTCTCACAGGGAAATCTGCCGTGACCGAAAATGGTGTGCAATACAACACAATACAGGCAATGCAATACACAATACAATACAAGGCAATGCAATACAATACAAGGCTATGCAATACAAGGCTATACAATACAAGGCAATACAATACAAGTCAATGCAATACAATACAAGGCAATGCAATACAATACAAGGCTATGCAATACAAGGCTATGCAATACAAGGCTATACAATACAAGGCAATGCAATGCAACACAATACAAGGCAATGCAATGCAATACAACACAATGCAATACAATACAAGGCAAGGCAATGCCATGCAATATAATACAATACAAGGCAAGGCAATGCAATGCAATGCAATACAATACAATATGATACAATGCAATACAATACAACGCAATACAATACAAATGCAGTACAATACAATGTGACACCATGCAACGCAATACAATACAATGCAATACAATACAATACAATACAATACAATATGATACAGTACAATAATAATAATAATAATAATGTATGGAATTTATATAGCGCTGAATCTTGTAAAGCAACAATCAAAGCGCTCAGATTTTTTTCGAGGACAATGGAATAAGCACTCGGGTGCTTTTTTTTACATCCCGTCCCCGTGTGTATACGGTTTTGTAAATTTTGTCATCTGTTCCCACTGGCACACAATGGCCTACTCTTTCGAAAAGCGGAACAGGATTTAACGTATGCGCAAGATGTTATGCATGCGTTCGCACACGGTGCCTCGGTTTATAGTTTCATCCGAAGGACTGCGTGGTTTATGAAACATAAGTTGAGCTGTCCGCACCTATACCATGAAAGCAGTGCACAAAGAGAACTGAATAAAGCAACTCACAATTTGCCTGTGCTTGGGACTTGGCGTTTGCTTAGTTTAACTTGACATGGTTAAGAGGCAGATGGCAGAGAAACGAAAAGAAATGACTATGCCACTAAACAGTGCCGTTTACAGTTCCAATATGGCATACGCACATCGACCAAAAAAACAACTTTTAGCAAGAAAATAATGTTTAACTAGTTCAAGAAACTAGCAGCAAATCAAATTAATGAAGATCATACAATCATTGGGCACAGGATAGCTCAGTGGTCAGAGCACTCGCTTTTCCCCCAGCCAATGTAACTTGCAGCATCGAGCGTGGTTACCAATTGGATGGGTGACCGTTTGTGCCCTTTGGCTTCAGTGCAGTCCCCCAGTTCACCCAGCTGTAAATGGGTAATTGCCCTCTTTAAGGATAGGGATGGTAAAGCAGCAAGGGAGAGGAGATGGGTGCCGCCCTCAAGATGCTGGCCCCTACAGAAGCTGAGGTCTGTGATGCCTCGCTCCCCTACGACCACTTAGGTTATGGGACACCTTTACCTTTTTTTAATACAAGCATTGTATATGATTTGCATGCACACACACAAACCATAAATGGGCGGGTGGAAGTAAGATGGTAGGAACAGATAACTCTTGCAAGTTTCCTTCTTGTCTCCAGCAGACAATCCTCCCACCCCAACCCCACTCCCATCCCCTTTCCCCCATCAGTATCACTCTTCTGGGATACTGGGGATATGGCCAAAGCATTCTTTTTTCGATCTCGGGCTAGAGCTCCAAGATTTACCAATGGTGAGGTTTTGTGTATGCCACAGTTTACCCACCATTCAGATAGCCCTGTTCAGAAGTCAGGGCCTGAACCCCACACCAGTGTGCATGCATTTTATACATATCATGCATTCCTAGCAGCATGCAATGACCTACTCTTCCGAAAAGCAGAAGGAGGTTTTCACTCAATAGAGAAGGAAGGTGGCAGGATGGTTAAGACGTTTGCCTGCCAACAAGTAAACCGTGAGGTTCTGGGTTCGATTCCCAGCCTCGCCCTTTCTTCCCAGTTTGACAAAAAAATCGAACTGAATGTCAAAGTCCTTCGGATGAGACTATAAACCGAGGCCTCGTGTGCCAACGCATGCAGAACATCTTGGGCACACTTAAATCCTGTTCCCTTTTTGAAAGAGTTGGCCATTGTGTGCCGGTGGGAACAGATGACAAAATTTACAAAACCGCATACACACGGGGACTAGATGTAAAAAAGCACATGTGTGCTTATTCCATTATCCTCGATATTTAAAAAAAACAAAAACCGCAGCAACAACAACAAAACCCTGAGTGCTTTGATTTGTTGCTTTACAAGATTCAGTGCTATATAAATTCCATACATTATTATTATTATTATTATTATTATTATTATCATTATTATTATTTCGCATCTCCACAAAACTATGATGAGCTATTTGGCCCTTTTTTCTTTTCTTTTTCTTTTTTACATTATATATCATTCTCAAACTGATAAAATATATATTCTATATTATATAGTGCTAATGCCGTTGGTGTTATTAGTCATCAGTTTGGTCTTCTCTGCACTGATTTCCATGCCGTATGTTTTGGAGGCCTTATCCAAGTGTTCTGTTAGGCTGGCAAGCTCTTTTTCTGATCCTGCTATTCCATCAATGTCATCTGCGAAGCGGAGGTTTGTGATCGTTCTGCCACCAATGCTGACTGATCCTTCATGATGTTCCAGTGCATCAGCCATGATTCTCTCAAGGAAGATGTTGAAAAGAGTGGGTGAGAGTAGATATCAGGGTTAATGACCAGAAGCTGGAAACAGTTCAAAGCTTCAAGTTCCTGGGAGCCATTGTATCCGACCAGGGATCCAAGCCAGAAGTAGTATGCAGGACTGCACAGACAATAACAGCTTTGTCAAAACTAAACACCATCTGGAGAGATAAGAATATCTCACTTATCTCCAAGATCAGACTAATGCGCTCCCTTGTCATATCCATATTTCTGTATGCCTGTGAATCATGGACCCTGACTGCAGATTTGGAGAGAAGAGTACAGGCAGTGGAGATGAGATGCTTTCGGAGACTCCTTGGCATCTCCTACAAAGACCACATAAGCAACGAAAGCGTGCATAACAGAATCCAGCAAACCATTGGACCCTATGAGAACCTTCTAACGATCGTGAAAAAGCGTAAACTTAAGTGGTATGGGCATGTCACAAGATCCCAAGGAATTACAAAGACAGTTTTGCAAGGCACTGTCCAAGGAGGAAGAAGAAGAGGCAGACCAAGGAAGAGCTGGGAGGATAACATCAGTGAATGGACAGGCCTAGAACTCAACAAAACCCTGAGAAAGGCAGAACAGAGAGAAGAATGGAGGGAACTGGTTGCTGAGTCTTTGAGGGTGCCCCCACGGTCGTCAGACTACGGGACAGATAGATAGATAGTATATAGACATATCAATTGTTGTGAATTTGCCTTAAAGAAAGTGAATGAATGCTAAAGGAAAAAAACCCAACCTTTGACATGCAGACAGGCTGACCTCAACGAGGTATAAGTATCCATCAGCTAATCCACAAGAAAGAATCACATTGATATTACACACAGTACTGTTTCCTCAGGATCAGGAATCACTTTAAAGCAAAATCTGCTTGTACTTCTTCTTTCACTTTGTAAGTCTTCTTTGTCACCATTTTAGTCATGAATTATGGTGAAATCATGGTGACGAGAAAAAAAAATTTTGTTTTAATTCGAAAAGCATGCACACAAAGCAACTGACAGTTAAAGGGAAGCAGGTCTTTTCAAAGGAAACAGATTCAGCTAGCAACATGTGTAAAGTAGTTTCCCTTGAATTGAATAGGATTAACTGTTTCTTTTAAAAAAAATTATGTCGGACACAGTCATGTGGAAACTCCTTAGAAAGAAACTTTAATGGCAAGAACTGCAGGAAAACTGGGAAGATGAGAAGAGGGGAAATAAAACAAAAACAAAAAAAAGAACTATCATTGGGGGGACATGGAACATGCAGACCATGCACAATGATTTGAAAGCCATGTTAGTAAAATTAGATCTCCCGTGGGGATGAGGGGGGAGGGGGGGGGGGGGGGTCTGTCAGCATAAATAGCATCCCCACCTGGAAATTCTGAGCTAGGAATTCCCTCTTTTGTATCCCTCTAATTGTTTCTGCCTTGTTCTTTTTCTTCTTATCACCACCTTTTCGTCTATTTTCTGCCTTCTTGGTCCATTCTCCTGCCTTTTTTCTAGAAAGTTTTAAACATAACAATTCCCACCCTTGCCGAAGTCGGATGTGCTGGGCCTGACTTGTCAGGCGCTTAAGGGCAGCCCAACCCGCATTTTCATTCATGTGACAGATAACATTTGTTGCTGTCTGAGCGTTGGACAAGGGAGAGGAAGAAGAGAATCAGATCTATTTTTAAATGAACAACGAGACCTGAAGATAAGCATACTTGGCTTGTGCCAAACGCAATGGAACAAGGAAGGCAAATTCAAGGGAGGAGGCAACACCATGATTTTCAGCAGAAACTCAAAAAGAGGGTCACACAGTGTAGCTATCATATCAGATAGACAGCATTCAGCTTGCTTAAAAAGCTACAACAAGAGAAGGTTCCCTGTAATGATAGCTTCTTTTCTCCTTGCTGGCCACGCCCAGAACAGTGCTGATGATGGGTTTGGGACCTCTGATCTATCACTCCTTCAGGCAGACAGACAGTGGGGAAGGGCTGTGGCTCAAATAAACTGAGTCTGCCCTAGTATGGAATTCTAAACTTTGCAGCAGTAGTGTGATCAGTTCCTGAGTAAATCAGAAAATACTCGCTGGTACAGAAAAAAATTTTCAAACAACACTTTGGTTATGATAAATATTTAGTTAACAACAATAATAATAATAATAATAATAATGATGATGATGATGATGATGGTGATAAATAAAATTTGGAATTTTTTTAGCGCTGAATCTTGTAAAACAAACAAATGAAAGTACATGCTTTTGAGTCAGCCATACACATGCGACAATTCACACACACACACACACACACACACACACAAAAACAGATTTAAAAAGGAAACAAACCAACAGGCTGGCGTACAAATTTTTCACTCCCACACATTTCATACATCCTCACCTACCATGAGGTACTTGCAAAATGAAAAAGGTCTTGAGCACCGTCATCAATATGAGCTACTTAGAGCAACAACAAAAACGTTTGTCAAAGGAAAGAATACACATAGTAAAAACATGCAATATCTAGAGAAGATAATCTACTGTTTGATAGTGTTATATGTCACAGTGAAACTATGTTGCAGACCAAACCAGAAAAAAAACATCACTCGTGCATAGCTGCGTTGAAAAATGAAACAAAAAAGAGGTTACACCAAAAAGAATAATATGTTCCTGCCAATATTCTCCTGAAAAAAACCCAAACCCGTTCTCATTTGAAATCAACAAACTTGCTGCCTGGGCGTTGGAAAAAGATTTGAAATAAATTGGCCCTAGAGACCAATACAGTTTGGGTTTTCTTTGTTTGTAGTAGTTGTTGTTGTTGTTTGTTTGTTTTTTGATTTTATTGATATCTGGCATTTGGATGAACAAGCTTCAAAGCATGATTTGCCTGTGTATTTGGTACACAATTTTGATGTATCACTGCATGATTCTGTTATGTATGTCTTCCATTGGAAGAATACAGTGCACAGTATAAGCTTTGAGTTTGTTGTTGCTCTCATTACAGATTTGACAATACTGTATATAATATATATATAATATATATATATATAACTACATACATACATACATCCTACAACACACACACCACACACACACACACACACACACACACACACACACACAAATACATACAATATACAACATACAACATACCATACACATACAACATACTTACATATAAAATATACATACATAAAACATACATACATACATATATACATACATGCATACATACATACATACATACATACATCAAAACAACATACATATATACATAACATCACATATCCAGACATACATAACATGCATTTGCTTTTCACCATACATACATCTACTAACAAACAAAACAACCCTAATAATACGAAAATAATATCATGACGAAATCAAATACAAATCAGAGATAAAGAGAATACAATAATGTATAATAATTTAGGCTATCTCACATTTTCATTCCATAAGTGCTACAGAATAAGAATGCATATTATCAAGAAAGTATGTCTAAAAAGGAAAAAAACATATGACATAAGTAAACGAAAAAATATGCAAAATTCAGATTACAGAACTGAGAGTGGAGTGAAGAGCTTGTACAAAACCATGTTTTTGATATTAACGTTCTGATTTCATGGGTACATACTATGCTTACAGACAATGAATGATATCATTTCTCAAGAAAAGAGATGTCAATGAAAAGTGAAAAAAAGCATATAGACATAAGTAAATGATATCAAGATTTGCAAAATTCTTTGTATGCAGGAGACTGAGTTTACTGTCTGTGAGTTTGAAGGCTTTGTACAAAAACCATGCTAGTTGTCTGATTATTGACACGTTCTGAGTGGCCATAAGGCTCACATACTTTGCTTTCTGAAAATGAATGGGAATCTCCTTCAGCATGTTTGGTCTCAAAATAGAGTATGTGTCACACTGAAAACACATATTAAGTTCATTTTCTTCTGACGCTGGACAAAATGGACAGTCATTGTTTATATTATCTGCACATATATAACGATTTTTATGGATTCGGAGGTCACTGATTCCAACCATACTCGAATATATATAAACAGATAGATATAGATATATATACAGAGATATATATGTGTGTGTGTATGTGTGTGTGTATAATTCAGAAAATTAATATAGTGAGGAAAAACAAGTCCAGGTAATCAGCTACAACTTCATTCCCATCATAAAAATGATCTTTGTCCAAGATTCGAAAAAGAGAAAAAAAAGGGAAATGTTCGCTACAGGATAAAACTTTGAAGGCGGCATTTGGGGAATAATTGAGTAAGGACCATGCCTTTGGCCTGACCTTACTCAGTTACGACTCCTGGTTGAGCACTCTTCAGAGGTCCCGGCAGTGTTTGAAACCTCACTGGGAAAAACTACACAGAGTACTCTCACCCAGTACACTGCAATAGACAAGACGATTTATTTTCCTTTTTTTGATTTGAAAGGATTGTATCTGTTTCTTTACTACGTCACGTGGATGAAAAACAGAACATAAGTAGCAGAATACATAGTATGAGGTTTCCCTGTGTCTTATGATCCTAGCAGAAGAATATGGTTGCCCACTTGGTGTGCTTCTTCGTTTTCTGTTAACCCTGTTTCTCATCTGCATTGTCTGTTTTGTTCACAAGTCTGTTCACCAGCAATGGGGCACGGCACGGCACGGCACGGCACGGGACAGCTCAGTGGTCAGACCACTTGCTCTCCCCAAGCTAAGATTAAGCAATGTTTGAGCGTAGCTGCCTCACGGAGGGACCATCGGTTATTTTAAGCTAAGTCAGCTTCGGCACAGTCCTCCTTCAGTTCACCCAGCTGTAGGCTAAATGTGGACCTGTCCTCGGGAGGAACTTAGAAGGTAAAGCAACGAGAAAGTGGAAATGAGCGCCACCACCCTTAAACTGCTGGCTTCTAAAACAAAAACAAAACAATGCTGACATTCGGTCCCGAAATCTGAACATCTCCGCTAGGACGTTAATTCAATCGCAGCAGCTTGAAGCTGAAGTCTCCTCAATCGGACAACTCTGCTGGTACTTTTAATTTAAAATAAAAATTTCAAACGGAAGTGGAAGTCTCTGACAACCTTTTTTTTTGTTGCTGCCTCATCTTCTGCGATGACCCCGTCCTGCTGTTCCCACGCCGCTCATCCCAATCTCCCCGCCACAGCTATACCCAGATTCGTCTCTGACAACTTTGTTCTCTAACTACAGAATAGTGTATAGGACACCTTTACTTTACTTCAGCAGCCTTGTCCTCCTCACAGAAGCATTGCTTGTTGTACTCATTCCATGTGTGTATTGATGCTGCGTTGTTCTGAACGAATAAAAATGTGTTTACATACAAAGCAGCTTTGTCAAAGTGTTTGATCAGTCATAGGTGACCTGGTTCGATTCCCGTTCAAGGGGGGATGTTTTACCTTGGAGTTAACATCAGTGCAGACTCCACTCTCCCCAAAAGTCTTTCGGATGAGACTATGAACCGAGGCCCCGTGTGCGAACGCACGCAGAACATCTTGCGCACACGTTAAATCCTGTTCGGCTTTTCGTAAGAGGAGGCCATTATGTGCCGTTGGGAACAGATGACAGAATTTACAAATTCGCATACACACGGATGTAAAAAAAAACACATAAGTGCTTATTCCATTATCCTCGATATAAAATAATTTTAAAATATTAAAAAATTAACACAATACAACAGGCAGTCCTCCTCTCTCCTGGCACCTCAGCCCCCCTTTCCCTGCTCTGCTGTTGTCCTCAGGCCTGCAGGCATCTTCCCGTGCTCTCCTCCTTGCCTCCCCGGTCATCGAGTGCGGAAAGAAGAGTCGTAGGTAATATCATTTCAGTGTATCCTCAGGTGGAAACACCTTGCGGGTTTTTGGTTGGGGTATTTGTGTGTTTGGGGGAAGGTTTGGTGGGTTTTTATTATTATTCTTTTGTTGTTGTTGTTATTATTGTGAAGTGAGCAAACGCTCCTCCGTCCTAACCATCTGTGTGGGGACTCGGTACATAAACTGTTTTGGTTGGGGTTTTTTGGGTGTTTTTAAAAAAAATATACATGAGTATTTTATATATAAAGTTTTCTACATTTACTGTATAATACTTCACGTTCAGGTGATACACTAATTTAGTTATGAACTGCAAATGGTTTGCTTTAGTTGTTTTTTTAAAAAGAAGAACGTAACAAAACGTTTAATAGCTCTTATTCCAACTCCTTTCTCCTTGGGTTTTTTTTGGGTTTTTTTGCTACAGGGGTATAACTCGATTTATCAATTTTGTAAATATTTGTTTCGAAATTTGATAACTCTCACTTGCATGGGACTTGCGAATCAATACGCAATCTTTGTTTTAAGTGGGTTTTTTGTTTGTTTTTTGTTAGGGTTTTTTGTGTGCTGCCTCATCTTCTGTGACGTCCCCAGTCCTGCTGTTCCCACGCCGCTCACTCCAATCTCCCCGCCACAGCCATACCTAGATTTGTTATGTCTCATCCTCAGAGTCAGAGGTCCACAGAGAGCCCATCACTGTCAGGCCGCCGTAGGGCCACCAGCCAGAGGGGCCCTGCGCTGCTGCTGGGTCACTTTGGTGTTCAGTGGTGCCCGTTCTGACCTAACATACGCAGGACACCTCCTACTAAGCCCCCTACTAACGACAGTATTAGCTCAGTCTGGCTCCGCGACTGAGTGAGTTGCCCACCCGAGGTGGCAACCACCACAACGTCCCTCCAACGACTGTCCCCCGTGAACCTCCAACCCCAAAGGCCCTGACACAAACTCACCACAGGCACAGAAGTGTATGGACAAACCGAATCTGAGGTCACCATGAGACCAGAGCAACTAGGACCAGGGAATCAGAGGCCTTTTTTATTTTTATTTTATTGCATGATGATCAATGACAATGAGGATGACGTAATGATGCTGCTGTGGAAGTGCATATGCTTTGAGACTACTTGACAGGGTTGTACTCTACGCTCACTATCATAATATATCCTGGCGTCAACCGGGTCCGAGAGACACAGACACCTGCAGTGTTGGTCAGGTAATTTGAGCAACACTCTCAAACTCGCATCCGTTAAGTGGATGAAGCTCGACTGTGTGGTCCCAGTCTTCCCACTGAGCCCACAGCACACTCACTCTGGGTAGGAGCCGGCCGGAGTCCGAAAAATCCCTATGACTCTTATGCGAATCGAACCGGCGACCTTCCAGTCCGTAACCCAAAACACTAACCACTGCACCATGGCAGCTGGTTGTTTTAAGTGTTTTTATTTATTTTATTTTATTTTATTCTTTTATATCGAGGATAATGGAATAAGCACTCATGTGCTTTTTTACATCAAGGCCCCGTGTGTATGCGGATTTGTAAATTCTGTCATCCGTTCCCACCGGCACACAATGGCCTACTCTTCCGAAAAGCGGAACCGGTTTTAAAGTGTGCGCAAGATGTTCTGCATACGTTAGCACACGGGATCTCGGTTTATAGTCTCATCCGAAGGACTTTGGGGGAGAACGGAGTCTGCACTGATGTTAACTCCCGGGGAAAATATCCCCTTGAAAGGGAATCGAACCCGGGTCGTCAGATTACGAGCGTAATATTCTAACCACTAGGCTATCCCGTCCCGTGTCGTAAATCAAGAACACATTCACAACACGTGTAACATTATACATGTGGAACCTTTTACCACAGTAAAAACAGAAGCAAATGAAAAACAAAACCACTCTTCCTCACACCCGCTATCTGTACAAATGATATGTCTCAGAAAATTACCAAGCCACATAGTAGGCTTCCTCTGTCTCAGGAAACAATGGCTGCGCCTTCTTTAATAATAATAATAATAATAATAATAATAATAATAATAATACATGGAATTTATACAGCGCTACATCTTGCAAAAAAACAAATCAAAGCGCTCTCATTCATCCTAGTCTTTCACATGCAGCCAGTTACAATTAATAGATTTTTACAAATTCAAATGTAAACACACACACGCGCACAATTAACAGGATTTTTTACAAATACAAATGTAAACACGCGCGCGCGCGCGCCACACACACACACACACACACACACACACACATACACACACACACACACACACACAGGTTGTAAACTCGGGCAGGCTGGTTGGAGGGGGGTGGGGGGGAGTGTTGGTTCTTGAGGGCAGGGACAGACATGAGATGAAACAAGAGGGGAGAATCTTTCCCTTCAGTCTTGTTGAGGACGGGATAGCTCAGTGGTCGGAGCACTCGCTTTCCCCAGCCAAGTTAAGCAGCGTCGAGCGTGGTTACCAGTTCGATGGGTGACCGTTTGCGCGCCTTGGCTTCAGTACAGTTCCCCCAGTTCACCCAGCTGTAAATGGATACCTGCCTTCTTTAGGGTCAGGGAAGGTAAAGCAGCGAGGGAGAGGAGATGGGCGCCGCCCTCAATATGCTGGCCCTAGAGAAGTGAGGTCTCTGACGCCTTGCTCCCCTACGACCTTATAGGTTATGGGACTCCTTTACCTTGACCTTACCTTGTTGAGGACACCGTCCTGGAGTGGCCAAGCAGTCCGTTCCCTGCCACACTGGCTGCAGACCAAACTGGACAGCTGGCTGATGGCCTGGTTTTGCTGCCTCAACAAGACCACATCATCCTTACTAAAATAATGATGATGTGCATTCCGCTCACAATTTAACGCTGGCTTGTTTGTTTGTTTGTTTGGTTTTTGTTGTTGTTGTTTTTAGATTTTGTCATCCATTCCTACCGGTACACAATGGCCTTGTCTTCCGAAAAGCGGAACAGGTTTTAATGTGTGTTGCAAGATATCTTGCCTGCGTCCATACACGGAACCTCGGTTTAAAGACTCCTCCAAAGGACTTTCAGGAGAGTGCGGTCAGTACTGCTGTAAACTCCAGGAGGAAAATCGCCTCCAAAGGGCGTCTCAGAACAAAACTATCAAACACGCCATGCTGACTCTAAGGAAACCATGGTGTTTTTTTTGTATTGTGAAAATGGCAAGGCAAACTTTTGGACGCGACTATTTCTCCTTACATCAGCCGCTCCCATAACACATTCTTCTCACCAATGATCACTTCAAAACCTATACAACACTCTCTCTCTCATGCACACCCATAATGCCCAGGCGGCCCCGGAAAGTTGTGAAATGCTTCTACCCATTCAACAGCCCGCCGTCTTGCTCACTCACCACAGTTTGATCCTTTTCTTAAGTGACGCTAATAAGGAAAATCTTTTTTTACCCCTTTCCTTCACTAGGGCTCTGAGATTCACCAAAAGACCTATGCGACCGTTCCCCCCCCCCCCCCCCCCTCATCAAGCTATCTAGCATTCCGACTTCGGCAAAGATCTGTTTAAAATTTTGATTTACATGTTTGTACTTCTACGCTGGGGACGGGATAGCTCAGTGGTCGGAGCACTCGCTTTCCCCAGCCAAGTTAAGCAGCGTCGAGCGTGGTTACCAATTGGATGGGTGACCGTTTGCGCGCCTTGGCTTCAGTACAGTTCCCCCAGTTCACCCAGCTGTAAATGGGTACCTGCCCTCTCTAGGGTCAGGGAAGGTAAAGCAGCGAGGGAGAGGAGATGGGCGCCGCCCTCAATATGCTGGCCCTAGAGAAGTGAGGTCTCTGACGCCTTGCTCCCCTACGACCTTATAGGTTATGGGACTCCTTTACCTTTACCTACTTCTACGCTGAACTACGACAAGTCTCTTCTTGTGTGCGCACCTGTGATTGTGTGATGATGGAGTCTCCCGTCGGATCGACGGATGAGTAGGCAGGCAGGCTTATCTGTCAGAATGTATCCTCATATGGGAGAAGAGGCCGATTCTGGATGCACAGCACTTCCCATAGGTGTTGCAAGGGAAAACGTCTCCAGAAGTTGAGCCCTGCTTCCTTCGCTCACGCTTCTCCTTTTTTTGTGATTGTGCATCCTACACCCAACAGTTCATTTGAAAGAGTGTCGTCTGCTTCATTTTTTGCTCCTTAGATTTGAACTTATTTGCTCTCTCCTCTGTTCTCTCGGTTGGCTTTCAATTTCTGCCTGTGTGAAATATTGTTGTTGGAGGTGGTGTTTCTATCTAAAAACAGAGGAAAACCTATAATTTAAAAAACTAACAAAAGCAAACACACACACACACACACACACACACACACACAAGAGGTAGGGGGGAAGGGGGGCGAAGATAGAGGGGGACACTAGGAGATGTTAGACTAAAGCATCCACGACAGACCAAGGATTTAGACTTGACTTACTTGACTTATGCCTCTTGGTTCCTTGGGGAACACAGGGCTGCAACAACACCCCTCCAGCGAACTCGGCTTTGGGAGATCCTCTTTAGCTCGGCCCATGTCATTCCGGCTGTCTTCGTTTCTTCGTCAACACATAGGATTAAGAAAAACCCTCTAATTCAGTTACTTCTGATCTATGAACAAACGTATTAACAGATTTCTTTCCCAGAATGTCAATGTCATATTCTTTGTATGAATCATATAGGATAGGACATTGAAAAAAGAATTTGTTCACGAATAATGGCTGAGAAGAAACGCAGAGGGGAATTAAAAAAAAAAGTAGACATCGGTGTTATTTCGACTAAATATTTATTTGTCTGAGCTTGTCAAGACCTACACTCCCTTTAGCAATTCTATTTAAATGCTCCGCTAACATGGCGAGACATTTTGAGCCCATCCTGTCTCGCGAACAAACGGATACCTATCCAACACACACACACACACACACACACACACACATTTCCATCCCCAAGGGGAAAAAAAAGAGACTTGACAATTTAGGTGCGACACTCAGGAACACTTTTTCATTACTTTTTCTTAAAATCTCTCAACATTTAAGTGTCATGTTTCAACTCAACATTGAAATTCGCCATTATTTTTTTTATACCAAATGTTCCCTAAAAGAGGACTATAGTCTGATTTGAAAGGCGTGTCGTATCTTGGTCTTTTCATTTGTTAAATGTCTATTCGCTTCGAAATGATTAAAACGCTTCTCTCCAAAGTAATGTATGTTTTAAAAAATATTTTTTAACCCTTGTAGTGATATCTTGTCTGTGTTTATTTTTTAATTTCTTCTTCTTCCGTGTGTAAGTGGACAATAAAAGTTGTATCCTGTATCTCCTCCTCCTCCTCCTCCTCCGCGTCGTCATCGTCGTCTTTCTCCTCCTCTTCCTTCTTCTTCTTCTTCTTCTTCTTCTTCGTGCGGCAGACCTCTGATAGTTTAAACAAACTTCTATTGGCACAGAACAACCTAGAACCAATGCATAACATGAGTACAATAAGCAATGCTTATAAGAGCACTCTAAAATACACGTACACCCAAAAAAAAAGTCGGCTGTAGCTGAACATCACTGCGATAAATACCAAAAAACAACAACTAAGAATGATTGTGTGTGTAACTTCTGTGAAAATATCAGGAGAAAATAAAAGGTGGAAAGCCGCGGACTTCTGATTCTGTTCGGCTTAGGTTTTGCCAGTTCCTGTCTCAGCTCGCGGGACTATTTACGGCGCTAACCCCAATGCATTCTTCGCCTGCAGATAAGCCAGTGCCAGGCGTCTCTGATACATGCTTATATTTATTTATTTTTAATTAAAAAGAGAGAGAGAGAGAGAGAGAGAGAGAAGAGAGAGAGAGAGAGAGAGAGAGAGAGAGAGAGAGAGAGAGAGAGAGAGAGAGAGAGAACCTTTGGCTTGTGCTATAAAGATCCTGTAACTTGTGATAGTGTTTGCCATGGGTTGCAGAATCGCGAACAAAATGGAGTCAACATCCAACCTACTGCAACATGCAACCTACTGCAAGATACAACCTACTGCAACATGCAACCTACTGCAACATGCAACCTACTGTAACATGCAACCTACTGCAACATCCAACCTACTGTAACATCCAACCTACTGTAACATGCAACCTACTGCAACATACAACCTACTGCAACATGCAACCTACTGCAACCTACTGCAACATGCAACTTACTGCAACATACAACCTACTGTAACATACAACCTACTGCAACATGCAACCTACTGCAACATGCAACCTACTGCAACATGCAACCTACTGCAACATACAACCTACTGCAACATGCAACCTACTGCAACCTACTGCAACATGCAACTTACTGCAACATACAACCTACTGCAACATACAACATACATGCAACCTACTGCAGCATACAACCTACGGCAACATACAACCTACATGCAACTTACTGCAACATACAACCTACTGCAACATCCAACCTACTGCAACATGCAACCTACTGCAACATGCAACCTACTGCAACATGCAACTTACTGCAACATACAACCTACTGCAACATACAACCTACCCAACATGCAACCTACTGCAATAACATGCAACCTACTGCATCATACAACCTACTGCAACATGTAACCTACTGCAACATGTAACCTACTGCAACATGCAACTACATGCAACCTACTGCAACATACAACCTACTGCAACATGTAATCTACTGCAACATGTAACCTACTGCAACATGCAACTACATGCAACCTACTGCAACATACAACCTACCCAACATGCAACCTACTGCAATAACATGCAACCTACTGCATCATACAACCTACTGCAACATGTAACCTACTGCAACATGCAACTACATGCAACCTACTGCAACATACAACCTACTGCAACATGCAACCTACTGCAGCATACAACCTACTGCAACATACAACATACATGCAACCTACTGCAGCATACAACCTACTGCATCATGCAACCTACTGCATCATGCAACCTACTGCAACATACAACCTACTACAACCTACTGCAACATGCAACCTACTGCAACATACAACCTACTGCAACATACAACCTACCCAACATGCAACCTACTGCAATAACATGCAACCTATTGCAACATACAACCTACTACAACCTACTGCAACATGCAACCTACTGCAACATACAACCTACTGCAACATGCAACCTACTGCAACATACAACCTACTGCAACCTACTGCAACATGCAACCTACTGCATCATGCAACCTACTGCATCATGCAACCTACTGCAACAACATGCAACCTACTGCAACGTGCAACACATCGCGTTGGCTTGTGCAGTTTAGGAAGTTTCTGCAGTGTGGGTTTCACGGAACAGGTAGTGTGGTGCTGGCCTAATCATTATGGAATATGTTGCTGGCAAGGAGAGAAAGGGGGAAGATAACTGAAAAGGACTGTTTCTCTTTCTCCTTCTTATATCTTTGTCTCTCGCCTCAAATGGGAACAGTTCATTGGGGTTTGTTTGTTTGCTTGCTTGTTTGTTTTGTTGGTTGGTTGGTTTGGGGGGTGGGGGGGGGGCTGGGTTTTTTTATTGTTGTTGTTCTTCTTCTTCGAGTTCGTATGCGACCCTCCCCCACCCTCCCCCAATCAGGTAGCCGCATTCCGACTTCGGGGACGGTGTCTAAACACGACACCTGTGTGAATGATGAGTTTTGGTTCTGTCATCCGTTCCTACCGGCACACAGTGGCCTACTCTTCCCAAAGGCGGAACG
>CM054144.1:26894065-26914065 GCA_028751875.1 Rapana venosa | reverse complement strand
AAAATTGCCTCTGATTCTGTGGTTCCGATTGTTGTGATCACCTGGTGACCTCAGTTCAGGTTTCCGATACCTTTCTATGCCTGTGGTGAGTTTGTGTCAAATCCTTCGGGGTCTGAAGGTAATGAGGGATGTCGCGGTAGTCACCACCCTGGGTGGGTGTCTGTCTCACTCTGTCTAGCCCGTAACTAATCTATAATGACTGGTATCAGTAACAGGCTTAGTATAATTATGGAACCCTGCGTGTGTCAGCTCAGAACAGGCACCACCGAACGCCACCCAAATAACCAGAAAACGGTGCAAGGCCCCTCTAAAATTTGACCTGAAAGAGGCATAGTAAGAGACGGGATAGCCTAGCGGTTAGAACACTGCGCTCGCAATCTGACGACCCGGGTTCGATTCCCGTTCAAGGGGATATTTTCCCCTGGAGTTAACATCAGTGCAGACTCCACTCTCTCCAAAAGTCCTTCGGATGAGACTTTAAACCGAGGCCCCGTGTGCGAACGCACGCAGAACATCTTGCGCACACGTTAAATCCTGTTCCGCTTTTCGTAAGAGTAGGCCATTGTGTGCCGGCGGGAACAGATGACAGAATTTTCAAAACCGCATACACACGGGGACTGGATGTAAAAAAACCCATTAAGTGCTTATTCCATTATACTCGATATAAAAGAATTTTTTTTAAATTATATAGCCACTCTGAGCTTAAAAGGTAAAGGTGTCCCATCACCTATGTGGTAAGGGAGCGAGGCTTCAGAGACCTCAGCTTCTCTAGGGGCCAGCATATTGAGAGCGACGCCCATCTCCTCTCCTTCGCTAATTTACCTTCCCTGACCCTAAAGAGGGCAGGTACCCATTTACAGCTGGATGAACTGTGGGACTGTACTGAAACCAAAGTGCGCAAACGGTCACCCATCCAATAGTAACCACGCTCGATGCTGTTTAACCTTTACTGGGGGAAAGCAAGCGCTCTGACTACTGAGCTATCCCGTCCCCTCTGAGCTTACATGAGATTATAGTTGTTTAATCAAAATGGTTGTCTTGAAGATAGTAGACAAAACATTCTTTTTAAGTTTCAGATAATGAAACACATCTCTTCATTTACACATAGGTTCTGACAATAACAGTTCACGTTTAAGACTTTAAAAAACAACCTTTAAGAAATGAAGAATGTACAGAAAAAAACCGAAAGAAGAAAAACAGCATGTGACTTTTTACCCCAAAAAAAGGTTTCATCGTGTAAAAGCAGGTGTGCACAGGCTTGACAAGTATTTGAAGCTGAGGAGAAAGAACACACAAAAGATCCCTTCACTCCTGCTATCCACTGCCCAGCCCAGCCAGCCTATCAAAAAGGGCATGCACGTGTGTAAGCAGCGTGAGACACTGCCTTTGACAAACTCTGATCTGAAAGCGGTAAGGAGAGAGAGGGACGGACAGCAGACAAGACCCGCTATGCTCACAGAAGGTAGACGTACAGTTTATACACTGACACTGTGACCAATTGCTACGTCTTCTAGCATAACGTTCAGTGCAAACCAAAGTATGATCTATCTATCTGTCTATCTGTCAATCTCTCTCTCTCTCTCTCTCTCTCTCTCTCTCTCTCTCTCTCTCTCTCTCTCTCTCAAAGCACATGGGTGCTTATTCATTATCCTGGAAATAAAAGAATCTCTCTCTCTCTCTCTCTCTCTCTCTCTCTCTCTCTCTCTTCTCTATATATATATATATATATATATATATATATATATATATATATATATATATATATATGACATAGATGGATACATCGATAGAAAGATACACACACACACACACACACACACCACACACACACACACACACACACACTTTTGCAACAAGAAAGATATATAAACCATAAAACGAGACTATCCTACAAGAGGTTATCGAGCTAATGCATGAACATACGGCATGCCCTGGTTGTCAAAACTGACCGACAAAGAAAAGTTCCCAGGACTGGTGGGTTTGAAATCCTCCATTCCACCGTTTCTGGGTGTGTCTTGCCAGTGATAACGGTCACTGGCTGTCAAAAGCACATGCGTGAAGAGAAAGACAGAGACAGAGAGACAGACAGACAGACAGGACAGACAGAGAAGAACGTTCGACTTCAATCCCTTGTGTTCATGAAATCGTGGGTTGAAATCTCGGCAGCGACGTCTGGTAAATTCAGGGTGGGGATTTCTTTCACGATCTCACATGTCAACTTCAAGCGCAGACCTACCAGTGCCCTGATTCCCTTCGTGTACATATAGACATGCACAAGATCAAAATAAATATGCACGTTAAAGATCCCGTCATTCGTGTCAGTGTTCGGTGGGTTACGGAAATAACGAACATATCCAGTATACGTCTTTGAAGTCGGAAAGGGCTTTTGTGGTTGGTTTTTTTTTTTTGCTTTACAAGATTCAGTGCTATATTCATTTTATACATCATCATCATCATCATCATCACCATCATCATCATCATCATCAACATTATTAATATCATCATCATCACCATAATCATCATCGTCGTCATCATCACCACCACCACCACCACCATCATCATCATTATTATTATTATTATTATTATTATTATTATTATTATCATCATCATCACCATCATCATTATCACCATCATCATCATTATTATTATTTTTATTATTTTTTTTATTATTATTTATTATTATTATCATTATCATTATTCATATTCACGCAGCTACCTTCGCGGTGGGCAAAAACGGTCGCATACACAAAATCTTACCGCTGGTGGACCTCGAAGCTCTAACCGAGCAATGAATAGGCAAAGAATTGACCGCACAACCCAATACACTGGGGCAGTCAGGGCTGCGTGTTAGTTCATATCAAGTTTTTGTAACTCATCAACATTACAGAGGGACACTGAGCTAAAACGCTGTAGCTTGATGCCTTTTCCCTGCTGTGTTGTCGTCTGCTCATGATGTGTACATGTATATTGAATGAACACTGTTTTGAATCAGAGCTAAAGCGCATTGCCTTCACTTTGACTTGACTTCTCTGTCGACTTTCCGAGGAGTCTGCCAGGCACTTGCACAGGCAGTGTTGAACCTGGTGGAGCCCATCTCTCTCTCTCTCTCTTCTCTCTCTCTCTCATCTCTCTCTCTCTCTCTCCTCTCTCTCTCTCTCTCTAGCACGTAGCCTGCATGCTGGGTATGGTTGGGTCTTATAAAGGCAGACTGCCAGTCTGACACGTGAAGTCATCGCACAACATGGTTCAGCATAATGACGTGTTGTGAAGCCTTTCGAACATGTTGCCTTCAAGTTTAGGACCCCCCCCCCCCCTCCACCCCCGTGGCTGGAATGCCGGGGGCTTGTCAGTATAAATAGCATCCCCCATCTTCTGGAAATTCTGTGCTAGGAATTCTGTCTTTTCTATCCCTCTCTTTGTTTCTGCCTTGTCCTTTTTCGTCCTGTCACCTCTTTCTTGTCAATGTTCTGCCTTCTTTGTCCATTCGCCTGCCTTTGATTTTTCAACAGAAAAACTTAAAAGATAATGATTCTCTCCCATGCTGAAGTCGGATGCGCTGGGCCTGACTTGTCAGGCGCTTAACGGCTGGGCAACGTAAATTTTTTGCTCATATGACAGACGATGATAGTTGCTGTCTGAGCGTTTGACGAAGAAGAAGAAAAAGAAAAAGAAGAAGAAGAAGAAGAAGAAGAAGAAGAAGAAGAAGAAGAAGAAGAACAACAACAACAACAACAAGAACAAGAAGAACAAGAAGAACAAGAACAAGAAGAACAAGAACAAGAAGAACAAGAACAAAAACCGAACTGATTTTATCCAAATCATATAAACGTTTTCAGCCTGAGCCAAAAACCTTGTCAACTATCGGTGGAAGCCAAGTGCTATGTCAAAATGTTATGTTTAAAATATTATGTTGAGGTTGTTTCCAGGCATGACGAGCTCCTAACATAACAACTTGTATTTTCCTTTAAAGGAGAAAAAACATTCCTTTGAAATGGGAGTGTTGCCACCTATATGGTGAAGTGCCTGACAAAAGTCATACACGAAAATTTCTCATTCAGTGGGCGCTTAACAATCTGACAGCGGTTTCTAAGTGAGCTGAGTGGGTCAAAGTGCGTATTCTGTGTGATCCTGACCGCGTTAAGCTGAGGAACATGCAACAACTCCCAACAACAGCAATAACAGCAACCAATCAAAGTATCTATTGATAATCACAAGAATTTTTTGGATAGAAAATTAAACAGTTTATGGAAACGCACGGAATGGCAGTTTCAGCAAACACTAAGTAATCCAATTTCATTTTGAAACTGCACGATACTGCTCAGTCTCTCCAGTAACTAGCCAGCAGAAAGTCAATAAAAATCAGAAGTGTTGCAAACCCGGGCTGGTTTCTAGTGATAAAGACAAACACCGAATGATCCATAAATTCGACTTAGAATGAGTAAGATTGTGGAGCAATACCCAATCTCTTTTGTTGTTGTTGCAATTTTTGACTCGAAAAAAATTGAAAGGCAGAAACTCTGCAATGGCACACGCGATAGAATGTGTGTCTGTTACATACTAGATTAAAGAGACCCTGCTTCATCTTTGTATACATTAGAATGTGTGTCTGTTACATACTAGATTGAAGAGACCCTGCTTTGTATACATTAGAATGTGTGTCTGTTACATACTAGATTGAAGAGACCCTGCTTTGTATACATTCATGTGTGTGTGTGGGGGGGGGGGGGGGGTATTTTTTCCCTTGGGTTACTGTCTATTCACTTCAAGGTGATTTAGGCAGGCGTACGTACTTTCACAATGAAGCTGTCAGTCAAAGGACAGCAGAGTGTGCAGGGCCTTCTGAAAGACGATAATAACCTTTCCAAGCTGATATAGTAAATAATGCCAGCTATTGATGTAAGATAGATAGATAGATAGATAGATAGATAGATAGATAGATAGATAGATAGATAGATAGATAGATAGATAGATAGATAGATAGATAGATATGGTGAGGGTGTCCCATAAGCGAATATATACATACATATATGGTGAGGGTGTCCCATAACCGAATATATACATATATGGTGAGGGTGTCCCATAACCGAATATATCCATATATACATATATGGTGAGTGTGTCCCATAACCTATAAGGTCGTAGTTGTAGGGGAGCGAGGCGTCAGAGACCTCAGCTTCTCAAGGGGCCAGCATATTGAGGATGGCGCCCATCTCCTCTCCCTCGCTGCTTTACCTTCCCTGACCCTAAAGAGGCAGGTACCCATTTACAGCCGAGTGAACATCATCTTTCTAAAAAAGAAAAAGAAAAAGAAAGAAAGAAAGATGATGGTAACCTTCCCACTGTGGAGTGATAAGTGGCATCAGCTATTGATGTTTTACCTGTTATTTCTACACTTTATTGCTAAGAATCATATAATAGGCTCTGATTGCCCCCGTGTTTGTTTTTTTTAACTCATGACAACCTCCTTCTTTGTATCTTTCTAAGTCTTTCGGACGAGACTATAAACCGAGCCCCCATGTGCGAACGCACGCAGAACATCTTGCGCACACGTTAAAACATGTTCCGCTTTTCGTAAGAGAGGGCCATTGTGTCCCGGTGGGAACAGATGACAAAATTTACAAAACCGCATACACACGGGGATTGGTGGTAAAAATAAGAAAAGCACATAAGTGCTTATTCCATTATACTCGATATAAAAGAATAAAATAAAATAAAATAAAAGATATACAAGCACATCAAAAAGTACTGCATCCTGGCCTGTAGTCACATAGGAGAATGAGCATGCCACATAATTATTTCTGTGATTTTGGGGTGGTGTCTGGTTTTCAACATGTGGAAATTGAAAATCAATTACACTGATAACGTCGCATACTGTTGTTGTTGTTGTTTTTTATCGTAGGGGCTGTACACTCTTAACAAGTCCTATTCAAGTACTGTTTAATGTGCGTACATGCACGCACGCACGAACGTACACACTTACACTCGTGCGCACAAGCACACATGCGCGCATAGGCACACTTGCGCGCACAAGTACACACACACACACACACGCACGCATGCACAAATACATTTATACGACCGCACATGTATGCACGCGCGCACATGCACATGCGCGCGTGCACACACACACCACATACACCATATACACACACACATACATACGTACATACACACACATACCACTACCTTCACCACCACCACATCACACCACATCACACCGCACCGCACGCACACACACACACACACACACACACACACACACACACACACACACACACACACACACACACACACACACGCACGTCGCGTCAAGACTAAGTCCTGATTATAATGTAAAGCAAAGGAAGTGCACACATACGCACGCACGCACGCACACACACACGCACGCACGCACACACACGCACGCACGCGCGCGCACACACACACACACACACACACACGTCACGTCACGTCACATCACGTCGAGACTTAGTCCTGAGTATAGTATAAAGTGAAGGAAGTGCACACACACACACACACACGCACGCACGCACTCACGCACACGCACTCACACACACACACACACACACACTCACACACACGCGCGCACGCACGCTTACACACACACACACACACACACACACACACACACACACACGTCATGTCACGTCACGTCACGTCACGTCGAGACTAAGTCCTGTGTATAGTATAAAGTGAAGGAAGTGCACGCACACACGCACGCACGCACGCACGCACACGCACTCACACACACACACACACACACACACACAACACACACGTTGCGTCGAGACTATAAAGTGAATGAAGGAAGTGGACTTCTCCTTAAGCTCGGCTGAATTAAGTGTTAACAATAACAGATAAAGCCGCTAACCCTAACAAACGTTTTAACCTGCCCCTGTCCATGACGTTATCCTCAAAAAGGACGAAGCAGTTTAAATCCGTGTATATACCGTTCGGTTTGATCTTTGTCACAAAGACGGTCGAAACTTTAATAATAATAAACATATTAGGGTGTCGTCGCCTCCAGTCTTTTAAGTTATAGACCAACGCAAAATGTTATTATTTGTTGTTGATTTTTTTAATTTATTATTTTATTTCGAGGAGTTTGGAATAAGCATTCATGTGGGTTTTCTTTTACATCCCGTCCCCCTGTGTGTATGAATTTTTTTTAAATTTTGTCATCCGTTCCCACCGGTATACAATGGCCTACTCTTCCGAAAAGCGGAACAGGATTTAACGTGTGCGCAAGATGTTCTGCGAGCGTTCGCACACGGGGCCTCGGTTTATAGTCTCATTCGAAGGACTTTTGGTGCGAGTAGTGTGGGCACTGATGATAACTCCAAGAGGAAAAATCGTCTTGATCGAGATTCGAACCCGGGTCAGCAGATCACGAGCGTAATGCGCGTCACTCTAACCACCAGGTTCTTCCGTTCCCCATTATCTGAATATTAGACTCTCTTTTGCTCCTGCTTGTCTTTCTTTTCCTCGTCATTCCGATTGAATTGGATTGAATTAAAGTGAATTTTTAATTTGAATTGAATTAAAGTGATTTGAATTGAATTAAAGTGATTTGAATTGAATGCCACTTTTAGTCACAGCAGATTTCTCTGCGTGAAATTGCAGCTGATCTCCTCAGAGAGAGCCACAAGAGCAGGGCCAACTTTCATTTTTATTTTCATGCTTGCAAGTGTATTTGTTATCCTATGAAAGTAGTTTTTGCATTAAAATAAAATTTTGGCAAGGGACAACTTTCTTGCTGCCCTAGGTTCTTTTATGTGAGCTTAATGCGTGTTGCACCCGGGTTAATGACTTTCCTTCCAATACTGATGACATTTCTTACGGTTAAAAAAAACTTGCACACAAAATAAAAGAGAACATAGAGAATCAAATTCCAACGCCCAAAAAGGCAAACTGTGGAAAAGAAAAATAGTTTTGGTTGTAATATTTCATTTTAATGTCCAGTCTTTAAAAAAACAAAATCAGACGGTGTACAGAAATGGAAAAAAAACATAAACCAAACGTTATATACCTCAGGAGCTGTATCAACTAGCTGTTCATGATAACACTGGGGCACATAGTATTACTTCAGTGTTCAGTGGAACAAGAGACACACACAACCAAGCTAGACACAGTGATAAACTGGAGTGATCGTGGTGGCGGTCAGTGTATAACCAATCAATCAATCATGAGGATGATGAAAATGAAATGGCGCTCCCAGCAACGAGAGGTGAGACAGAACAGACGATCTTTTTATAAAACGTGTATGTTTTCAGGCTGTACACTTTTCTTTTTTAACAAATTATTTGATTGAACATTTTCTTTGCTGTAACAGTAATAGAAAATACGAAAACATCTCAAAAGTTATCCTTCACGCTCCCTCCGCTCTGCTGCCAGATACCTTGTGCTTAAGAATACCTAGATTCAACCAATCCACCGTTGGCCGCCGTTCTTTATTTCGGGTCCGTCGACCTGGAATGAGCTCCCTCTCTCTCTCTCTTCGCCAGAAGCCTAGTTATGACACTTTTAAATCCAGCCTCAAGACATATTTATTTCAAACCTAGGATTTTCACCTCCTGTTTCATGTTAGAACTGCCCCATCTTCACTAACGAATGTCCCATCACCCTGTTAAAGTATAATTATGACCTGTGCGTGTGCGTGTGCGTGTGTGTGTGTGCTTGTGAAAAACATTTGACTATTGAAATTTTATTTCATAGATTTTGTCTGCAGCGTACCATTATTTGTAATGTCTGTTTGTTTAAACTATTGATTGTTCGTCATTGGTTGCATAACTGTGTAAGATTAGATTGAATGCATGCGCTTTGATTTGTCTTTGCAAGATATAGCGTTATATAAGTTCAATTCATTATTATTATCAAATATATCACACACACAGACAGACAGACAGACAGAATGAGTGAGGGAGGGAGAGTGAGTGAGTGAGTGACAGCAACAGACAGATACCGACGGAGAGGGAGAGACAGACGGACAGACAGCCTGACAGGCAAGCAGTCAGGTCTGTATATAAAATTGTTTTACGCATTATAAGTGAATGGCTTTTCTTTTGGCCGTTGTTTACATACATAATATGTACGTACACACACATATGCATACATTCTCTCTCTCTCTCTCTCTCTCTCTCTCTCTCTCTCTCTCTCTCTCTCTCTCTCTCTCTCTCTCTTTCATCCCCTCCCCCCCGTCCCCCCCCAAACACAAACCTGCCTAAAATATTTTTTTTAGTGAATAGACGTTTAAAGAAACACAACACACACACACACACACACACACACACACACACACACACACACACCTCAGTCTAAAATCATGTTTAGTCGATAGACGTTAAAAAGAACACACACACACACACACACACACACACTTTATGAACAGTCAATTAGTTATAAATAGTTGCACTAGTAACATGTCGTCTCTTCATTTAGTATCAGCAGGGCCTCAACTCCCTCGACCACACAGCGAACTTTGACGTCAGGCTACTTAATTAGTCGGAAATCTGATAAACAAGCTTTACACTGTTGTTGTTGTTGTTGATGTTGTTTTAAATGCCTCAACAGACGCTATAGCTGAGTGGTTAAGACCCGTTTAAACTTCAATCCTGTGGGTTCATAAATTGTGGTTTCGAATCCAGGCAGCCCCTTGTGAAGTAAACGTCTCCCAGATCAACTGATGAAATAACGATCTCTCGGGTCAACTTACAGTGCAGACCTGCCAATTCCTTCCCTTCCCGTAAATACACATGCAGAAGATATAAATAAAAAAATTATGCATGTTAAAGATCCCGTGATTCGTTTCAGCATTCAGTGGGTTGCGGACACACGTTATACCCTGCAGGCATCCTGTACAAAAATGAGCCACTCTGAAACCAGAGTGTGTCGGCTGAGGCCAGCGGGCAGACCCCCTGCAGAGTTACAAGCAGGCACAGGGAATAGGCCGCACACCGGTATTAATTTGGGGGTCACGTAGTATCTTGTATAGAGTGCGAGTGGGGGAAAAAATGTTGGTGATTTTCACAGATTTTTTAAAGCATGAAAAAATGGACTGTGCACTTGTTTTTTTGGGGGGAGGATATATATAGAGAGAGCAATACCAGGTAGTCACGAGAAAGTTGGAAATAACCATCAAATGAGGATTGCCTGTATTCCTACAGCGTTGACCCCGCGTATGCATATTGCGTAAGGAAGCTGGCAGACGACAAAGGACTGAGGGGGGTACAGTGTTTGCGGAAAATTTTTAAAATTTCAAACCTTCCAAGTTCGTCAAAATCACATGAGTTTTGAGTCAGAGGCTAGTCTTTTACAAAAAGTGGTTTTATTTCTGTGGATGCCTTAGTACGTGCGGTATGAATATAAGAGTCACATAGAAAAACAGAAGGAAAAGAGTGATTTTTTTAATACAGGTGTGCAGCCAAAAGACCAGGCAGGACGCACCCCACGCGATAAGAGAACACAGGGAAGGAGGATATATCCTATTCCACCAACAAACTACCCAGCCTAACCTTCTTGTTGATAGCCTCCACCGCCCACAGAGGCCAGCCATATCAGGGTTGTCACCTCGTAACTTTTCTAACTCTTAGATTAAAACTGTGCAACTATGTAGCGGGGCCTCGGTTTATAGTCTCATCCGAAGGACTTTGGGGGAGAGTGGAGTCTGCACTGACGTTACCTCCAGAGGAAAATATCCCCTTGAACGGGAATCAAACCTGGGTCGTCAGATTGCGAACGCAATGTTCTGACCACTAGGCTATCCCGTCCCCCATTTAAAACAGCGTTTAAAACCAACTCTGATGTCGTTCCTCGTATCGACGCCCCAGCCTACCATAAGGGTCAACCCAGGACGGGCACCGCGTTGTGGGAGAACGACATAAACGACACAGAAAATGAGATCAAAACCAAAGTCAGATTCCTTAAAAACCAACCTTGTACGTAGTGACCAACTATGATAGCTTCACTCGTATCAACCCGGAAATGCCAGGTTCTCTCAGGCAGTTCTAAATGTTGTCCGGTGGAACATCGCAGAAAAGAATATGTAGGGAATGTGAAGTAAAATGCTTGTCCAAGATAAAAATTGTTCCATATTGTCCTATATAAGTTAAAAAGCAAAGACAGGATCTCTCTCTCTCTCTCTCTCTCTCTCTCTCTCTCTCTCTCTCTCTCTCTCTCTCTCTCTCTCTCTCTCGTCAATCCCTTGAGGAGTTATTGAAACACTGCTCAAAATCAATCGATCGACAAATATACGTACATGTACGCACACACGCAAACACACACGCAAACACTCACACACACACACCTCACCTCTCTCTCTCTCTCTCTCTCTCTCTCTCTGTCACTTTCTTTCTCATACCATGAACTGTTAAATTAATCTCTGGATGAAAACGGGCTCTCATTATGTACGAGGAGCCTTTGTTGTACACACGAGATAGCAGGAACGTACTGATAACGTGCCCTTGGTATGCTTCAGCAAACAGTCAGGTTTTGTGACACTGTCCTCTCTCCTCTCTCTCTCTCTCTCTCTCTCTCTCTCTCTCTCTTTCTCTCTCTTATCACGGGACGAGATGGCCTGGTTGGTTAAGTGGGCATTGCGTTCGTGATCTGCTAACCCGGGTTTGAATCCCGTTCAAGGGGATATCTTCCCCTGGAGTTAACATCGATGCCGACTCCACTCCCCCCAAAAGTCATTTGGATGAGACTATAAACCGAGGTTCCGTGTAGAAACACACGCAGAACATCTTATGCACACGTTAAAACCTGTTCCGCTTTTCGGAAGAGTAGGTCATTGTGGGCCGGTGGGAACGGATGACAAAATTGACAAAACTGCCTACACACAGAGACTGGATGTAAAAAAGCACATGGGTGCTTATTCCATTTGCCTCGAAATATTAGAATTGTTTTTAATCTTCTCTCTCTCTCTCTCTCTCTCTCTCTCTCCTCTCTCTCTCCTCTCTCTCTCTCTCCTCTCTCTCTCTCTCTCTCTCTCTTTCACACATACATTAAAACACACGAACACACACACACACAACACACACACACACACACACACAACACACACACACCAGTGTCTTTGATCACCTCTTCATCTTTGCTTGGCAAGCCTTCATTAATCTCTTCAAGAAATCCAACTTTACAACACCATCCCTCTTAATTTTTTTCCCTGCATATGCCAAGCCAACAAGAAAGAAACAAACAAACCAAACCAACCAAAGAAACAAACATGGATGGTGGTTGCATTCTGTTGCAGATCGACAAGCTGCTGTGTCTCTTTCTGATCCTGTCCCTGTCAGCCATGGTCCTTTACATGTCGCTGCTCAGCAGTTATTCCCCCTTCACCTTCCTGGGTAACGCCCCTTCCAACGCCTATGAAGTGAACGCGACGCAGTCTCCAAAAGCAGGAGGGGGTCTGGAAGCAAGCAGCTATAAAAGGATCCAGCAAAAGAAAACACAACCAAACGTTCAAAAGAAAGCACAACCAAATGTTCCAAAGAAAGCACAACCAAATGTTCCAAAGAAAACAAAACAAAACGTTCAAAAGAAAACACAGCCAAAGAAAACAAAGCCCAACAAGAACGTCAAAAAGGCTCCAGCAAAACAAGCTTCCCTCGTTCCAGGAAACGCGTCGTCAGTCGCGGGCGCATCCAAAGGCCAGGCAACACAGTCCCCGGCCGGTTCCAAGAAATACCTGTTCTACGTGTGCTATCCTCGGCAGCTTTGTGGAGGCTGGTCAGACCGACAGCGGGGTGTGGTCAGCGTCTACATCCTGTCTCTGGTCACGGACAGACAGTTCGGCCTCCGCATGACCAACCCTTGCAACGTGACCCACTTCTACCTGCCCAACGAGGTCCACTGGGACATCCCTGCCGCGGAACTGGCCAACAAGACCAGCGTGGTCATCGGGAATATGGGCTGCAGGGGAGGAGTGATGGAGGTACTCAGAACGGGGGATTTCAACGAACGCTACCCACAAGACGTGGTTTACATCAAGACCAACTGCGCCAAGTATCAGATCGCCCTAAGCAAGAACTGGCGCTACAAACGCCGTCTTCCAGCATGGGCCAAGTCGTCCATGTCGACGCTTTTCCGAACCGCGTGGAAGAGTCTGATGCGACCTTCGCCGTTCTTGCAGCATCGCCTGGAGGGCTACCTCCAGAGTATCGGCTACGAGAATCGGACCCACCCCCTGGTGGGCTCTCACGTTCGTATCGGGAGGAGTGAGACTCTGAAGTCGGATGGACGTACCCGAATGAAAGTGTCGGATGTCGACAATCTGTGGACCTTTGTGGAGAAGTATGTGAAGAACGGCAGCAAGCTGTTCCTGGCAACGGACAACCTTGAGGTCAGGAACATGAGCCGTCAGAGATTCGGGGCCAGCGCCACGGACACAGGGGGCTCCATTGTGCACGTGGACAGGCCGGGGGGAGCGCGTGACGTGTGTGAAGGCTTCGGGTACGCAGTTCTGGACCAGCTGATTCTCTCCAAATGTGACGTGCTGATTTTAACTGCCAGTGGCTTCGGACAGCGGGCGGCCTTCATAAGCGGTAAAAAGACAGACATGTTTGATTTCACAGGGACGGAAGTCAAACACAGACCTGCTTGATTCTTTTTACAGGAGTTTTACAGAAGTTAGTCACACTGGGTCAGGTAGCCTTGAAGGCTGTTACTGACTGTACTGGAGGAGGGTGGGAAGAGGAGGTGGTGGTTATAAGATCAAGGCACAGAAATCAGCTACAGAGCAAAACAAACCTTTTACATTTCTGGGCAAGAGCTCCAAGGGTCATCAATAGTGAGTTTTTGCGTATCCGACCGTTTTTGCCCACCATTAAGGTAGCCGCATTCTATCTTTGGGGATGATGTCTAAACACGACACCAGTGTGCATGCGGGTTGTTTTTTTAATTCCGTCATCTGTTCGCATTAGTACACAATGGCCTACTCGTCCAAAAGGCGGAACGGGTTCTACCGTGTGCGCAAGATGTTCTGCGAGATTTCACATTAAGGGATCTCGGTTGATAGTCTCATCTGAAGGACTTTTGGGGGAGTGGAGTCGGCACTGATGTAAACTCCAGCAGGGGAAACTTTCCTTGAACCAGCTTCTCCGTGGTGGCTGAAACCTGGGATCGATCCCGGGCCGGCAGATCGTGAGAGCAACGCTCTAACCACCAAGTTATCCCGTCCCCCCAAAAAACTAGCATTTACAAATAAATGAACATCATAATTCATTATTCTTCTCCCCACAAGACGACACCTTGGAAAACCGGTCACTGTGACCCGTAAGAAAAAGCATGTACAGATACATGAGTGCCCTCAGAAAAAAATGGCATATGCCGCAAAATGCTTAAGCGGGTATACATCGCTACGTGTAGCAGACCTTCCCATTTAAATCCTGAAAGAAGCAGGCTACATATAAATCAAAGCATTCCATTGTTTGATAACCCTGTGACCTTCTAGTCACGTGCAATGATTATCTTCTGTTCAAATGTTTAGGTCTGATCATGGGAAATATCTGGGGTTGTGTATCGTTATGTCTGAATTTATTTTGTATTTTTGCTCCAAAATGTAAGCTAAACTATGATATAGCTTTAATACACCTGCAACAAAATATTTATTTTATATTGGCAATAGCTGATAGAAGCATCGGAAGAAGTATTGAAGAAATGACTGACTTGGATTGTGTCTTTGTTTGTTCTGTGTTTGTTTCTTTGTTTGTGTTTTTTGTTGATGTTTGTTTGTTTAACTGTTCGTTTAACTGTTTGTTTAACTGTTAGTAGGCTTTATTCATTCAGTATGTTTTGGGGTCAGGATAGCTCAGTGGTCAGAGCACTCCCCAAGCTAAGGTTAAGCAGCATTGAGCGTGGTTACCAAGTGGATGGATGACCGTTCATGTGCCTTGGCTTCAGTATAGTCCCCCAGCTGTAAATGGGCTCCTGCTCTCTTTAAGGCCATGGAAGGTAAGACAGCAAGGGAGAGAAGATGAGCGCCGTCTTCAATATTCTGGCCCCTAGAGAAGTGAGGTCTCTGACGCCTCGCTCCCCAACGACCGCATAGGTTATGGGACACCTTTACCTTTCTCATATTCTGTTTTGGGGGGTTTCATTTACAATATGTGAGATCGGGAGTTTTAACAAAAACAATTCATTCTTGTTTATCACACAGTCGACCATGAACTAGTTTACACAACAGTTTGTAGATAACATATACAATGAAAATAGGGTCAATGAAGAGAGCCCTTCGCCTCAATAAAAAAAAAGCCTTCTCGATAACTCTCTTTTTTTTTTACTCGTGTTGTTTATGATCCAACAATATATATTATGTGACATTGTCGACCAAAAAAAACATTTTTGTGTTTGTGACTAAAAAATGAAGTGAAACTGTTGAAAAAATGCTTTTGTGACTAAAAGATATTGCAAAATTGTTGAAAAAAAATGTTTTTGTGTGTAAAAGATTCTGTAAAGTTGTTAAAACTTCAACCTTTATCTGGTGTGTGTGTGTGTGTACATGCGTTGCGTGCGTGTGTTTGTATGTGTGTGCGTGCGTGTGCGCGCTGCGCACGTGTGCGTATGGGGGGAGGGGGGGAGACAGAGAGTATGTGCACGTGTGGATCCGCGCCTGTGTGTGTCTGTGCCTGTCTGCGTCTTTTTGTTGTTGGGTGTGTGTAAGTATGTGTGTGTGCGTGTCTGTATCTGTGTGTATCTGTGTATTATTGTTAGAGGGGGTAAGTGCGTGCATGCGTGTGTGTCTGTCTGTGTGTTTATATGTGTGTTTGTCTGTGTGTGTGAGCGAGCGCGCGCCCGCGTGTTAGAGAGAGTATCTGTGCCTGTGTGTCTGTGTCTGTGTGTTGTTGTTGTTGGGTGTGTGTATGAGTATGTGTGAGCGCGTGTCTGTGTCTGTGTGTGTCTGTGTATTGTTGTTAGAAGGGTGTGCACGCGCGTGCGTTCTTGCGTGCGTGTGTGTGTGCATGCGTGCGTGTGCATGCGTGCGTGCATGTCTGTGTGCATGTGTGTGAGTGCGTGCGTGTGTGTGTAAAAGGATTGAAACGCATATATTATAATTATACTTGAACGAATAATGAGATACTACAACTTTCTTGTCCGGATTGCTGTGCAAGATTTTGGCTCTTTTAGATTGAATTTGTGAACACTTCTGTAACTGTTGTTAATTTGTTTTTTCCTCAGCTAGAGCTCCGAGGTTTACCAATGGTGAGATTTTGCATACGCAACCGTTTTTGCTAACCATTAGGGTAAAAGCATTCCGATTTCGGGGATTATTTGGTCAACATTATTATTGTTGTTGTTGTTGTTGTTGTTCATGCTCTGATCATTACCGTCGTCAGCATCTTTGGAATTATTATTTTTTTGACGTGTTTTAAATGACAAAAAAAAGTCAAATTAAAGCTATGGCAACTGTTTTGCTTGTTTACTCCTGACCGCAGAAGCTGTGTAGTAATAGATAGCCACCCTTGCATTTTCCGTGTACCTTGTTTCAGAACGCTGGCTGAAGTATGCTGAATGTGTTCAGATCAAGCTAGAAGACACACTGCTGCTTTTAATCTTGTTGCTGCTGCTGCTGCTGCCGCTGCTGCTGTTGCTGCTGCTGCTGCTGCCGCTGCTGTTGTTGTTGTTGTGAGTGCCCTAGCTTAACTCCCTGGGGATCTCCCAAAACATGCACCCTGACTCACTCACTCATCCCACCTGGGAATCACCCTGAGGCTGTATTTACACACTGGATGACAAGTTTGCGTCCAATACTCTTTTAACCACCTCGCTATATAGGCAGCCATGCTCCGACTTTAAAGGATTTTTTTTCTCCCGTAAAAGAGAGGGAAGGCTGTTATTACGCTAAGAGCTTGTAGCGGCTGGTGTCAATTGATGTGAACGTGAACACGTTGAAGCATGATAAAAATTTGATGTGTATGCTTTATCATTTAGCTAACATTATTAACTCACGAAGCTTCTGATCTGAGCCAAAGCCATCTTTTCAGATGCTTGTTTTAGTGGGATGTTCACAAGTTAAGCAGCGTCGAGCGAGGTTACCACTTGGATGGGTGACCGTTTGCGCGCCTTGGCTTTAGTACAGTTCCCCCAGTTCACCCAGCTGTAAATGGGTACCTGTCTCTTTAGGGTCAGGGAAGGTAAAACAGCAAGGGAGAGAAGATGGGCGCCGCCCTCAAGATGCTGGCCCATAGAGAAGCTGAGGTCTCTGACGCCTCACTCCCCTGTAACCACAAAGGTTATGGGACACCTTTACCTTTTTATACAACGGTTCGCCCAGGTGTAAATGAGCACCTGCCTTCTTTAGGATCAGGGGAGGTAAAGCAGCGAGGGAGAGAAGATGGGCCCCTCAAGATGCTAGCCTCTGGAGAGAAGCTGAGGTCTCTGAGGCGTCGTTCCCCAACCACCACATAGGTTATGGGAACAGCTTTACCCGTAACTTTTTGCAATTAACGTGGCGTTACTAAGTAATCAGATGGTATTATGCGGTGCTCATTGAGGTGTTCAATAAATGAAAAGAAAAGAGATGAGTTTGTGTTTTTTAAATGAGCGGTTGTTTTTTTCTTTGCTTTTCTTTATTTTAAATTTCGGCAAGCTGGCTGGCTTGCTGGCTAGTGGATGGGTGAATGGATGGATGGATGGATGGATGGACGGAACGGACGGACGGACGGACGGACGGACGGACGGACGGTTGGTTGGTTGGTTGGTTGGTTGGTTGGTTGGTTGGTTGGTTGGTTAATTTCTTGCTTGCTTGCTCGCTCGCTTGCTTGCTTGCTTGGATTTTCTTTTTCTGTCTTTTTTAAAAAACCAAACATCAACAACTTAAAACTCCGCACATTCAATCCAACAAACTCACTATCCTGCAATGCACAAGACAACATTAATGCTTTCTCGTCACCAAATAATGAAATAAATTTACAGAACAAAAGCTTAAGAATACTGTACCATGAATCTATAAACCACATAAGGTCAATACTATTATTCTCTCATTATTTCTTGAACTGCACTAACTAAGCCTTACCACAATCAAGAAGAAGGGTCAATGAAATGCATTAGCTTTGTACAACATCTGACTTCTGAAGGTCATTTACATGAGGGGAGGGGAAAGCTCGGTAGTCAAAGCACTTTCTCTTCCTAGCGTTGAACGTGGTCGCCTTGTGGATGGGTGACCAATCGTGCGCCTTAACTTCAGTACAGTCCCCAAGTTCACCCAGCTGTGAATGGGTGCCTGCCCTCTTTAGGGTCAGGGAAGGTAAAGCAGCGAGGGAGAGGAGACGCACACTGTCCAGAATATGCTGGCTTCTGGAGAAGCTGAGGTTTCTAACACGTTGCTTCCCAACGCCTGGATAGGTTATGGAAACACTTTTACCTTCACTTCATTTACATTGCTTGTTCCTGACAAGTTTCAGTATAAACACATTCACCATCGCTACTACAACTTTGAAGCAAACCATCGCGACAATGTTGATAAAATCTGAAAGCAAAAGATGTATAATATTATTAAACACTAAACAACACTGAAAACACTGACAACAAGTAACAGAAAGTGCTACAAATAGTCATAATAGTATGCATTTCTGCAGCAGTGATAAGATGTGTTCTCATCGGTGATGTTCCTTTTTTTTTCGATTCGAAGTTTCCCGTATGTCACTTTCTATCAAATTCCAAAGCAACAATTCAGGCACTTCTTAACCAGCATCATAGCCAACTATAGAAGTCATACCAGGATGGTCACCGCTTAGCAGAAGAATCACATAGATGACTTAAGTGGGATCACATAAGACTTAAACACACACACAAATAATCCCACATAACAGTGTTTATTCCGTATAGAAAAAAAAACCAACAACGAAGACGTCAGTCTGACATAAAACAGAAAATACACATGATTCTTTCAGGAAGGTTGCCACTTCAATTCTCACTTAGCCTCAATTTTTAAAATTTTCGTTCCTCGCCAAGAGTTCCAGGTTCACCAATGGTGAAATTTTGCGTTTGCCACCGTTTTTACCCATCATTAAGGTAGCCGCATTCCGACTTTAGGGAAAGTGTCAAAACACAGCTGTGTACATGCCTTTTTGAAAATGTTGTCATCCATTCCTACTGGCACTAATGGCCTACTCTTCTGAAAGGCGGAACAGGTTTCTAACAAGTAGGCAAGATGCTTTGCCTGGCTGCCTCACACGGGGCCGCGGTTTATAGTCTCATCGGAAGGTCTTGAGGGGTAGTGGGGTCAGTGCCGATGTAAACTCTAGGATAACATTGCCTGGAACGAGCGCCTCTGTGGTGGCTCGATCCCGAAGCCTTCAGATCACGGGTGCAAAGCTCTAACCACTAAGCTATCCCGCCCCCTGGCCTTGAATACAAAATGTACTCTCTCTCTCCCCTCTCTCTCTCTCTCTTCTCTCTCTGTCTCTCTCTTTCTCTCTCTCTCTGCATGTGTGTGTGTGTGTGTGTGTGTGTGTGTGTGTGTGTGTGTGTGTTGTGTGTATATATATATGTGTGTTGTGTGTGTGTGTGTGTGTGTGTGTGTGTGTGTTGTGTCTGTGTCTGTGTCTGTGCCTGAGTGTATCTGTATGCCTGTGTATAAATGTTCAACGCCAAATACCCTTGGGAAAGCCTACATTCAGCAGAAAGCTGATGATCACTGCACTATTGATCAAGGGCAGGGCAGCGGTGTACAGGAAGCGCTAAGCCAAGGCTGGCAATACCCCTGCCTCCCATGACCTGTCTTGTCCACTGCTACAGGCCACTTTACCGCCCCCCCCCCCCCCTCATCTCCTCCCTCACCTCCCCTCGCCTCGCTTTCACCCCCACTCTCTCTCTCTCTCTCTCTCTCTCTCTCTCTCTCTCTCTCTCTCTCTCTCTCTCTCTCTCTCTCTCTCTCTCTCTCTCTCCCTCTCTCTGTGCAATATGAAAGACAGATGTCTGCAGTTTCGTTTGGATGAGTTACGGCTTCACTTTCAGATGATTGCCAATCCAATCCAATCCAGTTCTATCTATACCTCTGC
>CM054144.1:26861565-26891565 GCA_028751875.1 Rapana venosa | reverse complement strand
TCTTCTCTCTCTCTCTCTCTCTCTCTTCTCTCTCTCTCTCTCTCTCTCTCTCTCTCTCAGGACCGGATAGTCTGGTGGTTAGAGCATTGGCTCTTGATCTGAGGCCTATGTTTAATTTCAGGGTGGAGCCAACATCCAGACAACCCTTCAATGGGTTTTTTTCCCCTTGAGGTTAACATTAGTGCTGACTTCATTCCTCTCAAGATCAATCGAGTGAGATCCCGTGTGTGAATGTAAGCAGATCATTTTGCACACAGTATAAACGGTTTCTGTCTTTCAAAAAGGCCATTGTGTGGGGGTAGAAACAGATGAAGATATTTACAAAATGGCGTGCACATGAGGACTGAATGTTTTTTTATATAAAAAAAAAAGCACATGAGTGCTTATTCATTATCCTCGAAAGAACAGAATTTAAATGAATAAACAAAAAATGAATGAAGAGAATTTAGAAGTATGTACAGGTCGCTTTGGGGCATGATCTATTAACTCAGCTAGCCTCCAGATGCCCACATCTGCTTCCATTGCATAAGTAATGGCATAGTCTTTTTTAAAGATGGCCAGATCGATTTTCCAATTTTGCCCTTCATAAAAAAAAATGCTCCCTCTGTCTGTCTTTCTGTCTGTCTGACTGCCTATCAGTCTGTTTGTGTGTGTGTGTGTGTGTGTGTGTGTGTGTGTGTGTGTGTGTGTGTGTGTGTGTGTGTGTGTGTGTGTGTAAAGTGCAATTTTAAACAAACTTTGGAATTCTTCAAAATGACTTAAGCTCAGACTACTGAGCACTTCTTCAGGAAATAATCTTCCAAATAAATAATAGGAAGGGGACAGAACTGTGGCAGAAAAAGAAAGAAACAAATAATCAAAAAAAAAAACCTGAAGAGATAAAGAGAGAAAACGAGAAAGAGAGAGTAAGAGAGAGAGAGAGAACTCTGAACTCTAAAATTATATTTCACCAGGATAATGAGATAATCAAATTATTCCTGCTTTTCTCCATCCAGACCTAAGAGACAGACAGACAGACAGACAAAGACACAGACAGACAGACAGACGGACAGAGGGGTGAAAAAACAGACAAATCAAAGCAACAGCCAACCACCAATCCCCAGCTAATACCAGTCATAGACAATCATCAGAAGTCTGCAGCATAACTGCTTGCCTGTCTGTTCCTGGTCCATGCCGCTCTGGCGGTCAGTGTTTTGCATCAAATCACCCCCAGGGTGGCCGCCATGATCACTGCCACGTGACCGCTTAAGGGGGACCACTCTTGCGTCTGGCGAAGAATTGTCCTTGTTGTGTTGTCGATAACTACCACATGTGTCGCCAGCTTGCTGTCCATTTGTCTTCTGTCTGGCCAAGTTCTCATTGGTTGTCATTGTGAATTTTCTGGGCCATTTATAAGAGTTGTTGCTGTCCTGATCGGCATTTGTGTTCTGTGCAAGTTTTGAAGTGGCAAAAAAAAATAATCAGTCAATGTTTTTTGTTGAAGAATTGCTGATGGGATAGTTTTAGTACTACAAAATCATGATAAACTTTTGATGAGAAAAAAAATCATATTTAGATCTATATCATTTCTAATTTCTTGTTTGGATAGCATTTTGCAATATATTCTAATCTATAATTTTGTCAGAGAATTCTGCGCAAAAAATCTATAATATTTTAGTTTTAATACAGCACATGAGAATAGTTTTGCTTGCTCACTATCGACCAGTCTACATTCAGTAGAGCTTCAACCATGTCAACCATTATCTGGCGGTGGAATTTTGTTCAGCTGTGCTATAATAAATAACTGGCATTCCTAAACATAATATCTCTGCTATACACTGGTTACACTGGAATCCTTTTCTATGATGAGATTATTAGAGACCAGAAAGCAATTCTTTGTCATAACTTAAGACCTTGTATGACAGATTTAAAAGCAGAGCAGGTATACCAAGAACACCTCTGCTGCTGTTGTTCTTTTTCTAACATGGAAAAATATGTATCCGTAGTGATAGCCATTGTTTGGGGAATTCTTTGTCTCCGTGTGAACCCTTCCAAGATGTCCACTTCCTCTACGACTGTGCTAGACAACAACACTGGATTTGTCTGGCATCTCAATGACTCGGAAATAATGTCCTCAGCATTTTCTGTCATACTCCAGAGCCCTGAGGAATGTCAGGGTTTTCAGCAAGAGGTCAGCATGGCCTTGGTGAAGGGTGCAGTGTCCATGACGGCAAGCAGAGTGAACACCACCCTACACAACCACTTCTGCAGCTGGACAGTGTCTGCTCCCGTGGGCAAGTCCATCAAGATGACCTTCAAGCGCTTTCTCCTAGGAGAAGGCACAGTCACCAGATGTGCGGAAGGAAAGCTGAGAGCCAATGAAGGCTCAGGATATTCAGGGCCTCTGCTCTTTGACTACTGCCAGTGGGGACTTCCACCTGATGTCACTTCTGACCAGAATGAAATCCAGTTACAGTTGTCTCTGTTTGCTGGTCTGGCCTCCTTGGATTTGAGTTTCAGCTTTGAAATCATACCAGACCATGAACGTCCTCGTCTGAACGTCAGCTACACGTCACCCTTTGCAGGGTTTGTGACTTCTCCTGGTTTTGATGGCTATTCTCATTACCCTGTGCATGTGCTGGACAACCACACCTTCCATGTGCCACCTGAACATACCATCATGATCAGCTTCCAGCAATTTGACCTCCACTCTCGCAACAACACTCTTGACTGTGACTCTCGCTACAGTGACAGTGTGTCTCTTTACAAAGTCACAGAGGGACAGCAGACTCTTCTGTGGAAGAAGTGTGGGCTTCAGTCCATCTTTCCCCAGGTGTTTGACCACAATATTACTTTAGTCTTCTTCAGTGATCGTAATTGGAGCCGAACTGGCTTCCGTATGACTTTCACCATCCACAAACGGAGGTTCTCACCCCAGCAACTCAACGGTAAGTTTGACTGCTCTGTGCCTTACTATGATGACTTTCAGAGACATCTGCACTGCAACTTGTTCACAGAGTGCCAGAAGGGGGAAGACGAACATCTGTGCCCATACAACAAAGGTGCGTGTAACGGTTCTATTGCTTTTGAAGACAAATGCTACCAGTATTTTGACTGGTCCAAAGCAATCACGTGGACAGACGCTTTTAATGAATGCAAAAAACGGCACGCAGAATTGGCCAGTCTGAACACTCCCAGAGAGTGGAATGCCATAGAGAATGCCCTGGACTATGGCCACAGGGCATCGGTGGTTTTCATCGGCCTGCGCACTGCTGACCCCAACCTGCCGGTCATCTACAAGAAGATGTGGCAGTGGAGTGATGAGAGTTTGGCTTACTTCGTCCACCTGAAGGGTGAACACGTCTTCCCTTCTTGCGCTGCCCTTCCCTGGGGATGGGACAACTACTCCATCACCTTCCCTTGTGACGAGGCCACCAATGCCGACTTCATCTGCGAATACGAATCCAAGAACTCTAAGAAAGTCCTCAGCCCGGAGATAGAGTTCCCGACCCTGAGCCATTCTGACCAGAATTACGGATTTGAGAACGTAACTGTGGTTCTTTGTCCAGAAGGTCACTTAACCCACGACTTCCTGTCATGTGATCCGTCCACTCACTGCCAGAAGCATCAATACGTGGCTTGGTGCCACACCACCCATGGAGGGTCCATGCCCACCTTTGCTTGTGAGAACGGGATTCGAACCCTGCCCTTCACTTTGGTGTGTGACCACCGGCCTGACTGTCTGGACAACTCAGACGAGGAGTTCTGTGCCCACAAGCAGTGTGCAGACAGCACGTGCAAGAGGAGCGGGGAGTGCATCTCCTTCAGCCACTGGTGTGATGGCATGCAGCACTGTGAGGTGAGGCCATGGACCCGCTCCACTGATAACCATTGTGAGGTTGGCAGGATATTTGCCAGAAGGGGTGGGGGAGGGTAGATAATGGACAGATCAGAGGAACAAATTGACAAATTTTACCTGGGGTCTATTCTCTAGCTATCGCCTTTCCCTGGTCCTTACCCCTTATTGGACCCCAAGTCCCCACTTACACACATGTGCCCATGTACAAAAGTTTGTATGGGATACCCCCCCCCCCCCCCTACAAGCAAGCTATTTTTTAAAAAGAAGAAGAAGAAAGAAAAAACATGAGTGTATATCCATTTTTTACCTTTAAGAAAATCTTTTAAAAATTTAATATATCTGCGTCAACTAAGTGTTGTGCATGTAATTAATTTTACAGATTTCATAATTGCTATCTGAAATGAAAGAATTAACGAGGGAAATTAAACTGATAATCGATACCAGGTTGTCCAGAGTTTGTAACATAAAAAGAAAACTAACATTAGATATCCTTGATATGCTAAATTCAGATTATGGAAATCAGCAATGTTTGTATAATCATGCACAGGGAGAGAGAGACAGAGAGAGACACAGAGAGAGAGATAGAGAGAGACAGACAGACAGAGAGACAGACGGACAAACAGAGAGAGAATATGATCTCAAAAGGGCACACCTGGAAAAAAATACTTCCAATTAAAAGAACAAACAGTAAATGGCAATTTCAACTCTGTTTTTTTTCATCTAAGATAAAGAAGTAGAATAACAGGTGCAAAACTGCAAACTCTGGATAATTTATGAAGCCAATTATGTTAGAACTGATGAGGGGCGAAAAAAGGTAGGGAGCAAACAAACATCGTTAACTGATAACTCAAAACGACTTAACAAGATGATAGATAATCACTATAGAACTAATGAGAGAGAGAGAGACAGAGACACACAGACAGACAGAGAGTCACTGTTATTGTTATCTTTCTATGCAGTTAATTAGCATGTCATATATCCGGTTATCTAGAATGGGCTATAAGCTGTTTTTTAGTGTTGACAGTATTTCAGCTCTGTGTATGTGTGTGTGTGTGACACAAAGAGAAAGAAACAGCCAGACAGACAGCGGGAGTATGCAAGCAACCCCAGCATGAGACAATGACAATGGCAAAGGTTTTTAATTGCCCATACAGCATTACATACAGCCCTTTAGACAATGGGGTGGTGAATATAATAACTGGAAACACAATTGGTAAAAGACAAATTACTAATTTAACATTCAAACGTGTATACATGCAGGCATTACTCAAAAATCGTATACATGCATGCACACACACACACCCATTGCACAGTACCCACCGGCTACGCACATATACGCCCTACAAACGCGCAGGCACACACACGCACACACACACACCACACACTTATAATCCACTGAAACAAGAGAGAAAATGAGAAAGAAGTTTCACCTAAACATGGGAGCAGAAACTAAAGAGAAACAAGGGGGGTAGAGGAGAAAGTGAGGGGAAAATAAATAGGTAATCAAAACCTCTGAAGGCCTGATGTGGTAGCGTTCTAATGCCTCATAAGTGTTTTGTAGGAGTGGGGAAAAAGTGCTTTTGTTTGTTGTTGGGGGGTGGGGGGGGGGGAGAGTTTTGAGATTTTTTGTGAATAAGAAGGATAGAGGTTATGTTATGTGTTTTTAAAAAACAAAATATTGTTCCTGAAGATATTGTAAAGTTATATGTCACCCTGCATTCCCCATAGGCTTTTGGGGGGAGTTGGGGTAAAGATTTTGTTTTGTATGTTTGGTGGGGGTGGGGGGGGGGGATGTGTGGTTTTTTTGTTCAGTTTTGTGTTTGTGTGTTTGTAAACTTAATTCTAAGGTTAGAACTTTATGTGACTTTCCAGGGAAGGCCCAAAAATTTGGGGTTGGAAAAAGATGGATATAATAAATAATATGTGTGGTCACATAACAGTTGGAGTGCGTTTGTTTGTGTGTGTATGTTGTGTGTGTGTGTGTGTGTGTGTGTGGTGTGGTGTTGCGTGTGTGGTGTGGGGTGTAAAGTGTAAATACAATTAATCGTACTGTTTCCCCTTAATAAACCAGACCCTAAAAAAACTTATTTGAAAAAGGAAATTTGAAGAAAATCAATTCTAGTCCCTATAGGCATGAAACCTGTAGCATGTCAGTGTTGCTTTACATTGTCCTTCTTTGGGTTTGTGTAGAGATATGTGTGTGTGTTTTGTGTGTTGTGTGTGTGTGTGTGAAAGTACTGTACAATGTGTTCTTTCTTCAATTTAATGAAATTCAGCTACTGAAAAAGTGATAATTCATAGGACCTTAGAATGTAATGTTGCTTACATGCTCCTGGGTAAGGTTTCTAGTCAGAGTAGTGTGTGTGTGTGTGTGTGTGTGTGTGTGTGTGTTTTGTGTGTGTGTTTCATTTATGTGAAAGTATTAGGAAAGTATGTGTATCTGCATGCCTGTATGAGTGTTTTGTGTGTGTGTGTGTGTGTGTGTGTTGTTGTGTGTGTATGTGTGTGTGTGGTTGTGAGTGTGTGTGAGTGAGTAGTATTATGTGTGAAATTGTGGGCGTTTGAGAGTGAGGTGTTTTTTAAATAAATAAAAATATATTCTAAGTCCTCCTGAAGGGTGATTGGTAGTGACGTCATCTGCAATGCCTCATGAGGCTTTTTGGAAGTGGGATGGGGTGAGTTTTTGTTTGTTGGTGGGGAGGGGGGGGGGGGGGGGGAATGTTGGTTTTTTTGCTTGGTTTTGTTTTGTGTTTAAACTAATTCGAAAATGTATAGAGAATATACATGTGAGCTTTTTCGGGGGAAGGGGGGAAAACACAAACATTGTTTTGGCAAAATATTAATAAATAAATAATGTATTGTCCATGAAACACATTGTTTCAGCAAAATAATAATAAATAGATAAATAAGATATGGTCCATGAGGTCACCACTAACCAGACTTGATGAGTTAAAACAGTTTTGCTCGTTTATGTAGGTATGTGTGTGTGTGTGTTTGTGTGTGGGTGTTGTTGTGTGTGTGTGTTGTGTGTGTTTTTGTGTTGATTTAATTTAACCACCTCCGAAATGTATCAACAGACAAGTGCTGTGGGCCGCGTATGTGTGTGTGTGTGTGTGTGTGTGTGTTGTTGTTGGTGTAGTATGTGATGTGTGATACCTGCGTTCGCGTGTATGATGTGTGTTGTGTATGTGTGTAGGTAGTGAGTGAGTGAGTTGGAGATGAGTGAGTGGTAGTATAGTGTGAAATGTGGGTGTTTTAGAGTGAGTGTTGAGTGTTTTGTGTGTGTGAGTGTGTGTTAATTATGAGAAAAATTGTGTGGTTATATATTATAATGATATTTAAATATATATTTATTATATATAGTATAATATAGTAATATTTTGTGTGTGTGTTTGTGTGTGTGTGTGTGTGTTGTGAGTGTGTGTGTGTGTAGTTGAGTGGGCTTTTGGTTGTTTTTTGTTTGTTAGGTTTTTTTCGTTTATTCTCTTCCCTATTATATTTATATTGTTTAATTTTTATTTGTATGATTTTTGCTGTGTGTGTTTTTCGTTTTTTAACTGTTTAGCGTTTTGGATTTCACTTTATTTATCCATTGTTACTGTGAAAAGAACGCAGGAAATTTGTTGAGGGTGTTTAAAAAATGTTGGTTGTACATTACTGATTAGTTTGGTATGTGGTTTACTTTTCTTGTACACGTTATTTTGTATGTCTTTATTCCCCACATATATCTGTCTTTGTCATTGTCTATAAATTAACTATATATATAATATATATATAGATATATATATATATATAATATAATATATAGCTGTCTGTTTGTTCTGTTTATCTATCTGCGTCTGTTGCCTGTTCTATCTATCTATCATCTGTCCAGTTGTCTATCTGTCAAGATCCAAGTCAAGTCAAGTCAAAATTTTTTTCCAATGTACATTGAATAAGCAATGCATTTTGCTTTTTTCATCAAGCCATCTATCCAAGAACAATTTTCTTATTGAATAATACTGAAATACTACATTAATTGCAACCTTATACCAATACACAGAGTGACTGGGTGTAAAAAAAAGCACATGAGTGCTTATTCCATTATCCTCCAATATAAAAGAATAAAATAAATAAATAAAATAAATTGAAATCATTAACCATTAAAAGAAGAGTAACCGATAAAAAATACATACATTGGAAAATACAAATTACACACATAACAATACATACACACGCGCAGCCGCGCACAAACACACACCACACACACACACACACACACCACACACACAAAACACCAAATCATTCAACACACCTGGGCGCGTGCGGGCATGCGTACACATTCACACACTAAGGTAAATAAATAAAAATAAATAGATAAAATAAACTCACACACTTGAATATTTATTGTAGTTACATTTCATTATTGTTATTTCATGTTTCCACATTGTTGAGTTTACATTTTGCTCCTGTTTAAAAGTATTATCCTTACTTTCTAGGGTGTTTTTTTCTCACAAAAATACACAACACTGATGCTATTTCTTAACCTTTTCTCCTTCCACTCCTTCCTCTCCCTTCTTTAATTTCAATTACACTTTCTATTCCCTCATCTAATATCACTTAGAGTGAACAGACGTTAAATTGAAGACAACAACAACAACAACACACTTAGGTAAAGAATGTTTTAAAATTTTTAAAAAATCAAAAGATGTCCACAAGCAAATTACTTCATCTACTATATCATCCATTCTTTGACGTTCATACTTAAGAAAATAAAAAGGTACATGAAACAAAACGTTAGAAAATACTAGGCATTCATTGCGTCATTACTGACAATATTGCCTGCAATGACCTCCCTCTCCTTCCTCCTCCAACCAGGCAAACGTGTGCTTTTTATGCGCTCATACTCTTCAAATAGCGCTTTTTTAAATATAATATATTCACACAATAACTATCAAGCAAGCAAATAAGTCAAATAAGACCAATGATAATGATAATTGTAATAGAGATACAATAATAAACAACAATCACCCATCACCACGAGACAACAATATAACAAATAATCCCCATCACCATAAGACAACAACATAACAATAATAACAGAAAAGCATTGAAAGGATGGTAGGGTGGAGTATCAAAGGGGAAGGGGGAAAACACATTCAATCAAGTAGAAAATTAATAAATAAAGAAACAAAGAGAGAGAGAGAGAGATGAGAGAGAGAGAGAGGAGGAGAAGAGGAGAGTGAGAGAGAGAGAGAGAGAGAGAGAGAGAGAGATGTCACAATATCTAGCTATCAGGTCTACCATTTGTTTTCTCCTTTCCATGTTGTATTTAAAATTTGTAGATTGGGACACGAGCTTATATATTACTCTTATTCTTGCTTAATAAGAGTGCCTCTTTCCCGCTCGCCTCCCTCCACACACACATACAGCGTGTGATTGTGTAGAATTTCCAGTCACAGTAAAACATGCTTCAAATTTATTTAATAAATGCAATAAGTGCTGATAAATTTAAGTATGGTTGATTTTCCTTATAAGTCATTTCATTTGGGTTTTGGGAGCTTGCTCCATAAATCACTACCTAAGAGGCTTGTTTTGTACAGATTATTTCTTGGTCTCGGAAATGTTAGTAATTGATTATGTCTGTGTTCATTGATTTTGGAGCTATTAGTGATCTTTGGAGAGGCATTTCCATTGACAATTTCTGTACAAATAGAGCTTTATTTAGATAAAGTCTGTTTTTGGAAGGTTAGAATATTTGCTTGCTTATAATTTGGTTGATGGTTAGGAGCTTAATTTTAATAGAACAAGTTTCAGTGCTCTTTTATATAATCGCTGAATCAATTTTAAATTTGTTTCACTGCAGCTGTCCCAAAGAGATGAAGCATAGTAAAACTACAGGCAAAATATGGCCACAAAAAGAGTTTGCGAGAGTGTTTTTTCAGAAAATGTTTTTATTTTTGATAACTGAAGTAGCTTGTAAGCGAGATGCTTTCCTAGTGCCATCACGTGGTCAGTCCAAGTAAGATTTTTGTCAATAATTACACCCAGAATTCTGTGGGAGTCAACTTCTTCAATTACTCTTTTGCCTATCAACAGAGGTTTGAATTTATCTTTCATTTTTTGTCTCTTTTGTCTTGCATACTACATACATACATTTAGTCTTTTTGTGTGGTTAGGGACATATGGTTTAGCTGAGTCCCAAATAAACAATCTGTCAACACTGTTTTGAAGTTTGAGTGTAAGTCTGGGGGGGTCAGAATCACTACAATAGAGGGATGTGTCATCAGCAAAACATTTCACAGCTACATTCTAGAAAATTTGGGGAAAGGCATTTACTAGATTGAAAATAGAAGTGAACTCAATATTGACCCTTGTGGTAACTCCATGTTTAATAGGTACTAGTTCTGATGTTTGATTATTTGCAGTTACTAGCTGCTGCCTATTTGACAAAAAGCTTTTCAAAAGATTTATCATTTCTGGTGTTTAGTTTATTTCAAGTGAGGTTTAACGCAATAACAGAGAATGATTTATTTACATCAAATACTTGTTCAAAGTCAACAAAAAGAAGACCTGTACATTTATTTTCCTTTTATATTGAGTAGGAGACTGTCCGTAATTTGTGTAAGAGTTGTTTGACAGGAATAGTTTTTACGAAAACCTGACTGATCTTCATTTAATAGATTGTTGTTTACAAAGTAGGAATATACAGATTTTTTATATGTTTTTTCGATGGGTTTAGATAAGACAGACAGAATTGAAATTGATCTGTAATTTAAAGGACAAGCAGAATCACCTGATTTGTGGACTGGTATGTTTTTTTACCCTTTTAAATATGACAGAAAAATTGTTTTTCTCTATGCACAATTTATACAAGTATGTCAGTGTTCCAGCTATAAACTTGACCACAAAGTTTAATTATTCTTCATCTAGTTTGTCTAAATCACGTGTTCTGAAACTTTTTTTTGAAGAGACAGGCTTTCCAAGACATCTGTGATTGTCATTCTCATCATTAGCCATTACCCCAGCGGTGTGTAGGGCAGCAACAAAGCGCTTCACTCCTGCCTATTCTGGGCCAACCTAGTCACTGATCCCCAAGAGTGCTGCATGGCCTTCATTTTCACTTTTTACAGTTCTTCTCCACGTTGCTTTTGGTCTTCCTTTCTTTCTCCTTCCTTCTGGGGTCCAGTGCAATGCTGTTCTTGTGATTGACTGTGGGTCTCTTGGGGAGGATGTGCCCAATCCACTTCCACCGTCGTCTGGTGATTATGGTTCCCATGTCTTCTTGCCTGCATCTCCGTAGTAGGTCTTCATTGGAGATCTTCTCTGGCCAAAAAATCCAGAGAATTCTTCGCAGGCATATGGTGTGGAAGGATCGAGTTTGGTAAGATCCACTTCCGTCATCCTCCCAGCACTCAGAAACCGTACAGGAGCGTAGACACAACACAGCTCTGGTATAGCTTCAGCTTGGTGTTGGTGCTGTACTGAGTTGATCTCCAGATATTGTTCATCTCCCTAAACACATTCCTGGGCCTTGCCCAGTCTGTTGTGGATGTCTTCTTTTGTGCCGCCCCTCTGGTTTGATGATGCTGCCAAGGTATGTGAACTTGTCTGTCTGGCGCAGGTCAGTTCCATTCACTTTCACAGGGGCTGGTGTGTTTCACATTGAGCGACATTGTCTCTGTTTTCTTGGTGCTAATACGAAGCCCACTTGCTGTCCGAATGTTTGGAGTCTGCTGGTCTTCTCCTGGATATGTTGGTGTGGTGGGGACAGCCACGCCAGGTCATCCGCAAAGTCAAAGGTCGTCTAGTGTTGAGAACAGTCTCCAGCGAATCCCTCTTGGGGTGTCTCTGTCGTCTTCCTCATCACCCAATCAATGGCCAGATTGAAGAGAACTGCTGACATCACACATCCTTGTCTTACTCCAGTCTTGAATTCGAAGACAGTGTTGCTATGGCCCACAGAGCATCTGAAGTTGTCATAGAAGCTTTTGATAAGGTGTACCAGTTTCGATGGGATTTTTGCCATAGTGTCGTAGGATACTCAAAGGCTGTCTCTGTGTATGCTGTCAAATGCCTTTTCGAAGTCCACAAAATTCACATACAGTTGTCTTTGCCACTCTGTGCACTGTTCGATGATGTTTCTGAGCGTGAATATCTGGTCTATACATCCTCGTGCTTCCTGAAACCTGCTTGTTCTTTCCTCAAAGCATCGTCCACAGCGTCTGATATTCTTCTGATGATGACCTTGGCCAGTATCTTGCTTGGCACAGACAAATAGTGATTCCCCTCCAGTTGTTGCAGTTGCTCAGGGTTCCTTTCTTGGGGATTTTGACTATCAATCCTTTGGTCCAATCATCAGGTACTTTTCGTTTTTCCATGCAGCTTGTGAACAGTGGTTGCAGTATGTCAGCTGCTAGTTCAGAATCTGCCTTGAACAGTTCAGCACCAAGGTTGTCCTGGCCTGGTGACTTGCCGTTCTTGAGAGTCTTGATGGCAAGCCACTATCTCTTCCTTTGTTGGGGGGTTGACGTCAATGTCTAAGTCTTTTGTAGCTTCTGGGATGTCGGCTGTCTCGTCAGGTGGTGGTCGGTTGAGAACTTCCTGGAAGTGTTCAGCCCATCTATTCTTCTTGCTCTTTCTCTGTTGTCAACAGTTTCCCTTGTCTGTCCCTGATTGGTCCCCAAAGCGCTCCTCTTAAAATTGTTGCATACTTTCTTCGTGATCTTGTAGACTCTCCCTTGCTCTCCTTGGGCCGCCGCTCTTTCTGCCTCAGCTGCCAGCTGGTCCATGGCTTCTCTCTTGTCACGGGCGTGCGAGTCTCTTCACTTTCCTGTGTGCCTCTCTGTACAACTCTTCCTGCCTCTCTCGTAGCCGTGGAGACTTTACTTGCAGAAGTCTCTTCTTGGTTTCTCTTCTTTCTTTGATGGCATCGAGGGTCTCTTGTTGGATCCAGTCATTGTTGGTCTTCTTCTTTTGATGGCCGATGTTGTCCTTGCTGCTCTAGTGTACAGTTACAGATCTGCTTCCATGTCGTATCTATGTCATGCTGTTCTATCATGTTCTGCAGGATGTGGAATCTGTTCTCAGATCGTTGACGAATGCAGACTTCACGTTGGTGTCTCTCAATCGCTGGGTATCAAAACGCGCTTGAGTGGATGGTCTTGTGTTTTTCTTCAGTTTCATCTGGATGTGTGCTGTCACCAGGTGATGATCGCTCCCGACATCCGCACTTCGCTTGGTTCCCACATCCAGAAGAGATCGTCTCTACATACCATTGATCATCAGATGGTCAACCTGGTTCATATCTCTCCCATTCGGCAACACCCAAGTCAGCTTGTGGATGTCCCGGTGCGTGAATAGGGTCCCTCCTATCACTAAGTTGTTCATGGCGCAGAACTCCACAAGTCTCTCCCCGTTGTCATTTCTGTTCCCCACCCCATGTTTTCCCATGACTCTCTCATAGTCGGTGTTGTCACTTCCGACCTTGGCATTGAGGTCCCCAATGATGACGATGAGGTCATGGGGTGGGGCTTTCTCTGTCTCTGTCTGCAGCTGGTGGTAGAAGTCATCTTTGCTCTCATCGTTGCTGTTGTTGGTTGGTGCGTAGCACTGGATGATGGTGATGTTGATGTGCCTTCCCTTCAGTCTCGCACTAATTAGTCTGCTGTTGATGGGCTTCCACTCCATAAGGCATCGCTCAACGCCTTTCTTGAGGATGATGGCAAACTCCCCCGTGGTGCTGGTCGTCATCTTCCTAGAGTAGAGGACGGTTTTCTCGGTGGTGGTTCTCATTCTCCCAGATCCAGTCCATCTACTCTCGCTTACTCCTAGGACATGGAGGTTGATATCTTCTCATCTCTAATGTTACCTGTGCCAGCTTGCCCGTCTCATACATCGTCCTCACGTTCCAATGTCCTAGTCTGATCTTAGTTTTGGTGGTGTTCAGGTCTTCCTTATCCTGCTGGTAGCTTCATCTCGGCTTTGGCCAACAGCATTCATACGAGTCTCACTGGACTCGGGGAGTCCTTCGCACGCAAAAGTATAGTTTTCTTTGTTGCTGTTTCTGTAACTGCTCTTTTTTTACGGGACAGGGTTGTTAGCCCTGTTTCCCAACCCCAACCTGGAGGAAGGGTTCCACCTTAGTCGCCTCTTACGACATGCCTGGTTGGAGGGCAGGGATCCTATTCTTGCAATGCTCGCTTTGTAAGCATTCCCCGGGAGTCCCACAGGGGTGTGATTGTCATTGGCAGTAGTTTAAATGGGAATTTTATTTCTTTTGATTCGATAGATTGTTCTAAGTAATGGAGATCATTTTCATTCGACTTGTCATTTGATATTAACTTGGTGGCCATGTTTGAGAGTGGTTGTTCAATTCATCAGCTGATATATTTTTAACTGTCTGTTGACTTTTGGATATAGGTTTAGTACATAATGTATTAATGGCTTTCCTACATGGCGAGAGTCGGTAGTTGTAATTTTAACAACTTTTGAAGTAATCACGTTTTGATTTGCGTTTTGTGAAGTTACTTTGTTTCTTTGTGCTCTGAACTGCTCTTTTAAACCATGTGTTTTCAATAGTCTCTTGGGTGTATTTAATAATGTATGGAATTTATATTTCAGATTCTAGGGCATTTTGTTATCCAAGGGGTTTGATTTTTTCTTTAATTCTTTTTTTTATGAATGGGGCTTGTTTGTCGTACACTGAAGTAAATGTGCTAATCCAAATTTTAGCAGCTTCATCAGGGTCTCTGATTTTTTTTATGTCATGTAATGGCGAGTTTTGTCAAGTCTGAAAGAAAATCTTGCTGGTTAAAGTTGTTTAATTTCCTGTAAAAATAGTTTTATGCTCTACTTTTAGGTATTTTGATACGTTTTTTAAACCAAGTAAAGCACACTGGATTATGATCATTGTATCCACATGAGGGAGCCCATACTTCTGTTATGTGTTGTTTTGTAGTACTGTAGATATGATCTATTAATGTTCTAGAGTTATTTTTTATCGAGTTGGTCTATCTATTAGTTGTTTAGGGCCAAACATAGTAATGTGTGACTCCATTTAGGTTTAGGTTTTAATAAGTCTATGTTAAAATCCCCAAGAATAATTGTTTCATTGTTTAGAAGTATTACCTCGTCCATAAGGGAGTTGAATTTTTTTAACCAGTCTCTGGTTCCTGAAGGATTAATATATTAAATCCTATTAATATTGGTCTATTGTGTTTTAATTTGATTTCTATCCACATGGATTCAATGTCATAAACATCAAGGTTATATATTCTTTTACAATGAGCGAGGGGCTATATATGTAAGTAACCCAGTGGACTTGGGTTTGTGTGGATCTTCACGGAAGATTTGATACCCTGGAATTTTTCATGTATGCATCTGTTATAATTGGAGAAAGGTCAGGATTCAGCTAGGCAAAACAAATGAAACTAATCCCACTGTTGTATAGTATGGTTGAAATTTGTCATCTTGTTTGTTTGTTGCACTGTTGATATTCAGGTAGCCTACAGGGAGGCCTGTTTTGTTGGCCACTTGTCTAAAGCTGAGACAAAATATATGTAAAGGATTGATTTGTTATTTATTTTTTATTTTTTCTTGTTGTGTACGTTTAAGTAATCTATCAAAATAGAAGACCCGTTTAGTGGGTTTTCAATTCAGAAATCAAACAGGATAACATAATAATTTTTAAAATGAAACACCCAATAAAAACGGAACAGTACTAAAAGACAATTTCAAAAGACAGGATATAGTAATGCAGCTTGGATCTGCAAGAAATCAATCTGTTATATCAACACAGTGTATTAAATCCAGTCCCTTTATATTGCATACACTAAATGGAGATCCAAGTATACACAATATGTTCAAGTGTACGTATTTTGATAAAGAGATACTGCAATCTTTTTCTCTAAATCAATACTATCACTTACACAATACTTTATTCATTAAAGCTCTAAAACAAGGAAGATACAGTCACAAGCAGTAGATACAATAAAAAATATATAAATTTTTTTGGAAAATCGAAATTCAAAAATAAATTTGTCACTAACACACCTGTTCTGTTGCTCAGTCTCTGGTGTAGGATATAGCTGCTAGTCACAAAGTCATTTGTTTCAGTCAAGCAGAATGCTTTATAAACCCACAGCAGCATGACATTGATCAACATCATTTTGATTTATGGGAAAAAAATAATAAAAAGGGGGCAGAGGTAGGGGAAAGTATGAGAGAGGAGGGGGGGGGGCAATTTTTGGGGGAAGAATTGAAGCAATCATTTATATTCTTGTGGGTCAATATACCTGCATGTTTGGATGCAGGCAGACAGGCATATACAAAAAACACACTCAACACACCGCACGCACGTACGTACATGCGCACGCGCACACCATACACACTCATAGGTACACATATCAAAATGCATGTGCATACACACGTACATTTACTACTACAAACAACTTACTCATTGCATGCACTAAACACATAAAACCAATCACTCACTCATATACCCACAAACCCATGTACATGCACAGCACTTTCATCACACACTGTACCCACATGCACTCACAGACCACTCACACACCTACATGGTTGTATGTTTGAGAGGGGTGTGCTGATGTTTCCCCCTACACCACTGGCGACTTCTGACACTTAATAATAATTTAATAAAAATAATAATTAATAATATAATAATAATAATAAAAATAATAATAATAAAATAATGGAATTATATGCGATTACTTGCAAAGACAATCAAAGCGCATGCACCCAACCCAATTTTTTAACATTTCATGCAATCAATGATAAATAATCAAAAGTTTAAACAAACGATATTTACAAACATGGTGCGATGCAGACAAAATCTATGAAATAAAATTTCGATAGTCAAATGTTTTTCAAAAGCACACATACACTCGCACAGGCCGTATACTTTAGCAGGGTGATAGAACATGGGTTTTGGGTTATGAAACAGGGGGGGGGAAGTCTTAGGTTTGAAATAAATATGTCTTGAGGCTGGATTTAAAAGTGTATAAACTAGGTTTCTGGCGAAGAGAGAGAGGAAGGTTGTTTTCCCGATGGATGGACCAGAAATAGAGAATGAGCGGCGGCCAACAGTGGATTGGTTGATCTAGGTATTCGTAGGCAAAAAAAAGGGAACTGCAGTAGAGCGGAAGGAACGTGAAGGAGTGTACAGGTTAAGACATTCACATAGGTAGGAGGGTGTTGTTTTGTGGAGACATTTTAACAGAGGTAAATGATCTTATAATCTACTCTCTGTGGCCAGGCAGCCAGTGGAGAATCGCAAGAGAGGGGTAATGTGCTCAGATTTTTCTTTCTGAGAACTAGTCGAGCTGCAGAGTTTTGTATACGTTGAAGGGAGTGGATAGGGTTGTTTCTGGCAGATCAGCTAAAAAGAGAATTGCAATAGTCCAGATGTGAGAGAATGAGAGAAGTAACAAGTTTGGCTGGTTTGCATCAGTGGACAGGTACTTTCGAATTGCACTAATACGCCGTATTGGTAGTAGCACGACTGACAGGTCTGGGTGATGGGAATTTTTTCATAGAGAGTGTGTTGTCGATAAAAGACACCCAGATCTTCACGGAAGTGGATAGGGGACTGATGTATTGCCGAGTTCTATTTAAGTTGTTGTAATGAAAGAAGGGGTTTGTGTTTGGTCCCTACAAGCATGGCTTCGGGTTTTTTCTGCGTTTAACTGTAACTTGTTTTGTTCATCCAGTTTTGGATATCTTGAAAGCAGTAGGCCATCTTTGTCAAGAGAAGGAGATTTTCCCGGTGTAACACTACTTTGAATCTGAGAGTCATCTGCATAAAAGTGATTGGTTGATGTGGGTGACGGTTTATTATATGTGATAGTGGAGCAGTATAGAGAGTGGGAAAAAAACAGGGCCGAGAACTGATCCCTGCGGGACTCCACATTCCAGTTTGGCAGGTATTGACTGTATCTTGTTTATTGCGACTGTCTGGAATCGGTCAGTGAGGTATGAACTGAAACCAGGAGAGGGCTGTGCCAGTAACACCGAATGTTTTTTGAAGACGGGAGAGAAGAATTGAATGGTCAATTTTTAGTGTCGAAGGCTGCAGATATTCGAGTAGAGTGAGAAGGGGGATTTTCCCCGAGTCAGAAGCAAGTAGAAGTGTTATAGGGTATGGACTAGGGTAGTTTTTAGTGCTATGGTTGACGCGATAGGCAGACTGAAATCAGGAAGAAGACTGTTGGAGAGAAGGTGGTTATTGAGCTGTTTTTTGAACTACTTTTTCAAGATTTAGAGATGAAAGGTAGGTTGGAAACAGGTTTTATAATTTTTTCATTTTGGGGGTTCCTGGGCTGAGAAAGGGGAAAGTGTGTCATGGAATAGTGTCATATTGTGGTTGGTCACAAGGTGGGGTGGGGGTGGGGGAAGTTCTTTTTGTTGAAGGCAGAGGCTGTGTAGTCTACACCTTTCGCTGCCTAGGCGTAGCTGACTGTGTTGTAGCGGTCTGTATAAGGTCGGTGTTAGTTCGGGCTTCATGGCTGGCGGCATGGTTGGGTGGTTTCCGGGGAAACGAATGTTGAGGGCAAATGCGTTCTGTTACCGCCCTGGGGACTGGGAGTAGAGCATCTTGGAAAGGATTTTTAGGTGCTCCAGCCCTGGTTATGAAAGGAGGGGGTGGTTGTCAATAAACACAACCCCCTCTTGCCTGCGGATTCCTAAGAGAAGCGGTCCGAACCGTCAAGCCCTGTTCTCTTAAGGGATGTCATCGGAAGGAGGGAGGTATGGAGGAGGCCTGTAAACAGCATGGAAGTGGATCATTTGTCCACTTTTGGCTGTTGTGGACGGTCCCCTGCTTACAAGCTGGATGATGCCCACAGTGAAAGGTGAAGCGCCTTGAATGTGTGGAGAGGGACAGCTTGAGTTGCCAGCCACTGACACAGACAGTCGTTGGGACTGTCAGGGGCCATGGGTACAAGACAGGTTGCAACTAGCCGGCCGCCAACTGACATCTTTTTCTTCTCGTCCACAGACCTCTCAGCACTGAGTCCACTATCAACAAGGTGAAATGAATTTATGCTGGAGGACGTTTAGAGGGGACATGGAAATGGGGGTGCTCACACTGGTGAAATTTAGTGAATGGTAAATGGTAGGGTGTGTTTTGGTGAGGGCTGAAGACATTGGATGTGTATGATAGCAATTTTTTTGTGTGGGGGGGGGGGGAGGAGAGGCTGTCAGCTTGTGTTGTTTTTGTGTGAAGTTGGGTGAATTGTGTCTCAAGTTTAGTGTGGTGTGGTGGTGCGTTTGTGTAGTGTGAGTGTGTTGTGTGGTGTGTGTGTGGTGGTGTGTGTGTGTGTGTTTGTGTGTGGTGTTGTGTGGTTTGTGTGTGTGTGTGTGTGTGTGTGTGTGTGTGTGTGTACAAAGTGTGAAGAAGTGTCATTCATGGGTCTAAAAGAGTGTATCTATTGGATGTGTTTATTTTTTATTCCACTTGTGTGGGCTGTTCTGTGAGTGGTTCAGTGTTGGTGTCAGTCTGACTGCTGGAGTGATGTGTGTGTCTGGTTGTGCTGAGTGTTTGTATCTGTTTCTTGGTGGTATTGTTGATGTTGTGTTGACTGTCTTTGAATGACTGTAGTTTTGAGCAGATTTCTTTAAATTGATGTGACTGGTTTTCTTGGCTGTTTTGGAATTCAGTCATTTCCTGTGATGCGTCTCTTTACATTATCCTTATGGAGTTTTTTCATTCTTATTTCAGAGTCAGAGATGATCTGGCTGTTGAGTTTTGTCTCTTGATATATTTGTGATATTTGAGTTTTGAGTGTGTTTATTTCCTTATGCATGTTGGAGATAGTGAAATTGGCTGCAAGGAGTTGTTTGTGGAGCATAGTTATTGTTGCTACGTTTGTCAGTTGAAGAATAGTGTGTGGTTTCTTGCATGTGAGCAATTGTGGTGTCTTTGGTTGTTAGGGACGGTTTTGGAGTGGAGAGTGGGTTGGCTGGAGATGGGAGTGGAGGGGTGAGATTGATGATCACATGGGGGAACAGAGAAGGAGGGGAGGAGAGGCTGAGTAACACCTTGGTCTACAGAACAAGAAGGGATGGCAGGGGAGAGTGGTGGTGCTAGAAAAGCAGAGGTTGAAGGAGGTGGTTGAGGATTAGCTGAGAGATGGGAGGGAGGGTGGGAGGTGATGGTTGCATCGCTGGTAGGGGTAGGGGTTGTAGCAGCAGAACAGGGGCTGAAGACCTGGGGGGGTGGTATGGAGTGGGATGAAGTGGAAAGGGAAGGTGGCAGTGAAGAGAGGGAGGACATGGGCATCACTGCCTGTTGTCTGGACTGGCTGACATGGCTGGTCATCAGGGTATTCTCTCCTATGGCCAGTAGAGCGTAACGTACTGAGGAGCTGCTGAATAAGGGCGTCAGTCGCAGTTGCTGCGGTGACACTTTGTGCTGCCAGTTCATTTAGGATGAGTTTAAAGTTTCCAACTCCTTTTCTACCCACTCCATGGCACACGTTTCCCTTTAACATTATTGTGCCAGTGGAATGGTACACATGAATTGTCAAGAGTTTGCCTTCACTAGAGAAAACTTTGAATAAATGTTCATCCAAAATTTAGGGCTAATTTAAGTTAATAGGGGCTGGGAACGATTTTTTTGGGTTGAATTTTTTCCAAATTTCTTTTAGGGGGTTTTTAAAAATTTTAAACTTTTTTCCCCCATCCCCTTTCTTAAAAAATTTTTGGCCATTAAAGGAACAGGGAATTTCAAATTTCCTTTCCAAAAAAAATTTGGGAAATAAATTTTCCACCCAAAGCTTTGGAAAAATTTAGAGAATTTGTGGGGACAGTTATTTCTTTGTTTTTAAATTTTTTTTTTCTTTTATGGGGGATGGGAATTTTTTAGGTGGAACCCAAAAAAAATTTTCCCAAAAATCCCCAACCCCCCTAAAAAAATTAAAATGGAAACCAAAATTTAAAAACCGGGGGAAATTTTTGGTTTAAATTAATTGTCCCTTTTTGGCCATTTAAAACCCATAAATTTGTTGTGGGCCCCTCTTTGGGTTCCCATTTTATTGTTTTCGTTACGATTAGGAATTTGGAGAAAAAGGGGGGGCCTCAAAAACCCCAACCAAAAAAATTTGGGGGGCCCCCAAATTCCCCAAAATCATGAAAAGGGGGAAAATTTTTTGTCTTCTTTGTCCCTTTTTTTTTCCTTCCTTCGTTTTTGGGGTCTTGTTAGTTTTAGTTAGAAAGTTGGGAAATGGTTGAAGAAGATGTGGGGGTTTGATGATCAAGAAAAATTAAATTGGGGAGTTTTTCCCTATCTCCCCTAGCAATTTCAGTTTAAACTAACCTTTTAATTTCTGCTGGTCTGTTTATGTCTGTCTTTGTCTTCTGTTTTCTTTCTGGTGTGTTTTAATAAAAAGTTTAAAGTTTAATTGTTGGTAAAAATATAAAAAAAATCCCCATTTCCCCCAAAATTTTTTAAAATTACACGCAATTTTAGGTTGTTTACCCTTCTTTTGTCTGGGTTTTATACGTTTTTTCCCTTTTTAGCTATTTTCAAATAACACAAAAAATTAAATTTTCCCCCCAAATAGTTAAATTCTACAAAACTCTAGGATTTTTCCCCTTAGCTAAAATTTTTTTTTTAAAAAAAAACAGTTCATTCCCTTTGCTAAAATTCCCAAAAGAAAAACTGGGAAATGGTTCCCATAAAACTAAAATTTTCTACAGAATTAACTTGTGGATCTTAAATATTTAAAAAAAAACACATTATGAAGTTTCAACCCTTAGCTAAATTTCCAAACAAAAAAACTGTGGATCGTTTCCCCCTATTAAATTCTAAAAAAATTTAAACTGTGGATGCTTCCCCAAAAGGCAAAAAAATTTTTAAATTAATTTGGGGGATGAAATTCCCCCCTTAGCATAATTCTCCCGAAACGGGGGGATGAAATCACCCTGTACTCAAATTCCCAAAAAATGTGGATAAACCCCCCCCTTGTGGGTAGTTTTATCAGAAAAATTGGATGCACTTCCCCTGTAGTTTAAAATTCCTACAAATTTACTGGGAAATGCAAAACCCCCTGAAATTTAAACTCAAACGAAAAACTGGGGATGAAATTCCCCCTGGGAGCTAATTCAAAAAAAAATTTACTGTGGATGAGTTAAACCCTTTAGCTTAAATCTACAGAAAATGGGGAAATGCACATCACCCTGTGGGTAAAACTCTACAGAATAACTGGGAGGGAAAAATTCACCCGAAATCAAATTCTACAAATAACTGGGGATGGGGTTCACCCAAAAACCTATTATTCTACAGAAAAAACTGGGGAAAAAAATTCACCCCTTACCTAAATTCAAACAAATATCTGTGGTTTCAAAATCACCCGGTACCCTTTTTTTCTCCCAGAAAAACTGTGGTTAAATTTTCCCCGGGAACAAAATTTCTACGAATAACTGGGATAAAGTTCCCCCTTAAAACCTAAAATTTTCTACAGAAAAAAATTTGGGAAATGCAAATCACCCGGAAACTAAAAATTTAAAGAAAAAACTTGGATGAAAACCCAATTTTTGGTTTTACAAAATCGTGGTGGGGAGCCCCCTGTTTTTCTCAAAAGGGACCCCCGCCCCCCGTTTTAAAACCTCCCCCGGGCGGGCCCCCCCAAAACCCCACCAACCTTCTTCAAGGTCCCGGGTTGGGGAATCCCTGCCCGAAACCCGCGCCGGGCCCCCCTCCCTTCCCCCGTTTTAAAAATTCCTTAAAATAAAAATTATAAAATAAAAAAATTCTACCCCCCCTATTTCCCCCCTTTTTTTAAAATTTTTTACCTGCGGTGTAACGCGTGTACGACTGTCCGGCCCCACGGGGCGAGGGGGAAACTGTGCCTTTTTCCTGTTGGGGGCTTCTACCCCCTTTGCCGTCCTTCCCAGGTGTGTGTGCACCCCCCCACTTGGGGGGGGGACAAACCAGTGCCCCCAGCAGGGACGACGAACTTTTTCTGCGGGACTGCCTGCCCCCAGGGAAATTTTGGGCTGTAAAGGCCCTGGCCTTGGCTTTTCTCGACATTTCCCCCGGGTCAGCACCTCAGCTTGCGCTCCCCCTTGGGGCCCGGGAAAATTCCGATATGAAGCCCACGGACCTGCAGGAAAAATTCAAATCTGTGGGGGGCTCAACCTGGCGCACGGCGGCATTCGGGCCCCTAAAGAGGTTTTTCCCCCAAAACCCTGAGGCGTCTCGATCTGACGAAAATCACTTCAAAGCAAATCAACAGGAAAGTTTTTCCAAAATTTAAAAACCTCCGCCATTTTAAATTCGGGCCCCAACTTAAGTTAGGGTGATAAGCTGTATTCCCTGTACCCCTAAACCAATGTTTCCCCCAAAAATGTGGGACCTGTCCAAAAAGCGAGCTTCGGGTTTTCGATACAGAACATTTACAAACTTTTCCAGCATCCGATTTTGGAACTTGTCCTCCACCCCTATCACACCCTTTGGGCCGGGCAGGCTTCTCCCAGCCCCTCCCCTAGAAAAAGCGGGGACTTAGGAACTTTCCCTCGGGGCCCCATTTCCCCAAGACTATCTAAAGGGGCCCCCCCCCTTGAAAGGGCCGGGAAAAACGGTGTTTTTTCTAAAAAACTACAAGCTTTTGCTTTTAAACCCAACTTTGCCTTTAATTGCCTAAAAAAAAAAATGCTTCGCTCCCACTGAGGACTTTTTTTCCTGTGAAAAATTTCTTGGGTTAAAAATGTAACGCTTTTCCTGTGGATTTTTGCCCCTGCCCATCGTGGCAACGTTTGGCAGCTTCACCCTATCCCTTGAGCGGCAAGGGGCATGTTCCAAAGTCGGCTTTGGGGGTTCTGGGGCCGCCCCTTGTGTCTCCGATTTTTCTGATGGTGGTCCCTGGGGGATCTTCGGGGCCGCTGTTCCCCCTGTCCGGGGAAAATTAATCTGGCACCAAGTTGGAAGGAAAAACCCCCCTTTCCCTGTCGATTGCGGGCTGCCTGTTTTTTCTCCCATAAAGTGTTTGCCTTATCATTTCCCTCATCCCCTTTAGATCTTTCTCCTGGTGTTCCGCTATCCTTTTTTGTTTTGTTCGTTTTCAGGGGGGGGTCAGCCAAGATCCCCTTTTTTCATACCCGGGGGCTTTGGGTTTTTTGCCCGGGCTGCATCCCCCTATTTCCCATGATTTCCCCAAGGGGGGCTTTTTTCTACGGCAGACGGGCATCTGCTCCCCCCCCCCATCACCAGAAACATCGCCCAATGGGGGGAATTTTTCCTTCGCTATCTGAGAAACCTGAACCTCTTCCTCTTCGGGCTGATCGTTTCGGGCCCGGGTGTTAACCTGCCCCGGTGCTCCAATCCTTCCCAAAAACCCCACCCGTCTAGCCCAGGAATCCCCATTGCCCCGCACCCGGGCCACCATCGTGCTGAGGGATTTTCTGTGCGGGTTTTTCCCCTGGGTCTGGGGGGTCTGCTGGCCTCGGCAGGGTCCCCCCCCCTGCGAGGTCAAGGGGGCATCGCCATCTTCGTGCTGCCCCCAAACTGGGGCGCTAAAAACCCTTCCTCAAACCCCCCTTCAACACGCAAATGGAGCGCCGTCTCCCCGGGAAGGAGCAAAAAATTGATCCGCGCTCTGGGGGAAACGCATCATGTAGAACTGAAGGACAGGCTGCCCCCGGGGAAAGTGTTTGCTGTCCCGAAGGGGGCCAAAACCCCCCTTAAAGGCCCCTCGTAAAAGGTTGGTCCTCCTGCCCCATGATTTCCCAAGGGAAAACTTTTCCCCTTTTCCCTGGGCGGAAAACGGGTTCCCAACCGCAACACCCGGGAACAACTTCTACATAAACCGGGCCCCCGCCCTCAAACAAGCGGGAGGCCGTAACCCTGCTGCGGGAAAACATTTTGGAGCGAGAGCTATCACCCTAGAGGCCATCTCCCCGCCCCCCTCCGCGAAACCTTTAAACGTCAGGGCCCCGGGAAAAACCCCCATCGCTACTCTGAAAAATCCCATCCGTTTTCGGGAAGAGGGGGACTCTTTGAGAACACGGGGCAAAATCCTTTGCTTGTTTGTTTGTTTTTTTTGGGGTTTTTTGTTGATATTGTTTTTTGGGGGGGGGGTTTTTGGGGGGGGGGTTTTGGGGGATTATTGCTGTTTATGCTTTTTTACTAATGTTTTGTGTGGGGAAAGGGGAATTGGTCTGCAATCGGGGAAATTGTACAATTTTTTTTTGTCCTGGATTTTTTTTTGGTAAAGAGAAAAGATGTCGAAAGGTTGATTTTGGGGTTTATTTTTTTTTGTTTTGGGGTTTGTTGTTTTTTTGTTTTTTTTTTTTTGTTTGTTGTTTTGTTTTTTTTGGGTGTCCTTTTTTTAAAGGGGGGGGGGGGGTTTTCCCCAGCAAGAGCTCCAAGGGGCAAACCCTGGTTTAGATTTGCCTTTCGAACCCTTTTTTTCCCCCATGAAGGTATCCACATTCCTGCTTCCGGGGGTTAAACTTGGGTTAAGGTTTTTTTAAAAGAGGGAAAAAAGAATAAAGAGATTAGCGAAAGAAAGGGGAAAAAAACAGGGGGGGAAAAAGTGATTATTTTTTCGGGAGTTTTTTTTGGGAAAGTACACTAGAATTTTTTTACCCGGGTTTTGTTTAAACATAACCAGCCCTATCCATTTAAAAAAAAATTTCCCCTTTTTTTTTTGATTTGCGGGAAATTAAATTTTTTGTTTTTTTTTCTTTTTTAAATTTGGTTTTTTTTTATTTTTAAAAAATTTATTTTAAATAGAATTTTTCAAAATTTCTTTCCCAAAATTAAAGGTTTTTGGTGCCCATAACCAAAGCGGTTATTGGGGCGGGCATCGAGACCTCAAACTTCTCCAGGGCGGCGCCCATTCCTCTCCCTCGCTGCTTTACCTTCCCTACCCTACCCATTTACCCTGGGTGAATGGTGGACTTTACTGAAACCAAGGGGCGTAAAAAGGTCGCCCATCCAAGGGGTAACCCCCTCTGTGAAGCTTAAAACCCTTTGTTGGGGGGAAAAAGGGGGCTGACCCCTCAGCCAACCGGGCCCTTTACAATTCTACACCCAAAAGGGGGCCCAAATTTCTTCAAACCCCTTGCTTAAATTTAAAAAAATTTTTGGGTTTTAAAAACATTTGGGGGGTTTTTTAAAAAAAAATTTCAGATTTCAAAAAGGAGATTTCTTTGCGTGAATTTCAAAGAAAATTTTGGGTTTTAAAACATGTCGAAAAACAGGTTTTTTTGTACTGCTTATAGATTTTTAAAAAACTTTGGAGTTTGAAAGTTTTTGTTTTGGGACCATTTTGGGGTTGTTTATTTGGGAAAAGCGCACAAAACGAGTAAATTTTTTAAAAATTTTTTTGCATTTTTCCCGTGATTCCCTTTAAAGCATGGTGCACTTCTGCATGAGCTGGTAAAAAAATTTTCTCCAGTTTCGACCCCAAAGTGTAAATTTAAGCCTCGGTGCACAATGGCTATACTTTTCCCCCCCGTCCGTTTTCCGGGAAACGTCATGCGCTTTTGTTAACCCAAAAAGTTTGCTCTTTCCTCTCTCTCCCCCTTTTTTCAAAACTCTCTCCCTCTCCTTTTCTCTCCTCTTCCCTCTCTCTCTCTCTTTTCTCTCTCTCTGCGTACGAGCGAGCGGTTTGGGGCGTGCGTGCGTGCGTGCGGCGTTTTGGGGCGTGAGTGTGTGTGTGTGTCTGTCTGTCTGTCCGTCGTGGGTCAAGCGGGGTGTTTTTGTGGTTGTGTGTGTGTGGGGGGTGTGGTTTTGTGTTTTGTTGTGTGGTGGGGTGTTTTGGTGTGTGTTTGTGTGGTGTGGTGTGGGGTGGTGTGTGTGTGTGTGTGTGGTGTGTGTGTTGTTGTGTGTGTGTGGGGGTGTGTTGTTGTGTTGTGTGGTGTGTTTTGTGTTTTTGTGTTTTAAAATTTTTAGGTGTTTTTTGTGTGTGTGTGGGTTGGGTGGTGTGTTTGTGTGTGTGGGTGTGTGTGTGGTGGTGTTTTTGTTTTTTTTGGGGATGTTTGTGGGGGTGTGTGTGTGTGTGTGTTTTAAATGTGCGAGCAGGGATGGCGCGTAAATTGTTTTGGGGGTGGGGTTTCCCTGGTTTCTTTTCCCTTCGGTTTCGTTTGTTGGGGGCGTGCTTTTTTAGGGGTACGTGCGCGGCCCCGCGCGGTGTGGTGCAAAGATGTGGGAGCAACAGTTTAAGCATGGCCTCTGTGGCTGCTTTCTTTTGTTAATTGAATGTTTATTTTTAAAAGGTTTTTTGTGGCAGAGCTATTTTCTCCCGTCCTTGGCAATTCGGAATGATAAAGCCTATTGGGCCTTTTTTGTTTTTTTTTCAGCTCCAACACAAACGTGCCCATATTGTACAGGGCTGGCTATTTTAAAAATTAACCCTTTTTCATCAACCGATCAAACCCTTTTCCCTTTGCCGCGCGGATCATTTTCCCGCGGAGTGTGGGGTGGGTGTGGGTTTTTGTGTGTGTGTGGTGTGTGGGGGGTTGTGTGTGTGTGTGGGGCTGTGTGTGTGTGTGTGTGTGTTGGGTGTGAGTGTTTTTTGTGGGGTGTGTGTGGGGGGTTGTGTGGTGGTGTGTGTGTTGTGTGTGTGGGTTGGTTGTCCCGTGTGTGTTTGGGGTTTTGGGGGGGTTTTTGTGTGTGCGTGTATGTGTTTTGTTTTTGTTTTGGGGTGGATTTTGTTGTGGGTTTTTGGGGGGTTGCGTGTGTGTATGTGTGAAGGGGGGGGGGGGTTGGTGGGGGGCGAGAGGGGGATGGGTGCTTTGGGAGGAGAAAAAAACAGCTGCTTAAAAATTTTTTTTATTGGTTTGTTTTCCTTTTAATTTTTGACTACTTTGGGTTTTGGTGTTTTTGGGGTTTTTTTTAAAATGGTTTCTTTTTTTTCCCTTTTTTCTTCTCCTCTATTCTTCTGTGTGGCTGTCTCTCAAACCCCTGGGCCCCATTTGGTCTCCCCCTCTCTCTCTCTCCCTCCTCTCTCCTCTCTCTCCCCTCTCTCTCTCTCCTTTTCTCTCTCTCCCCTTCTCTTTTCTCTTCTCTCTCCAAAAAGGGAAAAAAAAAATATTTTAAAAGGGAAAATTTGGGGTTTCTTTTTACAAACCCGGGGAAAAATTTTTGGGAAAATTTACTTGTTACAAGTCGTGATTTGCGTTTTTGGCATTTGGCATAAGTATTTCAACAAATCGATAGATTTTTTTTTGTTGTTGCTGCACACAGGAAAGCAGCGAGGGTTTTCAAAATCTAAACAATACCTTAAAAAATTAAACCCTTCCTTTTTTTTTTTTAAAAATTTAGGGAACGAAAAAGAAGATGAAGATGATGATGATGATGAAGATGTGATGATGGATGATTATGTTGGTTTGATGAAAGAAGAAGAAGAAGGGAAGAAAAAAGAAGAAGAAAAAAGAAGAAGAAGAAAAGAAGAACAACCAACAACACAAAACGCAAACAACAACAACAACAAACAACAACAAACAACAATTATGATTTTCTGGTTTCTGTTGGATATCCCTTTAAAAATTAAAAAAACTACGAACGGTTTTCATATGTTCATTTTTTTTTGTTAAATCGAAAATACCCCTTTTTTTTCGATCATTTACGAAATGTTTTCGTCATTCAAAAAAACCATACGGTGGCAACAACCCTGCAAAAAAAAAGTTGCCTTACCTAAAAGGGGTTTAAAATAATCAGCTTGTGTTTTTAAACCGTTAGCAAAAAAAAGGGGCCCAAAAACGAGTGTTTTTCCAATAACCTAAATTAATTTTTCACGTTTTTTGCCAGCTGGCGACATTTTTTTCCTACCAGGTTGTTTTTCCAAAGGGAGCCTCCCTGTTGCCGGGGGTTTTTCTACGTGCGTAATTATGTCTAAGTTGGGGGGCCTAGTTTTTTTGTCGATTTTTTTTTTTGAGCCCAAAACGGGAAAGCTTTAAAAAGGGTAGAGAAACAGGTAAGAAGAGAGAGAGAGAGGAAGGGGGGAGAGAGAGGGGAAAAGAAAAGAGATGAAAGAGAGGGGAGAGAGAAAAGAAAGAGAGAGAGAGAAATGATTGAATGAATGAATGAAAGAATTTAAAAGAATGAATTTTTTATTTTTTAAGGATAACGAATAACATGCTCAACTTTTTTTTTAAACCCCCCCTTGCCCCCATTTCGGACATCAACAAAACCAAAAGGAAAAATCTTTCCTTTCACCAAAGACCAAAATATTTTTTTTTTAAATTTTTTTCTTAACAATGCATTTAAACCCAAATTGATTGAGCATTAATTTCAAGAGATACAAAGGTTTTTTTTTTAGAAAAAAGATTACGTTAATAAAAATATTTTTCTCAAATAAATCAAACATTAACAGAAAACTGATACACTGGGTTTATTTATAATTTTTGGAAAAAGTAAAATAGAGGGGGAAAAGCAAGAAAACGAGAGAGAGAGAGAGATTCGGATTCGGATTTTGGAATGTTTATTCATGTAAAGGGCCCTTGCCCCCAATGAAGGGGGAGAGTACACAGGTTTAAAATTAATGAAACCACTAACTACACAACTTTTAAAAAACTTAACTAAGTCAGCACTGATCGTAAATTTTAATGCCCCTTTTATAAGGAGATCGAACATTTCGGGGCAATATTTTCGTTCATAATGACAAAAAAAAAACACGGGCGAAAATGGCAAGGGGATTTGTAAAATTTCAATGGGATATACCCGGGGCCCTTTGCTTACTGAGAAAAGGCAACACAAAATGAAATTTTATTTTTATTTCCCCATTTCCAGTTTTTTCACAATGGGGCAAGTCAAATTCCCAAAACAAATATGTTTTTAGCGATTTTGGTGTTACTAATTTTGAAATGCCAAATCAAAAACCCGGTTTAAATAAATTTCAAATGTTTGTCTGATTCCCTTTTTCAGATTGTTTTTCCCGTCTAACACAGCAAAAAGTTTTTTATAGTTTTCTAAACCTCTCATGTTGTTAACGTGGAATGTCCCCTTCTTGCCTTGCTAAGACAACTTTCTTTTAAATGGGATAAAAACCTTTTAAATTTTTAAAACCCCATTTTCCCATACATACCCAAAACCCTTTTCAAAATTTTCTACAACGAATATTTTATACCCAGTTTCCCCTTTTTCCTTTTTAATTTCCCCTCATATTGCATTTTATAAGCTTTCTTTGGTAATTTTAAAACTTCCATCAATAATT
>CM054144.1:26838342-26858342 GCA_028751875.1 Rapana venosa | reverse complement strand
ACACAGACAGACTGACAGACAGACACAGACAGACTAACAGACAGACACAGACACAGACTGACAGACAGACAGATGGACACAAAGACAGACACAGACTTGATGACAGAATGACTGACAGACAAACTGACAGGCAGAAGTATGATAGTTATTGAACTTTGACCAACATCAATGCCTGCTGGAATAGAAGTTTGATAGAAAGAGACAATACGCAGACAGACAGACACGCAGACAGAAAGACAGACACACAGACAGAAAGACACGCAGACATGCAGATGATAAAGATCACAAATATTGATTTTTTTTTACCAACATCAGTGCATACAGAAACAGAACTTTATAAGAGATAAACTTTGATAAGAGATAAACACGCAGACAGACACGCAAGCAAACACGCAGACAGACACGCAGACAGTCACGCAGACACAGACACGCATTTATTCTGACCAATATCAGTGTACATTGGAACAGAAGTTTGATACAAAGAGACAAACGCGCAGACAGACACAGACAGATAGACTGACAGGCAAACAAACAGATTAAAAAATAACAAACATTAATTGTGACCAAAATGAGTGCATACTGGGACAAAATAGAACTTTAATACGAAGAGACAAACTCGCAGGCAGATAGACACGCAGACAGACAAAAGTATAACAAGTATTGATTTTTTTACCAATGCCAGAGCATACTGGAATAAAAGTTTGGATAAAACAGACAAACACGCAGACAAACACGCAGACAGACCGAAGTATAACAAATATTGATTTTTGATCAACATCAGTGCATACTGTAACAAAACAGAACTTTGATACAAAGAGACAAACACGCAGACAGACAGACAGACAGACATACAAATAGATTTTTTAAAATATTCATTTCGACTAACACCAGTGCATACTGGAATAGAAGTTTTGATATAGAGAAACGCAGACAGACATGCAGACAGATAAAAGTATCACGAATATTGATTTTTGACCAACATCAGTGCATACTCGAATAGAAGTTTTGAGAAAAAGAGACAAACACGCAGACAGACTGGCAGACAGACAGACAAACAGACATGCAACAGATTTTTTAAATAATAATACTAAAATAAATTTTTGATAAAAGAGACAAACATCTAACAAAAAAACAGACAGACAAACGGGTAAACAATCACCAAATTGATTAAACAGAGAGTAAACAAAAACATTGGGGGGAATCGAAGTCATTAACACTTGGGTCCATGTCGAGGCTCAGAATAAACTCGACAGACAGACAGACAACAGACGACGTCAACAGATAACGAAAACAAAAAACAACAAAAAACATACAAGGGACAGACAGAAAGTCAACAGATAGAGGGCAAACAAAAGACTAACAAAAAGCTACAGACGACAGACAGTAGACAACATGTAAAAAGAAACGAGACCACAGGAAAAATAACAATGACAGCCCAAGCCAAACACGCTGACCAAAAACAAGACAAAACGAAAAACAAGGATAAGAGAAGAACGACTTCCAAAACCATCTGTGCACTTTGCCAAAAAAACAGGGGTAAAAGAACATCAGGAACCCCCTCTTATGTAACCATGAAACCCGTACCCCTGCCACATGTGGGGAGAAACCCAACCAAAAAATCCGACCTGGAGGGGGAGGGGCTCCGCCAGTTTGATTCCCCAAAGAAAAACCCAAGACAAAGACAGCGAATCCCCATACCGGGAAGGTCCGCCCGGGTTACCAAGGACCGCGCTTCTGTTGCCATCAGACAGAGTCGAAAGTATGCACTGAGTAAACGCAGCAAAATTCGTGCCGAAACAACCCCATCTTTGCCATGGAATGTAGGGACACAAGAGCTGCAGCAAGTGGAAGAACTGAAAATGAGATGTCCAATAAAAATGGCACACCGGGGCTCTGCGAAGTCAGGGGGAAAAACAGGGAGAAATAACGACCCAGAAGACCAAATTTACTACAGGGAAAACAGGATAAACATGAAAAAACGGCGGGGGGTTTCTCGTTCCAAAGACACCGGAACACCGTCAGACTGTCAGCCTGTGCCCACGACTTAACCACCCCCCTAAGCAACCCCCTTAACATAACAAGACAGGCAACCCCCCCTACATCAACTGCACAGAGAAGCCGTAGAAAATTTATGACCACACAAAGGTTTCTGAATCAAACCCCCAAAAAGACATCCTCGTTTGCAAGGTGACGGGAACCCAAGGTGGGAGAAGATGCATGGAAAGACTGGGGGGCTTTGTGGGCCACATTGAATCCCCCAATCAAATGAAAAGCTTGAGACTCCGATTTTTGCCAGAAACAACCCCTCCAGTTAGTAATCCCTTGGGCCCCACACAAGAAACCCAAAAAAATGGACATGGCAAAGCCCAAATGGAGAACCCACAACCAAAAAATTAAAACATGGTGAAAAAAACGGTTTCAGTCTAGCTTTAACATCGCACAGACACAAGTTTTCCAGGAGCAGACATGGGGATGATCATATTTTGTGAGAGACTTTCCGACACCAAAAAAAATTAAAAGGGGAAAACATCAATCAAATTTGCCCGAGAAGCTAAGGCCCAGGGGTATTAAAATTTTTTCAAGCAAGATAGGGGAAAGTTTGCAGAAACCACTGTGATAGACTAAACATAATACACTGACAAATAGTTTCAATACGCAGTGATGAAACAGCAAACGAGCTTTTTTGGCAAACGCCGCCAGTAAAAAAACCCCAGGGTCACACCAACATCCACAACATGCACAAGCGAGAGGTTGAAAAAAAAAAAAATGAAAAAAAGAAAAGCAAACATATAGGGCATCAAAAAAAGAACAGGAAGTCCATGCGGAGGCAAAAAAAAATGGATGGTAACAGTGCCAAGACTAAGAGAACACAAAAAAAACAATACAAAAAGCATAAAATGTGAAAACCTGACAGCACGAAACGAAAAAAGGTTAACAATCCAAGACAAAAAGGGGAAGTGTCCACTGACGCCCAGGATTTTCTGAAAAAAGGGACAAAAAACTCTCCGACCTGTAAACTATAAAACCGCAGAGATCCAAAGTCCTTAATGTACCCGACAGAAAAAGACACAGACGTCACCCTATCCTCCGAGAAAAGGGAAACAGCATCAGATCGCAAAAAAGGGGGAAGTCACGGGGGCTGAAACATTCCACGAGCTGGTCCAAGCTGGAGGGAACCATACAGCGCCCTACAAAGAACCCTGCACAAGATCGGGCAGACGGGAAAAAAGGCCCAACACCAGGACGCAGTCACTCATCTCACCCCCCCAAAAAAGGGAAAATCACAACAACCCCATAATTACCGCACAATCACCTCATAGCACCCAACAAGGTCAGCGCAGTAATATTGAATAACGAAGCCACAAGCAAACCATCATGCTGGGAAACAAGCAGGTTTCAGAGCGGGCGCAGCAAAACAGAACAGAATTCAACCTCGAAAACTATGTAGCGGTACCTTCCCAACATCAAAAAACCCTTTTACCACGTATTTACGATTTAAGAAGCATTTGAAGGGTGGGCACAGCTTGGGGGGCAACCATAAAATTTGTTGATCATCAAACAGCTGTACGCGAGGCCACCAAAAGCAGTGTACTACAACAACAACATTGGAGAATGGTTTTTCGAACAACATTGAGAAAAGGCAGGGCTTCACTCTCACCCCTCTTTCAACATCTCCTTGAGAGAACATGGCTATGCACGGAACATCATGAAGGATCATCAGCATGGGGGCAGAACGATCACAAACCCCCGCTTCGCAAAAGACTTTGAGGAATAGCGGGAAAATCAGAAAAAATTTTTCACCAACAGAACACTTGAAAAGGGCCCTCCAAACATACGCAGAAATCATGCAGAGAAACCAAACTGATGACAAAACACCAACGGCATTACACTGAACAGGGAAATGACCAAAAGCGGAAACAGTTCAAAGCTTAAAGTACCTGGGACCATTGTATCCACCAGGACCAAACCAAAGTAGTAGCAGGATCACAACAAAAACAGCTTTGTAAAACAAAACCCCATTGGAGAGATAAAAATCTCATTATCCCCAAGATCAGACTAATGCGCCCCTTGTCAAACCAATTTCGATCCTGTGAATCAGGGCCCCCGACTGCATTTTTTGGAAAAAGATACGGGCAGGGAGATGAATGCTTTGGGAGACCCCTTGGGCATCTCCAACAAAGACCACAAAGAAAACAAAAGGTCAAAACAAACCAGAAAACCCATTGGACCCAATAGAACCTTCTAACGTGGGAAAAAAGCAAAATTTAAATTTTGGTAGGGGCTTCACAAGACCCCCAAGGAAATTAAAAAGACAGTTTTGCAAGGCACTGCCAAGGAGGAAAAAAAAGGGGCAGACCAAGGAAGACTGGAGAAAACCCACGGAATGGACAGGCCAGAACTCAACAAAACCCTGAGAAAGGCAAACAGAGAGAGGAATAAGGGAAACGGTTGTTGAATCTTTGAGGTGCCCCCACGGCCGCAGACAACGGACGATAGATAATAAAAGTAGATAGATAGATAGATAGATAGATAGAAAAAATTAATAATAGATAGATAGATAATAGATAATAGATAATAGATAAAAAAGATGATAGATAATAGATAAAAGATAATAAAGAACGAAACACCAGCAGACGGGGGACATAAAAAAACCACAAAACTTCACAAGAACAACACAACATACAGAAAAAGGGAAAAGGAAAAGGGATCACAACGGGCGACAAGCAACAGACAGACAACAGACCACGCGGGCAACAGACACGCAGACAGATAGACGGGCAGACAGACGACAGGTAGACAAACAGCAAAGAAATAAAGACAGATTTGTCTACCTAAAAAACCCAGCAAGCGACACCCAAAAAACGTTTTTGTTTTGATGATTGTGTTGCTTTTAACGTATGTATTGTTTTGTTTTTTTTGATTGTACTGATTGTAGGGTTTTATATTGCATTGTATTGGATTCTTTGCTTTGTATTGTGTTGTAGGGTTTTGAATTTATTGCGCGTTTCATTTTAAGCACGCAGATTTCTCTGCCTAAAAATGGGACTGACTCTCGGGGAGAGCCATCGCCACATAAACAGCCCCACTCGTTTTTTGTTTAGATATTGTTGTCAATAACACACAAAAAATTTTTTTTCATACTTATCGAAAAACCCCCGAAGCGAATATGGCACTTCATTAGGGTCAAAAAAGGGTCGCATACAAAAAAATCTCCCCTCTTGGTAAACCTCAGAGCTTTTAACCGAAAAACGAACGGGGGAAGGGGGGGGGGAGAATTCGAAAAACAATAAGATTTTGTTCAATAGAAAGTTATAATACTAAAAGCCCTTTTTGAGAGCCCTTTCCCCTTTTCACGACCACCCCAGACACACACCACGTATAAATAGGAAAACCAGTCAACTACAAAGACAAAGAAAAATTTCAGGTCGGAAAATTTTCAACTAAAAAATTTTTTTTTTCAAATTTCAAACTTCCTGACCTTTCGGCATATCTAACTTAGTTATTCCCTTTTCAAAACTTCCCTCGGTGATCGTCTTTTGTTTTTTTGTTTTTTTTTTTTTTATTTTTGACAACTTACTATTTTCTTTTTTTTTTTTAAACACGCAGCCCTTTAGGAAAAACTTTCCCCCCCCCCCCCCCCTAAAAGTTTGTCTCAAAAATTTCTCCAAAGGTTTGTTTCCTTCAAGTTATTTTTTGCTTTAGTTTTTTAAATGTTTTCTTTTTTTCTTTTGATTGCTTCTGTTTTTTTTTTGGTTTTGTTTTTTTTTGGGGTTTTTTTTGGGGGTTTTGTTTTTTTAAGCTTTGTTTTTTTGGGTTTTTTGTCTTGTTGCTCTTCTTTTTTATCTTCGCATTCTTCTCGCATTTCTTTTTCCTGCATTTTTTGCTTTCTTCTCCGCTTCTTTTTTTGCATTCCCTCTTTTTTCGTACTTCGCATTTTTCCCCGTTCTTTGCATTTTTCTTTTTCGCATTCTTCTTCTTTTTGCTTATTCGCATTTTTTCCTCCGCTTTCTTCTTCGCATTCTTTGCTTTTTTCGTATTCTTCCATTCTTCTTCTCCCCCTTTTCGCATTTTTTCTTCTCATTCTTCTTCTTCACGTTTTTCTCCTTCGTTTTTTTCTCTTTGCATTCTCTTCGCATTCTTCTTCTTTGCTTTCTTTTGGGGGTTGCCTTTTTAATTCGCTTTTTGTTTTTTTTGCCCCTCTTCATACTCATGCCAAAAAAATTCTGTAAAAATCATCAAAAGCTGACCACTAAATTTCCCCTTCACAAAAACTCCTACGTTTGTTCTTATAAATGACGGGAATGGATATTTTCAAGCATTTCTAAGCTACACACAAGAACACACACATAATCCCCAACACTTTTGGCGGGTTTAAAAAGGTTTTCATTGGGTTGATTATAAATCTAAATACAGGTTGGGGGAGGCTGAGAAAGAATCCCCAAACAGACTTGACTGACCAAAGTCGACGGGCGACCATAAACCCAAAATGACCAGCCAACCAAAAAACCCAATAAACGCCAATAACAAAAGGGCTGGTTTTGGTTGGTTGTTTGTTTGGGTGGGGGGGGGGTTTGGATGGGGGTTTGGGGTGGTTGTTTGGTTGGTGGTGGGTGGGTGGGGGGGTTGGGGGGTTTTTTGGGTTTGGTTGGTTGGATGGTTGGGTTGGGTTTGGGTTGAATGTTGGTTTTTTTTTGGGTTGGTTGGTTGCGGGCTGGTTGGGGGTTTGGTTTGGGTTGGTTGTTGGTTGGTTGGTTTTTTTTGGTTTGGGTTTGGGTTGGTTGGTTGGTGGTTGGTTGGTTGGTTGGTTGTTAGTGGGGGTGGTGGTGGGTGGTGGGTGGGTTTGGTTTGGGGTTGGATTTTACTTATTGAAGGGCTTTTTTGTTTAGAAGGTTGATCAGTTTGTTTGACTTAAAATCAACTGCCTGCTTGTTTTCTTCTTGCCTCCCGCTCTTATTGCGAAATAACCAAAAAATTTTCATTGAAAAAGCATCGCTGAATCTGGATGCATGCATTCATTCTTCAGTCATTCTCACCCCCTCTTTCAACTTTTTTCTCCTTTTTTTTCTTCATTCCTTCCTTCCTTCCCTATTTATTTACTAAATCACCCATTCACGTTCCATAACATATCTCTTTCTCTGCCCTTCAGGCAATCCATCTTTTGCCAAATGTGGCTCTTTACCTTCCCCAAAACAAAGAATAAATCAACCCCTTAAAATTTGCCCCAAAGCTTCTCTTTGAAATCCATCCTGCAAACTTCCCCTTTAAAACAAAGTCAATTTGAAGCAAATTGGCATCTACTGTACTGTGTGTGCATACACACACCAAAAAACACACACTTCGGCTTTGACTACACCAAAAAGCATTTTTAAATGAATTTTTTGCGCAGCAGATATAAAAGGTTGGGGCTGCGTGATATATATGAAAATATGGACATGCAAAAAACTCTCTAGCGTATATGCCACACACAATGCTGATACACACATGCAACATACCCCTGCACTCACATGCTGCACGGGCACTCACATACGCATGCAAAAAACCCAAACAAGATCGCACCCACACACACACCTTTTTCCCCCTCACTTACACACACACACAACACACACACACACCACACACAAACCAAAACCTTACAAACTTTGTGTTTGTTTGGTTTTTGGGGTTTGTGTGTTTTTTTGGGGTTTTTTTTAATTTTTCTTCTTGATCTGAGATTTGAGCTTTTTATACTGTCTTGATTTGTTTTTTACATGTTTCGTTAGTCTGGATTATAGGGGGAAAAAATCTCAAAATTTTTGTTTTAAAACATTCTGAACATTTATTTGGATTGTTTTTATATGTAAATTTTTCTTGTTTTTTTTTGTGTGGTGTGGGGGAGGGGAGGGAAAAAAAGTTGTATAAACTTAATTTTTTTTACCCCAAAAAAGATAAATTTGACTGACTTGACGGGCCCTTCAGAGTAAGTGACTGGCTAAATACACACGCGAAAAACAACGGGAAAGACAGAGTCAGACCCAAGGAGACCACAGCACACAAAGAACACAAAAGAGAACCGCAGCACCAAAAAAAACAAAGAACACAAAGAACCAGCACACACAGAACACAAAAAAACACGACACAAAAACCCAAGAAAGCACACAGACACAAAAACAAAAGAGACAAGCAGCACACAGCCCAAAAAGGGAGACAAAAAGGACCAGCAGCCACAGACACAAAGAGACACAAAGAACCGCAGCACACAGACACAAAGAGACAAAAAGGGAAAAAACAGCACACACAGACACAAAGAGACACAAAGAGACACAATTGGGCACAAAGAACACAAAGAACACAAAAGACACACACACCACAAGACACAAAAAACACAAAGAGACACAAGTGGGCAAAAAGAACACAAAGAGACACAGCATCCACAAAGAACACAAAGAACACAGCACACACAAGATACACAAAGAGACACAAAGAGTCAGACACCTCTCCCTTTGCTTGTGTGGGGTGTGTGTGGGCATCCATGAATGCGTGTAAGTAAAACGGCGCACGCAATTGGTTACCTTGTGTATAAAGGGGTGTAAGCATGTGGTGGGGGTCTGGTATGTACCTGGTTTTTCTGTTGCCCCTGTTTTTTATGTTTTGGTTTGCGTGGTGCTTGCATGAGAAGAGAGGGGTGGGCCCGACGAAGCCCCAAAAAACAAAAAAAAACATGTAGATAGTTGCCTGTAACAAGTTTTTTACTTCGTGTACTGTACTTTGAACATTGAATAACTAAAAACCGGGCAGGCAGACAGAAAAACAAAAAAAAAAACAGACAGCAATGGACAAACTATACATCTATGGATTTAGAACCGAAAAGGGCCACGCATGAAATGATAGTAATTACACACATCATACAGAAAAGAAAGTCCAACTGATAAAGATACAGACGAAAAGAATATCACAAACAGACAGAGTTTGAGAGGGCTATGGGGGAAATATAGACAGACACGGGCAGAAAAAAAATGAAGGGGCAATATTATATACATGAACAAGGGTAAATAGATATACAAAGTTGTTCGACTGAAATAACAAATCACGCCCCAAACTTTTTTAAAAATATTTTTATTCCCAACAAAAGGAAGAGTGATTTTAATGGTTATATTTTTTTTTGTTTAATATATTTTAGAAACACACAAACCCTTTCTAAAATCAACAACAAACTTTTTTTTAGAAAAAAGGTCTTCAAGGCCGTCATTTGTTTAAATCTTCTTCTCAAACATTCAACAGCAACACAAATGTCTGTCATAAAAAGCAAAAATGTGGGGGGTGCCGATAAGCGCCTACTTTAGTCCACGCATCTGACTTCGTGTGAGAGAGCATTGTTATTTTTTTAATCTTGGGGAAAAAGAGTAAGAAGGACCAAGTAAGAAGAAAAAAATCCCAAAGGGAAGCAATGGGAAAAAACGAAAAAGGGAAAGGAAAAAGGGGGGGAAAAAAGGGGGAATTCCAAACACAGATTTTCCAAAATGGCGGATGCTATTTATACGACAGCCCAGGCATCCCTAGGGGATTCATTCTGGTTTCTGAAAAATTTCATACTATAAAAAATTTCCAAACTTTATTATTTATTCTTTTTTTTAAACATAAAATAGAATCAGGAAACAAATATCCGAAAATGCAACACATCTTATTTTTCTTAAATTAAATTTTTTTTCCATCTTTAAAATTTTTTTTAAATTTACATTTCTCAAATTAATTGTCTGGGAGATCATCGCGTCTTTTCAGACATCCTCACTCCCTTTTTTTTCGCAAACACACCCGGCATTCATTCCTTAAAAGACGACTCCCCTGGTCTCTGAACCTCCCCAATGTTATTTCCCTTAAGCTGTTTTGCATTTTTCCTCCTCATACAGATTTCAGAATTCTAAAAAATGGCTTCGAAGCGGGCTTTTTCATTCAATTTCTTCTCTTGAAACCCCAGCATCTTTTTCCGGGTAAAAAGTGCGTGTGTGTATGTGTATGTGGGGGGGAAGGATTTAAAACGACTCGGGGGCACAAAAAATATTTTGGTTGGTTGGTTTTGGTTGGTTTGTTGGTTGTTGATGGGTTGGTTGGTTTTTGGGGTTTTTTTGGCTGGCTTAGGGCTAGTTTTTTGGTTATTGGTTGGATGGTTGGTTATTGGTTGGTTGGTTGTTGGTTTTTGGCTGGCGGCTGGTTGGATTTTTAGCTGAAACCCGGACGATTGGTTGGTTGGTTGGTTGTTGGGTTGGGTTTTGGTTGTTTTGGTTGGAGGTTTTGGTGGTTGTTGGGTTGGGGGGTTTGGGTTTGGGAGGGCTGGTTGGGGGGTTGCTGGCGGCTGGCGGGTTGGTTAGCTGAAAGCCGACCTTTGGGTTGGTTTGGTTGGTTGGTTTGGGTTGGTTTGGGTTTGGGTTGGTTGGCGGTTTGGTTGGTTGGTTTATTTTATTGGCTACGGGTTGGTTGTTTGGGTTGGATGTTTGGTTACTAACCGTGGTTGGCCGGTGGTTTTTTGGTTGTTGGTTGGGGTTTTTGGTTGGGTTGGTTGTTGGGTTTTTGGTTTGGGTTTGGGTTGGTTGTTGGTTTTTGGGTTGGGTTGGTTTGGTTGTTGGTGGATGGCTGTTGGTTGGCTGCTGGCGGTTTTTTTGGTTAGCTGAAACCGGGACATTGGTTGGTTGGTTGGTTGGTTGGTTTGGTGGGTTTTTTGGGTTGGGTTTGGTTGGTTTTTGGGGTTGGTTGTTGGTTTGATTGGGTTTTTTTTGGGTTGGTTGGTTGGTTGGTGGTTGTTGGTGATTGGCTCCGGGTTTGGGTTGGTTTTGGCTGCTTAGGGTTGGGTTGATTGGTTTGAGGTTGTTAGCTAACCCGGGGTTGGGCCGTGGGGTTGTTTGGTGGTTTGGTTGGTTTGGTTTTGGGGGTTGGTTGGTTGGGTTGGGGGTTGGTTGGGGTTGGTTGATTGTTGGGTTTGGTTTTTTGGGTTTTTGGGAGGTTCTTGCTTGCTTGCTTGCTTGTTTTGTTTGGTTGGTTTTTTGATTCGATGGCGGGTTTTGGTGGTTGAGGCTGGGGGTTGAAGGTTGATTTCTGTTTAACGGGAAACGGGTTGCCGCTTGCTTGTTTGGGTCGGTCCTTCATTTGCTTGGTAAAAAAATCATCTTCACTCATTCATTCATTCTTTTTTCATCCCGTTTATCCATCCTTTGTTGGTGTTTTTGACCTTCGGGGCAACTGCAGGTAAACAAGTCCATTCTCCGGGGAAAAAATAAAAAAGTTATCTCTACCAGTTTCCCCTTTTGAAATCCATCGGGAAAACGCCCTCCTTTAAACAATCAATTTGATGCGGGCGTCTTTTGGGTTTGTGGTGTGTGTGGGTGTGGTGTGTGTGTGGTGCCCCCCAATTTGCTAACTGCAGTGCACACTATTGGCAAGTGAATGACAATCACAGCACAACACACTAGACACTCATGCCCACGCACATTTTCGTACACACAACACAAACACCAACAAAACGCGCGCAAAAGGCACAGGCACATGCCGCGGCACACCGGACCCACACATACACACAGAACATACACATCTGCAAGAAACAACCACACCGCGCGCGCATACAGAAGGGGACAGACAGACAGCGAGAGAGAGGGGAGTTGGCCCAAAACGTTTTAAAATTGATTTAGTCTACGTAACATTCGAACAAGGAAGACTCAAACACACAGACATCGACAGACAAGACAAACAAACAGACCGCAGACCAAAAAAGAAAAACATAAACAACATAAATTAAAAGTGTGCACCGAACAGAGTGAACACAGACAACAGACGGAAGACAGACAACAGACAGACGAAATTCACCATTTTTGAATGTAAACCTCAAGCATTTTGAAAAAGCTGGGGAAAAAAAGGGAAAAATAATAGCGCGTTAAAACAAAAGAGAGACCTCTGACACAAATACATAAAAACAGCCTTATTAAAAGAGAGTGAGGTAGAGAGAGGGGGGGGGGGGGGGGGGGGGGGGGGGGGGGGGGGGGGGGGGGGGGGGGGGGGGAAAAGACAAGAGAGAGCAAGAGAAAAGGACAGGAGAGACAGAAAAAGGGGACAGAGACAGAGAGAAAGAGGAGAAGACAGAGAACGAGAGAGAGCAGAAACCCAAAGAGAAAAAAACAGAGAGCACCCCAAAAAAAGAAAAGAGAGAGACAGGACAAAAGAACAGAAAAAGAAAAGACAAAAAACAGAGAAAAACACAGAAGAACAGAGAAAAAAAAAAACCAAAAAAAAGAGAACCCCCCGGGGGGGGGGACATAGAAAGACAGACACAGAGACAGACAGAGAGAGACAGAGACAGAGAGAGACAGAAAAAAAGAACAAGATTTAAAGACACCAAAAGACAAAGAAACAAAAGAAAAAAAAGACAACATAAATTGTTTTTTTTTTTCCCCCTCCTAGGTAAGAAACCCCAGGGTTTACCAAGGTGAGATTTTTTCGTGTGCAACTATTTTTCCCCCCCCCCCCACCCCACCCCCCACCCCAACCCCCCCACCCCCAACACCACAAACCCCATTCCCCCACTTTTGGGGGTACAAACCTTTGAATTAAGCCAAGGGGAACCCAAGATTCTTTAAAAAATGAAGAATTCCCCGAAACAGAGATTCTTCTTTTCTTTGTTTTTTTCGAAAGCTCAACAGCAACTCCTGAGGGGCCCTGACAAATGCTGCCGGCGATAAAAGGGCCCCCCCCCCAGGGGGGCCAAAGTTTGTCCCTCATCGGGAGGCAGTAGGCCCCAAAATTTTTGGCCCTCGGGTTTGACGTGTTGACAGGTTGGGGGAAAACAAAGTTTATTACTTTTTTAACATTCCCGTTAAACACCAACAATACATTCTTTAAAAAAATTTAAAAGGCCCTTGGGCCGGTGGGAAAAGAACAAAAATTTAAAAACCGCTTTCACACGGGACAGATGTAAAAAAAAAAAAACACATAAGGCTTTTCCCTTATCTTTTGATATAAAAGAATTAAAAAAAAAATTTTAATAAAAAGAGTTTCACTTGCGGAAAAAACCCTGTTTGAAATTTTTTCTTGTGTGTTTTAAAAGTCATACACAAACTGCACTTCACAACATCTCAGCTGATCATTTATGGGATTTTTTTTTAACCAAAAAAATAAAAAAAACCAATATCCTTAAAAATCGAATCTATTTAAGTTCTTTCCCAAAATTTTTTATCTTTAATTTTACCCTTTTTATTTACGTTTCAAAAATTTAAAGGTTTGTCTCGTCTTTTTTTCAAGGGGTTTTTTTTGCCCCCTTTCTCTTTCAAAAAAACACATTTTTCACTTTGACAGAATGTCCCCCACAAACACTTTAGAACTTCTCCCAATTTTTTTTTCTCCCGCAAGTTTTTGGGGTTTTTTTTTTCACCATAATTGCGTTACTGGAATTTTGTCCAAATTGGCCCAAGCGGCTTTCCAAAACCCTTTTCCCGAAATCCCTGGGACTCTTTTTATCGTGGCAAGAGTGTAGATATTCTTGGGCCCCATAAGGTATTCACTATGCTTGATGGAGCATTTTGGGTGGTTGGTGTGTGGGTGGGGCGGTCGGGTTGGGTTGGGCGGGTTGTTAAAATTTGGGGGGGGGTGGGGGGTTGGGTGGTTTATTGGTTGTTGGTTGCTGGTTTTGGTTGGTTTTTTGGGTGAAAGGGTGGTTTGGGGTTTGGTTGGTTTTTGTGGCTTGGGGTGGTTGGGTTTTTGGGTGGTTGGTTGGTTGGGGGTTTTTGGTGGTTGGTTGGGTTGGTTTGGGTTTGGTTGGGTTTTTTGGGTAATTTGTAACTGATGATGGCAGGCTGACTGATCGCTTGCTTTTTTTAAATTTTTTTTGAATTTTTTTGGTTGAAAAAATTTATTTAAGGACAGGGTTTCTTGATCATTTTTTTCGTTTATTTTTCATCCCCTCACCACTTCTTTTCACTTTCAAGTAAACCTCTCCCCCTTTCTGTCTTTCCGTTTCTTCCTTCCTTCCTTTTTTCCCTTTTTTTTTACTCTCCTTCCTTAACTTCCTTCATCCTTCATTTATTCATTTTTTTTGTTTTTATTTTTCTTTCTTTTTCCCCCTTCCTTCATTTTTTTCACTCTTTTTCTCTTTTTTCCTTTATTTTTTTCTTTCTTTTCCTTCTTTTTTCCTTTTTTTTTTTTCCTTTTCCCTTTTTTCTTTTTTTTTTTCCTTTATTTTTTCTTTTTTTTCTTCTTTTCCTTTTTCCTTCCTTTTTTCTTTCCCTTTCCTTTTTCCTTTTTTTCTTTTTGTTTACCTCCTTTCCTTCTTTCCTTTCAAAACGATACACTATCAGATTGATGTAGCGATACCCGTTTACGCTCTGCCTCAAGGGAATCATCAGAGAAATACGGGGCGTTTTCCCTTTAGGGAACCAAAATAGAGAAAAGTTAGTCCCTTTGAAACCACTGCCCGCTTCTCTTTTAAAACTCTCCCGCCCAAACTACCTCCATTAAATAAGTCAATTTGACGGCGTGCATCACTCTGTGTGTGTGTTGTTGGTTTTTGGTTTCATGCACGCTTTTATTTTTTTAGGACGAAAGCGTCTAAAAGCGCAAACGAATTGAAGAAAAATTTATGCATTGGGGGGCGCAAAAATAAAACAGCACGTGCTTGTGCAGCCGAAATATCTTTTCGCGCCTTTCCAGCCTTCAACCGCGTGCACAAAAACATACAGCACACAAACACACAAACAGACATTGTGTTTTGAATATATAAATTTGAGAGAGAGAGATATTATAAATATATATATATACAAAGGGGTCGCGCGCACACAAATCACCGTGCGTGCCTACTGCACCACGCGCGCGCACGGGGGCACACAACACACACCCACCACACATAGAGATAGAGACACAAAGACAAATAAACAACAGGGGGACACATAAATCAATGGACAAAAGAAGAAGAAGAAATAGGGGGAGGGGAAAAAGGAGAGGGGGATCATCATCATCATCATCACACATCATTAACACATCATTAACATCAACATCATAAAAGAAGAAGGGGGAAGGGGGGGTAAAGGCAGAGAATGAGGGGAGAAAGAGAAAAAAGAGCGAAAAAAAAGAAAAGAAAGGAAGAAGGGGAACGAGGGAGAGAAGGGGAGAGCCTTGGGGATGCAAATCATCAATCAAAAAACTCCCAATGGGCACTGTGCAAATGGCCCCAATGTCACCAGGGATCCCTAATGCTTCTATTCCTCCCTCCTCCCCCTCCCCCTCCCTTCCCCCCATGCCTCCCTCCTCTTCTTTTATGATGTCATTATTTGAGGATGCGCATGTCAAGGGGACCAGGCCTACTGACATCTGCTGCTGTACACCGCACGGGGAAACTCTCTCTCCTTTTCTCTCTCTTCCCCCTCTCTCTCTTCTCCTCTCCTCTCCTCTCTCTCTCTCACTCTCTCTCCTCTCTTTTTTTCTTCTCCTCTCTTCCTCTCTCCTCTCTCCTCCTCTCTCTCTCCTCTCCTACACTATCTATCTACTCTTCTTTATTTATCTGCATCTATCTTCTATCTCCCCACGATTGGGTTTTTTGGAAGGGTTGTTTTAATTGTTTTGGGTTTTTTGTTGTTGTTTTTTGTTGTTGTTTGTGAGGCTTTTAGCTCAGTGACCCTCAAAAAATAAAAAAACCCTACACTCTACCATTTAAACCGTTTCTCAAAATGACTACTTTCAAAATAACTGTTGTTCACTTTTTTTTTTTATTCAATTTGTAATCATTTAGATCACGATCAGAACAGGTACCCCAAAAAAATGTGTTTTTTTAACATAAAATAGTAATTAAAATTTTTTCAAGGGGGGCAATTTAAACCTTGTGAAGAATTCCTTGGGACAGAAAAGAAAGTCATGATGACAATTTTAAAAAAAGATAGTGCTATTGTATTTTGTTCAAGATGGATTTTCCTTTATAAATTTCCCGAAAAAAAAAAAAATTACCCCCCAAAAAAATCTTTCCGTTGGGAAAAAATTGGGGGCCAGCCCCATTTTAAAAAAAATCATTTCGCATTTTAATTAGAGAACACAAGGGAAATAAACCCAACACAATTAAAACAATACAGGATACAAAATAGAAAATAACCAACACAAACATCTAGCACACTATCGTAAAATAACAAAACCAAGAACAATTTTTTTTTTAAAAAAACACAGCAAAAAAAACATAAGATAATGACCAAATGCTAGGGGAAACCCTTAACTGGCACTCCATCACAAAACCTGACATAAAACAGTATTAAGGGGGAAAAAAGGGGGAAAAAAAAAAACAAGATTTAAAAAAACAAAATTGAAAAAACAAAGAAAAAATGAACAAAGACAAGAAAATTTCACCAAAAAAAAAACCCCCCCTTCCCTATCACAGACAAACCCACCAAAGGGGCACTGCCCTCACCCACAAACAGAAGAACCTTTCCAACCATCACAAAAAAACGCAGACCATTAACCCCCAACGACTTGGGCAATGTGGGGTGTCTTCAGCTGATCCACTACACAGACAAGGGGTTTTACGGTAATTAAATTTTCGTCAGCAACCCCGTGCACAGACAAAGGACCATGTTGACGCCCTGAGGGTCACACCGGGCAGACACCAACCCCCACCCCCCCCCCCCACCCTCTACCCCCACCCCCCCCCAGCCCCCCCACCCCCCCCCCCACCCCCATCATTGGATACGCATTACAAACCCAGCATCCCCCTAGATAAACAAACAAATAAAAAAAACCCCCGAATACAACCCACCAACAACAGTGAAATGGATGGAGAAACCTTTTATTTTATAAAACACAAAAAATTTTCACATGGCCCCAATGTAAACAGAAAAACGGGAAACATCTCTCATGTTGTGCACCCTTAGGGGATTGAGAGAGAAAATGTCCCAGTAAGCTGCATTGCACACAATTGAGTCTTCAACAAACCGCACGCACGCAAAAAGACAAAAAAACAAAAAACGCAGCGTGAGCGTTCGCAGACACACACCCCGCACAACACCACACAACACAACCCAACACACAAAAAATTAAAAAAAAACGCACGCACGATCGATCACCATCTGCCTCTCCCTCTCTCCTCTCTCTCTCTCTCATCATCTCTTCCCAACACCCTCTCCTCTCCTTCCTCTCCTCTCTCTCCTCTCTCTCTCTCCTCTCTCTCCTCTCTCTTTCTCAACACCCAACCCCACCCACCCTGTCCCCCCCCCTCTTACCCGAACTTCTAAAAAGTGAGGGAAAAGTTTAAAAAAACTGCTCGGCAGACAGAGACAACTAAAGACAGAGATTCAAAACTTTGATTTTTTTACACTTTTTTGAACATCACAGGGGATTTTACAGGAAACACAACAAACGAGGAACAACAAACTCCCCGCCTTTTGCGCGCGCGCACACACACACACCACACAACACACAACACCACACACACAAAACACACACCACACACATACACACACACAGCACGCACCACACATCAAAAAAATATTTGATTGGATTTTTTTTCCCCGAACGGCAAAACTATAACATTTTTTCACAAGATAAAGACACAAGAGGAAAAAGGGTAGATAACTAACAGACAGACAATACACACAGACAACAGGTTTCAAACGGGGCTTGCTAATCCAAGGGTAACAATACCATTTTTATTTTATTATTTTATTTCCTTGATAAAGGAATAAGCACTCGTCCATTTTTACCCCATGTGTATGCATTTGAAATGTTTTCCCCCCGGAACACAAGGTCACACTTCCAAAAGCGGAACGGGTTTAAAAAGTGTGCGCAAGATGTTTTTTCGTGCGTTCGCACACGGGCCTCGGTTTAAATCCAACCCAAAGGGCTTTGGAAAGGGAATCGGCATGATGTAACTCCAGGGTGTAAAAACCCGGAAAAAGTTTCATTAAAGTCAGTAACAGTTGCCACGTGGATACCATTGACTACTGTTTTCCCCACGAAATTGCGTCTTGACTGTTTTTTTCGTTTCCCCAGTTTGAGCCCCAGGTTCTCCAATGGGAGATTTTAGTGTACCGACCCCTTTTTTCTCCCACCCGAGGTAGCTGCACCAACCCGGGGTATGCTGGGTTTTTTGTGTTTTCCGAAACCTGGGAAACTGACAGAATTACGGGATCTTTACGGGAGTTTGACTTCTACTTATAACACGAAGGGAAATTTAAAGGGACACGTCTCGCTTTAAAATGGCCTGGGAATCTTGAAAAATTTTACCCTTAATTTCTAACACCGCCGAATTTAAACCACGACTTCATGAACCCATGGATTGAAATCGAACGGTCTTAACCACTCGGCTATAGCGTCCGTCATTCCCGAAAAAAATCCACCTCAGTTAATCCACCCCACGGGGACGTGATCGTAGAGTAGTAAAGCTCTTTCCCCCCGAACAATATCCCATTAAAAAACAAAGCAAAATCGAAGACGAAATCACAAGTTAACGACTGCGTTTCCGTTTAAGACCCGTCCCTTTTCAGCGGATGCTCTTCAAAAAAGAAAAATGTTTAAATAAAAACTTTTAGTGGAAACCCCCTTAAAATCTGTGATAAATTTTTTGATGAATGTGATGAATTTGTGTTGTATTTTAAACGCCCACATCTGCAAATTTTGGTTTTTGTTTTAAAGCATGTACCCTTTAGGGGTTTTTTTGAAACAAAAAATTTTAACTTAAACATTTCTAATTTTTTACACGCCCACATCGCAAGTTGTGGGTTTGTTAAATGTATTAACCCTTAGGTTTTCTTTTAAAAAACTTGAATCTTGAAAAAATGCGTAATTTTACCGCCCCCATCTGCAAGTTTTGGGGTTTTTTAAATTCATGTACCCCTTTGGGGGGGTTTTCTGAAATAAAAACTTGAATCTTGAAACGTGCCACTCTCTAGTTTTTGGGGAATTTTGTGACCTGTTCCGAGCTTTGACTCTGCAGGGCTGCCCCAGGGCCCCAGCCCCATTCCCACTTCAGGGCAGCACATCCATAAAAAAAAGTTCAGATTTCCTCGAAAAATGGTAGGAGAAGGGCCCGCGTATCAGACTATTTTTTATTTATTCTTTTTTTTCGATGGTAATGGAGAAAAAACTCATGTGCTTTTTTACAACCATCCCCGGGGGTTGCATTTTTGCAAATGTTGTCAACCTTTTTCACCCCAAGAAAAAAGAGAGAGAAGAGAGAGGGATAGGGAACTACAGGAAGAGGCAGAAGAAGAGAGAGAGAGAGGAGAAAGAGAAGAAGGGGAGAGAGAGAGAGAGAGAGAAGAGAGAGAGAGAGAGATGATAGAAAAGGGGGGAAAAAATTTCCCCACAAAATTTTTCCAAAAAGGGGAAAGTTATTTATACTAAAAAAAAAAACCACCCGCATCCTCACAGGGGCAAAGTTATTTACATTCATATACTTTCTGAAAAAAATTTTTTTTAATATACAAATGCGATTCATCTTATCAATGTCATGTCACAATGCGGGCATATGGAAAAAAATGGCGGTCTCCTTTAAGCTGGGGTAGCCTGGGGAAGGGGTTTGGGGTTTTTCTTAAACTTTCTAAACTTTTCCCCTTTTTTCTTCTGTCGTCTTGGGGTTTTGCAAAATGCGACAGACACTGCCTGACACATTTTAAAGGGTATCTAATTGTCCAACTTTTTAAGGCTTCGTCTTATCTAGTGTATATTTAGTGAGTGAATATACTTTATTGAATTTTGTTTTATTTTTACTGCGTGCATGAATTTTAGATTGCATTGTTTTGTTGTGTTTTAGTGTAGTGTGGTGTAGTGTTGTATGACGTATGTGTGTAGGGTATGTAGTGATGAACGAGTGTATTTATTTATTATTTTAATTTATCTTTTTTTTCGAGGATAATGGAATAAGCATGTGCTTTTTTTTTCAACTAGTCCCCGTGTGTAGCGGTTTTTTTTAATTTTGTAAAGTTTCCACCGCACACAAGGCCTAGTGTGTATGTAGGGGAGCTACGTAGTGCGTGTAGCGTAGCTATGTAACGTAACGTAGGGATGAAATGAAA
>CM054144.1:26798818-26828818 GCA_028751875.1 Rapana venosa | reverse complement strand
ACTATCGCAAAGATACTTAATCACGAACCAAATTTTTTTTAAATGTTAAGACACAGCTCGTTTAAAAAAAAACCGTTAAGATAATGACCAACTGCTAGGGAAACTCGTTTTATACTGGCACTACAGTCAACAAAACCTGACATAAAAACAGTATTAAGAAGAAAAGGAGAAAAAAGCAATAAACACTAGATTACAAACACAAAATTGAAAAACAAACAGAAACATGACAAAGGACAAAGAAAAATAAATACACCAAAACAAACAACCCCCCACCTTTCTCCCCGTCCCCTCACAGACTACCTACCAAAGGTCACTGTCATCATCTCCACATACAGAAGAACCGTTTCCAGACCATTCACACAAAGCTGGCAGACGCATTACTCCGCAACGACTTTGGACAATGTGGAGTGTCTTCAGCTGGCTCCACTAGCACAGACAAGGGCTTGGACTGGGTAGATTATTTACGTCAGCAGACCCAGTGACACAGACAATGGACCATGTTGACGCTGCCTGAGGGTCATCACCGGATCTGTTCACTCACAGACCCCCACCCCACCCGCCACCCTGCTACCCTCCACCCCCTCTCAGCCACCCACCACCCCTCCAACCCTATCGTTGGATACTGCAATCCAACCACAATAATCATCCATAGATACAACAACCAACTGTAACTAACCCACGATACAAGCGGACCAACAACAGTTGTTAGAATGGATGGGGAAAAACCTTTTTTTTATTCCTGTATAAGCACACACGATTTGGACCTGTCCCAATGTAATCAGAGTAAGGTGGTAAACACTCTCTTCAGTGTTTTCCTGGTGTCACTCCTTATGTGAGATTGATGAGGCGAAAATGTCCTAGTAAGTGCCATTGCACACAATGTGAGTCCATTTCACAACAAACGCCCACGCAGGCATCACAGCCATACCAAACATATAAACGCAACGCGTGAGCGTTTGCAGACACACCACACCACACCACACACACACACACGCGCGCCGCGCGCGCGCGCGCACCGCTCGATCGATTCCCGATGCTCTCTCTCTCTCTTCCTCTCTGCTCTTCTCTCTCTCTCTCTCCTCTCTCTCTCTCTTCTCTCTCTCTCTCTCTTTATCAACATCGCACTCCGTCCTTCCCCTACGCCCACTGCATTACCTGTCAACTTCTAAACTCGTGCAGGAAAGATTTATGTAATGCTCAGCAGAGTTCAGAGATCAACTAAAGACTGAGATTTTCCACACTCTATTGATTTTCCCAACTTTTCGAACATCCCAGGTTAATGTGACAGGAAGCCAGCAACAGACGTGAGAAACAACAAAACTCCCGCACACACACACACACACCACACACACACACACACACACACACACACCACAACCCACCACACACACACAAATTCGCAACCCATTGATTACTCACATACTACACTTACACACACATACACACAATACCTAACATAACCACACACACTAATACCCAGCTTCCTCGCACGCACGCAGCACGCACAAACACATACCATACATATTTATACACACACCACTCAAACACACACACACTTAAACACCACAAAACACACACCAGTACAGACACACACACACACAACACTTCTCTACACACACACACACACACAATACCATACACCACAACACACACACACACACCAAAGAAATATTTTGAGTTGGGTTTTTTTCCTGGCGCGGCTAGTACTATAACAGTCTTCCCACAGCTAAAAGACACACAAGAGGGAAAGGGATATACAGTCTAGAACAGACAGACAGTGGAACCACCCGAGACAGGTTACAAACTGGGACTTGCTAATCCAGAGATAACAGTGCCATTTATTATTTTTATTATTTTTTTCTTCAATAATGGAAAAAGCACTCATGTGTTGTTGTTTTTTACCCCGTGTGAATGCAGTTTTGAATTGTGTCACCTGTTCCCACTGGCACACAATGGTCTACACTTTGGAAAGGCGGAACGGGTTTTAACGTGTGCGCAAGAGGTTCTTTGTGCGTTTGCATACGGGACCTCGGTTTATAGTTTCATCCGAAGCACTATGGGAGGAAGGTGGAGTCTGCACTGATGTTAACTCCAGGGTGTAAGACCTGAAACGGTTTTATTGACTTTAAAACAGGAACTGTTGGCCCGACTATGGATACCCGAGGGGACATACTGTTGTCCTAGAAAAATCGCCGTTCGTTGATTTTTTGCGTTCCTCGGTCTAGAGCTCCGGAGGTTCACCAATGTGAGATTTTAACGTATTCGCGAACGTTTTCGCCCCCACCATTAAGGGAAGGGGTAGCCGCATTCCGATTTCTTGGGATGTATGCTGGGTATATTCGTGTTTCCGTAACCCACGGAAAGCTGACATGAATTACGGAATCTTTAGCGTGCATATTTGATTTTCTACATGTGTATATACACGAGGGCAATTAAGGCACTATCAGGTCCGCACTTAAAGTGGACCTGGGAGATCTTGAATATTCCTACCCTTAAGTCTCTAGACGCCGCCGAGAATCAAACCACGACTTCATGAACCCATGGAATTGAAATCGAACGGTCTTAACCACTCGGCTTTAGCGTCCGTCAGTTCGATAAAATAATCCACCTGCAGTTAATCCACCGCACTGTGATGTGATCGCAGAGTAGTAAAGCCCTTCCCCTCAATACTATATTCTCAATGGACAATAACATTATGCAAATAATGAGAGACGATGTAAATCTTTAAGAGTAACGAACTGCGTTCACGTTTAAGGCCATCCTTTGCCAGCGGTATAGCTCTTAAAATGAACAAACTCTCAGAATAAGAAAGACTTTCAGTGGAACCCTTCTTACATCTGTTGATGAATTTGTGATTTATGTGTCATGGAATTGGTGTGTCTTTTTAAACGCAACAATCTGCAAGTTGGATGTTGGCTTCGTTAAATGTTCATCGTTACCCCTCACGAGTTTTCTGAAATAATCTTGAAATCCTTTGAAACGATGATATCTCCTCTAGGTTTGGGTAATTAATGTGCCGGCTCCTAAGGCTCTTATGTACTCTGCCCGGGACTGCCTACCAGACCTCAGACGACACCATTCCGGACTTCCAGCGCAGGTTCATAGATAATTGAAAAGTTCAGATTTCTCTTCGACTAAAAATTGCAGTGGAGAATGGACCGGGTAGTCCAGATTAATTTCTATTTTTTTCTTCTTCTTTTATTTCGAGGATATGGAACTAAACAATCATGTGCTTTTTTTACATCCAGTCCCCTTGTGTATGCAGTTTTGTATCATTCGGTCATCCGTTATCACCGGCAATGAGAGCAGAGAGAGAGAGAGAGATGGAGATGGAGAGAGGGGGATGAGCCGAGGGGAGATGTGAGACCCACGGATCGGGTCGAGATTGAGAGACAGAGACGAGTGAGAGGAGAGGAGAGAGTGATAGAAAAGGGAGAAATTTCCAGCACCAAACTTTCCAGATAAGTGGAAATGTTATTTATAATGGAAAAAAACCCACCCAGGCACCCAGGCATTCCTCACCGGGGGGCAATGTTATTTACATTCAATATACTTTTCTTCAATATTATATTTTTTGTAAAATATACATATGCGACTCATCTTATGCACAATGTCATGTTTACGATGCATGTGATATGGATATGTGGCGGTCTCGCGTTAAGCTGGAGTTAGCCCGGGAGGAAGGGGGTTAGGTTGTTCTTTAAAACTTTCTAACTTTACCCCACTCCTTTTCTTCTGTTGTCTTGGGCGCTATGCCAAAATGACGACCGACACTGCCTGGGTGTCTATAATTATAGGCGTCTCTGAAGTTGTCCAACTTTCAGGGTTCGTCTTAGTTCTAGTGTATATTGTGGTGTAGTGAATATACTTATTGAATTGTTTTCCATTGTTACTGCGTGCATTGTATTGCATTGTTTGTATATTCGTTGTGTTTGTAGTTGTAGTGTTGTGTAGTGTAGTGTGGTGTAGTGTAGTGTAGTGGGAGCGTCAGTGTAGTGTCGTGCTAACGTTCGGGTTTTATTATATTATGTTAATTTATCTTTATATAGCAGGGATTATGGATAAGCACTGTGCTTTTTTTACCATCTAGTCCCGTGTGTATGCGGGTTTTGTTAATTTTGTCATGTTTCCACCAAGCCCCACAATGGCCTAGTCGTGTAGTGTAGTGTAGCATAGTGTCGCGTAGCGTAGTGCAGTGTAGTGTAGCGTAGTGTAGCGTAACGTAGTGTAGTGTAGTGTAGTGTCATGGCAGATTTTCCTGCGAGAATATCTGGCTTCGTTCCCTAGTGAGGTTGTGCCCCTATAGTGTGTGTGACCTTACCTGTGTGATATTTTCCCACTGTGTGTGTTTTGTAATTATCAGCCAATGCAGATGGGGTTTTTATCGGCAGATTGTGGCCAGTGAGAATACTGTCGTTCCGTCTGTCTGTCGGTCTGTGTTTGCGTGTCTGTGTTGTATATATGTCTGTCTGTGCGTCTGTCTGTTTGTCTGTCTGTCTGTCTGTCTTTCTGCCTCTCTCTCTGAGTCTACGAAAAATTTGTCTGGACTGTGCGTGTCTGTAAGTGCCACTAGTATTTGTGCCCATGCAATTCGTTTTCTTCCTTCCCTTCTCCTTTCCCACGCCTCCCCCCCCCCCCGCACCCTACCCCAGTGCCCCACCCCCCACCCCCACTACCCAACCACCACACCCTCCCTACCACACCACCACCACGCCACCACCATTCTACCAAAACTTCCCTTGCACATCTGGTCTCAAAGGGTGACAAATATTAATCGCTGGAGGGAATAGAGAATTGCTGCACGCTGTATTAAAGTTGTTCTGCTCAATGCTTTTTACAAGTTTTATCCCTCGTTTTTAGTTTGTTTGTTTGGCTTGTTTTTTAAACTGTCATAAAGCACAATGTTGAGGGGGATTGCCTCTGGCGTTTGGTCACTTGGTGTAGACATAATGGGCGAAATACTCCAATTGCGAAAAGTTTTCAAGTAAAATTGTTACAGAAGCGCGCGCCTTATGCGTCATATAACGTGCATTACGCTACGTGTATAAAATTAATACTTAAGATGCGCGCGTTGAATATGCATGGACATGTGCAAAACACACGACACATAAATACGCCACGCACACGCACACGAATACACACATAACACCACACCCGAACACTATGAAAGCCCGCACGCACGCACACAGCCCAAGCGCACACACACACCACACCACTCGAACTATGAACGCACGCACGCGCGCGCAAAAACATACTCGAGCACACACACACACTACACACACAATGACCTACGCGCGCGCGCCAGTGTCTAATATCCCGGCCTCTCAGAATGACAGCCCATGCAAAAGCGTGGCAGTGTGCCGAAGTGTGAACTGACTGCGATGTGATGACCCCAATCTCACCCACACATCATGTCTCCTTTCATTCCTACTACTGTCAAATAAGTCGTTCCTAAAGTTTGCAATGCGAAACTACTTACCTGGTTGTTACTCTCATTATAGTGTACGTAAGTGCACAGACGATCTTGCCACGCTCTATTCTTCATGAGCTACGTCTGCAAGATAGGACTTCATTCGCGTGATTTGTTTGAACAGTTTTTGGATAGGATAAATCCATTTCATTGTCTTGTATTCACATGATTATCGCAAGTTATATAAATTGCTGTGTAGGTTGACTAAAATGTGTCGTTCTGGCACCTCAGCGTGGTCTTGTGTGTTCATATAAGACGAGTGGTATGTTGTCATACAGTCAGAATTCGCATCGATGCATGTGGAGCTCACTCCACTGCATTTTGGTGTTCCTAATCGCTTAAGGACCTGTAGAACCCTGAGAACGAAATATTGAGTATATTTGCTTGTCATATGTGCTCCGCCACGATGGATGTGCTAACCTTATTCATTCCTATTTTGAGAAGGTGCCAAATGTAATGATACACGGTCACATACATTTCGTTGCCATACTGGAAGCATGTTATCTACACTGTCACATGCACCTGTTTGCTGATAATATGCTGAATGAATTACTTAGTGTTTGCTCACGTCGGATGACTTACAACTGAGTGCTACGAACTAGCTGCAGCAACATGCTTTAATCCCAAACTCAATCTAGTCGTATAAGACAAATATTAGATTAGACGCTATCTCACTACACTACAATAGACCCACAATCAGTATCACAGTCTTAGTAACGTCAACGTATCTACCGCAAAATGAGGTAAGACTCAAATTTCAACAATATACATATACTGTGACACTACCGCAACTGTAGACTGTATGTTGTTACTGTCCGCTTGCTCGCTATGTTATGGTCTGTGATATGTTACGTGTCACTGTATGAAGGGCGACCCTAGAGGAGGCTCTAACAGTAGCACTCTCAGTTTCCTGGCAGTTCAGTAGTGTTAATGATATATTTATTCATGATATAGTTAATTGATAGTGCTTGGTTGTTTATGCACATCTCTTCTGCCAGACTTCCTAGCTCTAAAGACTAGATTGACTCAGATCTATGCCAGTGGCAACTTTGTTTAAACCTTTGTGACAGAACTGAGTGGGCGACCGAATATCTTTAATGAACACCTAACCCCCCTTATCACTAATCTAAGTTGTGTGGTGAGTGAAAATACAAAGGTGAAGATTACCGTTGTGTGTGTCATGTTAATGCAAATTGAGGAAAACTCAGAAACATGTGTAGAATAAGCTGTACGCCTTATTTGACGATAGTAGTTGGAGACGCGCTAAGTTAGCAGTGTAAGCCGTTGTTTCAACCTTTGTCTGTACAAATGCTGGCTGTGTTTATGACAACAGCTTTGAGACAATGACAGGCCCGACAGATGATGACTGGTATGATAGTGAATGCAGAATGGCCCGGCCCAAAATTACGTACCTCTTAAAAGTAGCTGGGCCAAGTCAAGTGATGCCTAGTAGCCGCATGATTTTTTGCGTTGCAAGAGAGAGTATAAAACACATGTTAACAACTCCGGAAAAACAACATACTAATGCATGTTAGATTAGCTACTTGTCCATCAGTCGAGCTCTAAATCGTTCTGGACAATGTGCGCCAAACTGTGCATTTAAGAGAAAAATTGTTATAAATAGTCTTACGTTGTAGGAATGGTCTCTATCATATCCACAATCTAACATGAAAAGGAAAAAACACATCGAAGAGGATTCATGTACAGGTTGATGACTTGATACCTATTTTTACCCGACCTATTTCAAAAGAAGAGGTCTGTTAGCATTTAGAAACAACTAACGACCCGAAAATACAGCTTGGTCCCGCTGGGCATATTGGGAGAGTGTGGTTTAGATTAATGCAGGTGACCGTGTCGATTGTATGTCTTTGTATTGTTTTTCAAAGCCTGTTATTTCAAAAAGGAGTTTGTCCACAACAATGGACGGAGCAGTAGTGTCTTCACTGTTGCTGATACAGCATAGGTGCTACTAATCACCCATAATTATCGCGGCATACTTTACGTGACATTAGTAGTACAGATTTATCGACCATTCATAAAACACCCTCGAATTACAAGAATGGGTTGAGGAAAACAATCTACTGGAGGAACCTCAAGCTGGTTTTAAAAAGGCATTATTTCAAATCCTGATCACCTGTTAACTTTGGTTAATCTTTTGTTCCAACAACAGCGTTGTATGTGTAACATGTACCCTATATTACGTGTTACCCCTCCCTCACCAGCATCCACCCCCCCCCCCCCCCCCCCCCCCCCCCACCCCCCCCCCCCCCACCCCCCCCCCCCCCCCCCCCACTCCCTCTCAGGCCTTATGCTGAGTTCGTTGTAAATATGGGTTAGTTCTTTGCAGATATGATAACAAAACATGGAGGACCGTGCGTAAGAAATGATTAGAACTTGTATCAAAAGGTAGTGTACCAAGTAGTGATAAAGTTAAAAGTAGCGATGTGGTTCCAGAACCGGACAGATTTAGTTCGTTGTAGTGACTTAGCGTGTAGAAAGACGAAGGTGACGTTTGTAGTCCCATGTCTGCTATTCCATCGTTCGTCAAAGCGCTTGTACTGAGGACGCATTAGAAAATGGAAGACTGTATCGTGCTGGCTTTGTATATAATAACGATGTATCTTGAATCACTGTCATTTTGCTGTTTTGCAGATGATTTAGTTATTATGTTGACCAGTGTGTTGGTTTACCACAAGCACCTAAAATAGTTTACAAAGCAGCCCTTCTATGGCATTTGACGGTTTAAACTTAGATAACGTGAACACTAAATAGTATTTAGAAAGGTGGCCATCTCTAGCAAGGGCACCATAGCGAAATACATGGTGTTGACATGTGTGGTAAATGCATACAAAATTTAGGTGTATCTTATTCTTACACCGACAGCGCATCGCATATAGCATGTATAACCGACCTTGTTGACTAGCCGAACGATATAGCGTTTCCATAGCATCATGACGCAACCATCGATTCCAGAATCTACAGCAGCTTAGAATTGTTTTTAACACTGTTTGATTCACAGTTGCACCTTATTGTTAGTATGCGTGGCAGCACTTTTGGGGCCTGGCTCCTCTGCAGCTCCGACAGTGTGAACAAGGACCATGTTTGCACTTGAAAAATGTTTTGGGGGTTGAAAGTGAGAACACGCTAAATGACTTCGTTTATGGTGAAACAAAAACAGAGTAGTCCTATGTCTGTATCAACTCTGTTGATAGACTGCGTTTGTGCGTTATTGGATAACTTTAGTAGTGATGGACGATGTTAGATTACCAAAGAAAGGCTTATAAACTGCTAATATGAGTTGGATGACAGCGGAATAAGAATGTGTGTGTCGTCGATGAGAGTGTGTGTCGTATTGATGAGCGTGTATGAGTAGATCCTTGTGTTTGGTATGTATGGAAACTGGCGGTGGTCAATGTGTGAGTAAGTATGTTTGTATTTTGCATAGTGTGCCGATGTGTAAGCCTATGATTGCTCTTATGCCGTCTGGCAAGAATGGACTTCCCGTTAGTTAAGCGCGTAGACTGTGTACGTGTGTATGAGAACGGTTTTAGCATCTATAGAACTTTTTGCGGTGTTCATGACAGGAAAAATATCTGAAAAGGATCTAGAACCAACCATTTGCAATTTATTATGGCCAGGTTTAAGATTTGGCATTATCAGAAATTATTAACCACCACAATCGCTCCCAAAACCTTTCTTAATTCGGATATTGACATGTCATTGTTTGGTGTCGTGTGCGTGCTGACAATGAGCATGTGTAGTACTGAGGTGATGAAAGTGCGTCTTGTTGTGTGCTGTATGTGCTGTGAATGCGCGTAGGCTGCCGTATTCGTCAGCGACGCGTAGCTAAGAGCACGGTATATACCATTGAATGATGGGATGCAATATCACCCTTGCCAGTTTGTCTGTGTTTACGTTTGTATCTATGAACGAAAATATTGTACGAAATGTATCGATCTACTTATATAAGGCAGGCTTGTCAAAATACGATCAGTGCTGACTTAGTTAAGTTTGTTAATGTGTGTGTATGTTGAGTGTATTTCCTTAATATTACCGCTGTGTACTCTACCCTTCGCATGTAGGGCACTGGCCTTTATTGAATAAACATTCGAATCCGAATCCTGAATCTCTCTCTCTCCACTCGTCATGCTGTCTCCCCTTATTTTACTTTTTACCATATTACTAAAATATAATCAGGGTATCAGTTTTCATGTTATGTTTTGATTTTATTGAGAATTATTATGTTTATAATCGTAGGTATTCTTTTCTAAAAAAAAACTTGTATGTATTCTTGAAATTAATGCTCAGGCGAGGTGAGTTGTGTGGTGATTATGCGCATTGTAACGTCTATAATTAAAACAACAAAATCATGTTGTCGTTGGTGAAGTAAGATTTTTACCTTTGTTTTGTTGATAGTCCGTAATCAGGCTGATGGGTGTGAGGGGTTATGGTGTGTGGATGAAGAGATAGTTATGAGCATGCTTATTTCTGTTATCCTTGAAACTAACAGATTCATTCATCCGATTCATTGCTTCATTCATTATTCATTCATTCTCTCTCTCGCTCTCTCTCTCTCTCTCTCTCTCTCTCTTCTCTCTTCTCTCTCTCTCTCTCTCTCTCTCTCTCTTCACTACGCCTGTTTCTCTATCCCTTTAAAGCGTTCCGTCTGTTCTGGTGCTCATAAAAAAATCGAGACATAAACTCAGGTCACTTAGACATAATTACGCACGTAGAGAACCCCGGCAACAGGGAGGCTACCTTAGAAAAACAAACCTCGCGTAGGAGAGAAAAATGTCGCAGTGGCAAAGACGTGACATTAATGAGTATGGCAACTCTCGTTATTGGCCCATTTTGTTGAGCTAACGGTTACTAAAACACTAGCGCATTATCTATACACCTTTTTAGGTAAGGCAACTAGGGTTTTGCAGGGATTGTTGCCACGTGGTATGGTGTTTTGAATGCGACACATGTTCGTATAAGGATCGCGAAAACAGGGGTGTATTTTCGAGTTACAAACATTACTGAACATAGTGGAAAACACAGTTTCGTATGTAGATTTAATGATATCGACAACAAGAAACCGATAATCATCAATTGTTGTGTTGTTGTGTTGTTGTTGTTGTTGTTGCTGTTGTTGTTGGTGTTGTTGTTGTTCTTCTTCTTTCTTTTCTTCTCTTCTTCTTCTTCTTCTTCTTCTTTTTCGTCTTCTTCTTCCTTCATCATATCATCATCGTCATCATTCTTCTTCATCTTCACTTCATCTTCTTCTTCGTTCCCTGAATTAAAAAAAAAGTGAATGGTATTCTGTAAGGTAAGTTTAGATTTTGGGAAAACAACATCGCTGCTTTCTGTGTCAGCAACAACAAAGAAAATTATCGATTTGTGGAAAGTACTTTGACTGAAACCTGTCCAATAACGCCAAATCACGAATTTGTAACACGTAAACTTACCAGATAAGTTTTCGCGTGTGTTAAGAACCCAAAATTCTCGTTACAATATGTTTGTCCCTTTTTTGGTATAGAGAGAGAGAGAGAGATCACGTTTGTGATGTATTGAGGGGAGATTTGATACGAGAGAGATGAAGATGATGCATAGAGATTGAGAGAGAGAGTGAGAGCGAGGACATATAGCGGCAGAGGTAGTCAGACAGACAGAGAGACAGACACACAGAGAGAATAGAGGAGATGAAAAAGAAGAAGAAAAGAAACCATTTTACAACAAAAATCCTAAAACAGCCCAACCAGTAGTCAACAAATAAAAAATAAAACAAACCAATTACACAATTACGCAGCATGTTCTTCATTACTGCAAGCACCCTCCACCCCTCTCGTCCCCACACAACCCCCTCCCCTCACACATACACACACGCCCATCACACACAAACACACACACATACCACTCACCCACAAACCCACACCTTCACGCACACCAAACATTACACACAACAAAATCACCCCCACAGGACAACACACACTCACCACACCACACACACTTCACACACACAACACCACCCCACACCACCCACACGCACACAACACCACACACACACCCACACACACACACACACACACACACACACACACACCCTACATCCGCAGAAAACGATCCGTTGTGTGCTAAGAGAAGAGTGGATCTAGTTGCTGCCTATTGTATAAAATTTTAAAATAGCCGACCTGTACGAATGATAGGACACGATTGTGTCTGGAGCCTATAGAATAAAAGCAGAAGCCAGATGGCTTAATCATTCCGCATCGGCCAATTGTGGAGGATAAATAGCTCTCCAACAAAACCGTTCCGAATTAAACATTCACATTAACCTAGAAGCAGTACCAAGAGGCCATGTGAAACTAGTTGGCATACACATACTTGCACACACACGCGCGCGCGCGCGCACCGTACGCATGAAAGCACGGCGACACCACACGCACGCACGGGGAAGCACGCAATGAAAGCACACACACCAAGTACTGCCGCACATTACAGCTCGCACCGTACACACACACACACACCACCCCACACACACACACAAACCCACCACCCAACAACACACACACACACCAACACACAAACACACACACTCTACCCTACACCCACACAAGCACACAACCCACACACCCACACCACCACAACAACACACACACACACACACACACCCCCACACCTACACACTCCCACCACACAATACACCCCCACACACAAAACACACCAAACGCTCACACACACACACACACACACACACACCACACACACCCGCTCTGACACACTGGAGGACAGACCTACAGACACACACACCACACACACGCACGCACCCCGCACGCACGCACGCACGTCACGCACGCACCGCTCGTCTACGCAGAGAGAAGAGAGAGATGAGAGAGAGAGAGAGAGATGAAAGTGAGCGACGGAGAAAAGAGAGAGAGCAAACATTTTGTTTAACAAAAAGCGCATGCGATTCGGAAACGGACAGGCAAGTATAGCCAGTGTGCACCGAGGTTCATTACACTTTTGGGGTGTTCATGACAGAAAAACATATCTGAAAATGGATCTAGACAAACATTTGAAATTTATTTGACCAGGTTTAGATTTGGCATTTCAGAAATTAGTACACAACCAAAATCGCTACAAAACATATTCTGAATTGGATTTGACTTGTCCATTGTGTAAAACTGGAAATGAGGATGAAATACATTTCATGTTGTGTTGCCCTATTCTCAGTAAGCTAAGAGCACGGTATATACCATTGAAATTTTTACAAATACCCTCCCAGTTTCGTCTGTGTTTACTTTTGTCATCTATGAACGAAAATATTGTCCGAAATGTATCGATCTACTTATATAAGGCATTCAAATTACGATCAGTGCTGACTTAGTTAAGTTTGTTAATGTGTGTGTATGTTGAGTGATTTCATTAATATTACCTGTGTACTCTACCCCTTCATTAGGGGCAATGGCCTTTACATGAATAAACATTCCGAATCCGAATCCGAATCTCTCTCTCTCTCTCGCTTCTTGCTGTCTCCCCTCTATTTTACTTTTTCCATATTACCTAAATATAATCAGTGTATCAGTTTTCATGTTAATGTTTGATTTATTTGAGAATTATATGTTTATTAACGTATATCTCTTTTCTAAAAAAAAAATCTATGTATCTCTTGAAATTAATGCTCAAGTCAATTAGGGATTATGCATTGTTAAGTATATAATTTTAAAAAAAAATCATGTTGTCGTTGGTGAAGTAAGATTTTTACCTTTGTTTTGTTGATAGTCCGTAATCAGGGCAAGGGCGGGATGAAAAAAAGTATGAGCATGCTTATTCTGTTATCCTTGAAAAATAAAGATTCATTCATTCATTCATTCATTCATTCATTCATTCATTCTCTCTATCTCTCTCTCTCTCTCTCTCATCTCTCTCTCCTCCTCTCTCTCTCTCACTCTCCTCTCTCTCTCTCTCTCTCTCTCTCTCTCTTCATCTACCTGTTTCTCTATCCTTTAAAGCGTTCCGTCTGGTGCTCTAAAAAAAAATCGACAATAAACTCAGGTCACTTAGACATAATTACGCACGTAGAAGAACCCACGGCAACAGGGAGGCTACCTTAGAAAAACAACCTGGTAGGAGAAAATGTCGCCAGCTGGCAAAGACGTGACATTAATTGAGTTATTGGCAAACACTCGTTATTGGCCCATTTTGTTGCTAACGAGTTTACACAACACTAGCTGCATTATCTAACACCTTTAGGTAAGGCAACTAGTGTTTTGCAGGGATTGTTGCCACCGTATGGTGTTTTGAATGACGACACATGTTCGTATAATGATCGAGAAAAAAGGGGTATTTTCGAGTTACAAAATTAATGAACATAGTGAAAACACGTTCGTAGTAGCTTAATAGATATCGACACAGAAACCAGATAATCATAATTGTTGTTGTTGTTGTTGTTGTTGTTGTTGTTGTTGCTGTTGTTGTTGTTGTTGTTGTTGTTCTTCTTCTTCTTCTTCTTCTTCTTCTTCTTCTTCTTCTTCTTCTTCTTCTTCTTCTTCTTCATCATCATCATCATCATCATCATCATCTTCATCTTCATCTTCATCTTCTTCTTCGTTCCCTGAATTAAAAAAAAAAAGTGAATGGTAATTATGTAAGGTATTGTTTAGATTTTGAACAACATCGCTGCATTTCCTGTGTGCAGCAACAACAAAGAAAATCTATCGATTTGTTGAAATACTTATGACGAAACCTGCCAATAACGCAAATCACGACTTGTAACAAGTAAACTTACCAGATAAGTTTTCCCGGTGTAAAAGCAACCCAAATTCTCGTTAAAATATGTTTTTCCCTTTTTGGTAAGAGAGAGAGAGAGAGAGAGAGAGAGGAGAGGAGGAGAGAGAGAGAAGAGAGAGGAGAGAGAGAGAGAGAGAGAGAGAGACATATAGAGGCAGAGGTAGACGACAGAGAGACAGACACACAGAGAGAATAGAGGAGAAAAAAAACGAAGAAAAGAAACCATTTTACAACAAAATCCTCAACAGCCAAACCAAGTAGTCAACAATTAAAAATAAAACAAACCAATAACAAAATAAGCAGCATGTTCTTCATCCTGCCAAGCACCCATCCCCCCTCTCGTCCCCCACTCAACCCCCTCCCCCTCACACATACACACACGCACACACACAAAAACAAACACACACACCCTACATCACACACAAAACACACACACATACACCACACAACAAACACTTACACACACAAACACACACAGACAACACACACAAATCACACACACACACACACTCACACACACACCACACACACACACACACACACGCACACACACACACAACACACACACACACACACACACACACACACACACACACACACACCCCTACATCCGCAGAAAACGATCCGCTGTGGCTAAGAGAAGAGTGGATCAGTTGATGAATATGTTAACTTTTAAAATAGCCAGACCTGTACGAATATAGACACGATTGTGTCTGGAGCTAGAATAAAAGCAGAAGGCCCAGATAGGCTATATCATTCCGAATCTGCCAAGTGACTGGAGATAAATAGCTCTGCCACACAAACCGTTCAGAAATAAACATTCAATTAACTAGAAAGCAGTCCACAGAGGCCATGCTTAACACTAGTTGCATACACATACATGCACACACACGCGCGCGCGCGCGCACGTACGCATGAAAGCACGCGCACACACACGCACGCACGGAAGCACGCATGAAAGCACACACACACAAGTACGCGCACATACATGCTCGCACAGTACACACCACCAACACACACACACACACACACACCACACACACACACACACACACAACACACACACCAACCACACACACACACACACAAACACACACACACACACACAACACACACACACAACACACACACACACACACACACACACACACACACACACACACACACACACACACACACACACACACACACAACACACACACCACAAAACCCACACACACACACACAAAACACACACACACACACACACACACACCACACACCACACACACACGCTCTGACACACTGACGGACAGACAGACAGACAACACACACACACTCACGCACACACGCACGCACGCACGCACGCACGCACGCACGCTCGCTCGTACGCAGAGAGAGAGAGAGAGAGAGAGAGAGAGAGAGAGAGAGAGAGAGAGAGAGAGAGAGAGAGAGAGAGAGCACAACATTTTGTTAACAAAAGCGCATGACGATTCGGAAACGGACAGGCAAAGTATAGCCAGTGTGCACCCGAGGCTTCATTTACACTTTGGGGTCGAAACTGAGACATTTTGTTTACCAGCTCATGCTAGAAGTTGCACCATGCATTGAAAGGGAATCACTTGTAAATGCTAAAAAATTTATAAATTACTCGTTTTTGTGCGCTGTTGCCATGGAAACAATCCAAAATGGCTGCCAAAACTAAACGTTTCAAACTCCTAAGTGTTTTAAATCTATAAGCAGTACAAGAAACCTGTTTCTTCAGACATGTTTTACAACCTAAATTCTTTGAATTCACGCAAAGAAATCTCCATATTTGCATCTAGCAATTTTCTTATTCTAAACCCCCATGATTTTACACCCATTGTTTAAACTTAAGCAAGTGGTGAAGCAGTTGGCCCCTATTGGTGTAGCTTGTGAGGGACAGGTTGGCTGAGGGGTCAGCGCACTCTCTTTCCCCAAGCTAAGGTTAAGCTTCACAGAGCGTGGTTACCACTTGGATGGGCGACCGTTTACGCACCTTGGCTTCAGTACAGTCCACCAGTTCACCCAGCGGTAAATAGGTAGGGTCAGGGAAGGTAAAGCAGCGAGGGAGAGGAGATGGGCGCCGCCCTGGAGAAGCTGAGGTCTCTGATGCCTCGCTCCCCTATAACCGCATAGGTTATGGGACACCTTTACCGTTACTTTGGTATGTAGCTTGAAATATTCTATTTACTATGATAACTTGTCAATAAAAAGAACAATACAAAGCAAAACAAACAAAAAACTAACTGCCGCAAATCATAAAAAAGAGGAGATGTTTTTTAAATGGACTCACGCTGGTTATGCTAAACTAAACCAGTAAAAGAATTCTAGTGTACATTCAAGAAGAAAACTGCAGCAAAATAATCACGTTTTCCCCCCTCGTTTTCTTCCCTTCATCGCTAATCTCTTTATTCTCCTTTCTCATTTAAAACAACCATTAAGCCAAGATTAATCCCCGAAGCAGGAATGTGGATACCTTCATGGTGGACAAAAACGGTCGCATGTGCAAAATCTCACCACTGGTGAACCTTGGAGCTCTTGCTGAGGAACGCCCCCCCCCCCTAAAAAAGACACCCAACAAAAACAAAACAACAAACAACAACAAAAAACAAAAACAACAACAACCCAAAACAATAAAAAATACCCAAGATCAACTTGCGACATCTTTTCTCTTGACAAAAAACAATCCAGACAAAAAAAGTTGTACAAGTTCCCTGTATTGCAGACAATGTCTTCCTCACACAGCATTAGTAAGAAAGCATAAGCAGCAATAATCCCCAAGACCCCCCAAAACCCCCACCCCAAACAACAATATCAACAAAAAGCCCCAAACAAAACAAACAATCAAGCAAAGGATATGCCATGCGTGTTCTCAAAGACGTCCTCCTCTTCTGAAGCGGACTGGTGATTTCTCAGAGTAGCGATGGCGGTGTCGGAGCCCTGACGTAACGGCTTTCGGCGGAGGAGCGGGGAGATGTCCTCTAGGGTGATCAGCTCTCGCTCCAGCATGTCCTGCAGCAGGGTGACGGCCTCCTGCTTGTTGAGGGCGGTGGCCGAGTCATCGTAGAAGTTGTTCCGGCTGTTGCGGTTGCGGAACTGTTTCCTGCCCAGAAAGGAGACAGTGTCCATGGAAGTCATGGAGCAGGAGGACCGAACCTTGACGAGGGTCTTGATGCGGTTCTTGGCCTCCTTCTGGGACAGCAGACACTTGCCCCGGGAGCAGCCGTCGTCCGCGTACAGTTCTATCATGATGCGTTTCTCCAGAGCGCGGATCATTTCTTGCTCCGTTCGGCGACGACGGCGCTCCATTTGCGTGTTGAAGGTGTAGAGGAACGGGTTGAGCGCCGAGTTGAGCGGCAGCACGAAGATGGCGATGCCCACGTTGACCTCGTCAGGGATGGGGACCCCTGCCGAGGCCAGCAGACCCAGCAGACCCAGGGGAAACCAGCACAGAAAGTCCGTCAGCACGATGGTGGCCAGGGTGCGAGCAATGGCGATGTCTCTGGACTGACGGGTGGGGTCCTTGTGGATGGAGTTGTGACGCACGGACAGAAAGATGAACACCTGGCCCAGAGCGATCAGCACGAAGAGGAAGAGGTTCAGGATGCTCATGATAGCGAAGGAATACTTCCTCCCATTGACGATGTTTCTGGTGATGGGGAGGGGGATGCAGATGCCTGTCTGTCCGTAGAAACGCCAGTGGGAAGTCATGGGTAGTAGCGGGACTGCAGCCAGGGCAAAACCTATAGCCCAGGCTATGACACAGGCGATCTTGGCTGACCTCCTCCTGAAGCGAACAGCAGAAAAAGGATAGCGGAACACCAGGAGACGATCTAAGGTGATGAGGCAAATGATGAAGGCAGACACTTCACTGGAGAGAAAAGACAGGCAGCCAGCAATCTGACAGAAGGCGTTACTCTTCCAGGACTTGTCGTGCCAGATATATTTCCCCTGGTACAGCCGATCAGCGGCCCCGATGATCACCAGGTACACACCCATCAGAAAGTCGGAGACACTGAGACTGGACACCAGAACGTCAAAGCCGACTTTGGAGACATGCTCCTTGCCGCTCAGGCGATAGATGAAGCTGCCAGCGTTGCCCACGATGGACATGGTGGCAAAAATCCACAGGAAGAAGCGATACACGTTTGAACGAAGAAGATCTTCACAGGAAGAAATGTCATCAGTGGGAGCGAAGCATTTGTTTAGGTCAAAGTAATCAGGCAAAGTGGCTTTACAGCACAGCTTGTAGTTTTCAGCATACACCGTTCTCAGGCCTTGCAGCCCCTTCAGCATAGTCTTGGGGAAGTGGGCCAGAGGGATGTTCCTCATGTCCAGCTGTTCTAGGTGAGGGGTCTGGGAGAAGCCTGCCAGGCCAATGGTGTGGATAGGGCTGGAGGACAAGTTCAGACATCGGATGCTGGAAAAGTTTGTAAATGCTTCTGTATCGAATTCATGAAGCTCGCTTTTGGACAGGTCTACATTTTGGAGAAACATGTGGTGAGAGGTACAGGCAATACAGCTGATCACCGCTATCTTATTGTTGGACAGAATAAGATGGCGGAGGTTTTCTAAATTCTGGAACACTTTCATGTTGATAGCTTTGATGTGATTGTCGCTCAGATCGAGACGCCTCAGGTTGTGGAAAACCATCTCAGGCAGCTCCTGAATGCCGCAGTGCGCCAGGTTGAGCTCCACGAGATAGAAGTTGTCCTGCAGGTCAGTGGGCTTCATATCGGAATTCCTGGCATCAAGGTAGCGCAGCTGAGGATGCTGACCGGCAGGGAAGGGTCGAGAACAGACGAAGGCCAGGCCTTGACAGCGACATCCGTGGGGACAGGTCAGTCTGCAGAACAGTTCGTCGTCGTGCTGGGGGCACTGGTAGTCCCCGTCACACATGTGGGAGGGGTGCACACACACCTGGGAAGAGCGGCAGCGGTAGAAGCCCGGACACAGGTACTGGCGACAGTTCTCCTCGTCCTCGTGGTCCGGACAGTCGTACACGCCGTTACACCGCAGGTAGACGGGCAGACAGTAGGCAAAGGCCCCAGAGCAGCGGAAGTGTGTGGCGGGGCAGGCCCCGTCCCGAGACAGAGCCTTGATGGAGAAGTTGCCGTGGCCGTCAAGGGAGATAACAGCAGGGGGAGGTAAGCGGGACACGGCGGCTTGGGGTTGCAGAAAACAGTTCTCCTCATCCAGGCGATCCTGTGACAGACAGGGCAAAGTGTGGGTGTTCTGCATCCAGAGTTGTTCTGTAGAGTTATAGTTACAGGGTGATCTGCATCCACAGTTATTCTGTAGAATTATAGTTACAGGGTGAACTCTATCCACAGTTATTCTGTAGAATTATAGTTACAGGGTGAACTCTATCCACAGTTATTCTGTAGAATTATAGCTACAGGGTGATTTGCATCCACAGTTATTCTGTAGAATTATAGGTATAGGGTGAACTTTATCCACAGTTATTCTGTAGAATAATAGTTACAGGGTGAACTTTATCCACAGTTATTCTGTAGAATTAGAGCTACAGGGTGATTTGCATCCACAGTTATTCTGTAGAGTTATAGCTACAGGGTGATGTGCATCCACAGTTATTCTGTAGAATAATAGCTACAGGGTGAACTGCATCCACAGTTATTTTGTAGACTTTGAGCTACAGGGTGAACTGCATCCACAGTTATTCTGTAGAGTTATAGCTACAGGGTGATGTGCATCCACAGTTATTCTGTAGAGTTATAGCTACAGGGTGAACTGCATCCACAGTTATTCTGTAGAATAATAGCTACAGGGTGATGTGCATCCACAGTTAATCGGTAGAGTTGTAGCTACAGGGTGATGTGCATCCACAGTTATTCTGTAGAATTAGAGCTACAGGGTGATGTGCATCCACAGTTATTCTGTAGAATAATAGCTACCGGGTGAACTGCATCCACAGTTATTTTGTAGACTTTGAGCTACAGGGTGAACTGCATCCACAGTTATTCTGTAGAATTATAGCTACAGGGTGAACTGCATCCATAGTATGTAAGATTATAGCTTTAGGGTGACCTGCATCCACAGTTATTCTGTAGAATTATAGTTATAGGGGGAACACGATCCACAGTTATTCTGTAGGATTATAGCTATAGGGTGAACTGCATCCACAGGTGTTTTTTTTTAAATATAGAATTATAGCTACAATGTGAACTGCATCCAGAGTCTGTAGAATTATAGCTATAGGGTGAACTCTATCCACAGTTATTCTGTAGAATTATAGCTACAGGATGAACTGTATATACTTTCTGTAGAATTATAGCTATAGGGTGAAACATACCTAGCTAGTCTGTGACATTTCCACTTTTGGGGTGAAATGTATATGTGTGTATATTAGCCACAGAGATAGACTCAGACTCAGGGAAAGACGGACGAACAGATAGATAAACAGACAGACAGATAGACAGACAGATAAACAGACAGACAGACAGATATATAGACAGATAGATAATTAGATAATAGATATATAGGCTAGGTAGATAGACAGCTAGCCGGATATCTATCTATCTATCTATCTATCTATCTATCTATCTATCTATCTATCTATCTATCTAGACAGACAGACAGACAGACAGACAGACAGACAGACAGACAGACAGAAATATAGTGTTCCCAGCTTTAAAGCTGAAGTGCTCCTTTTGTGAGACTATGGGCCAGACGTCCATTGTGTTTCTGTGTTGTCTGTCAACGCCCAAACACAGGTCAGTGCTGCAACCAGTTCCTTACTTATGGCGTAAACAGTAAAACTGAACAATGAGGGGCTCACTAAGCGAATGTGATGGCCATTAAAATGGCACAAAGCAGATGACATTAATCTTCATCATTTCACTGTTTGTAAATTTGCTTTTCTTCATTTTATTGTTTTAGGGGTTGGGATTTTTGAGGATTTTCTTTTGTCTCCTTCTTCTCCTAATTCACATCACATAACAGATAACTATGATAACAATCAAAGAGTGACGATACTCCAATGATGCGACCCACAACTTGCTCTATGAGTTCCCAACGTCTGTGCAAGGAGACAATTCAGTTTACCAAATACTCCTGCCAGGTTAATTTGAAGCTCTCCATGCTAACTTGCCTTTATGGCTATTTGTATTGTATGAAAGGTACTGTGGGAAATACCAGCCTCAAAATACTACCTCCACACTAAAAGAATATGGAAAAAATAACAACAAAGAAATAACTGTCCCAGCAGTATTAACTCTAAATTTGCCAAATTCCAATGATCTTCTTCCCACTTTTCAGTCTGCCTATCGCCCCAACCACAGCACCGAAACCACCCTAGTCCATACTTTAGATACACTTCTACTTGCTTCTGATGCAGGAAAAATCTCCCTCCTCACTCTTCTTGACTTATCTGCAGCCTTTGATACCATAGATCACTCAATTCTTCTTTCTCGCCTCCAAAATACGTTTGGTAATAATGGCACAGCCCTCACCTGGTTTACTTCATACCTCACAGACCGGTTCCAGAAAGTTATTGTAAACAAAATTCAATCAAAACCTGTCAAAATGGAATGTGGAGTCCCGCAGGGATCAGTCCTGGGCCCTGTTCTCTTTACTCTATACACTGCTCCACTCTCACATATAATAAACACACCCTATTGATCATCATTTCTATCCCGATGATACTCAACTTCAGTGCACCGATACTGTTGAAAACTTGCCTTCCCTCTTGACAAAATGTCCTACTGCCTTCAAGACATTCAAAACTGGATGACTCAGAACAAGTTACAACTTAATGCCGATAAAACCGAAGCCATGCTCATAGGGACCCAACATAAACTTTCCTCTATCACAAAAACTTCAATAGAATTCGGCAATACGTCAGTTCCTTTGTCCAACTCTGTGAAGTATTTAGGAGTAGTTCTTGACAACACACTCTCTATGAAAAAAATTCATCACCCAGACTTGCCAGTCTTGCTACTATCAATTACGGCGCGTATGCGCGATTCGCAAGTATCTGTCCACTGATGCAACTTCCAAGCTTGTCACATCTCTTATTCTTTCACGTTTAGACTACTGTAATTCTCTTTTGGCTGGCCTACCAGCATCATCTATCCACTCTCTTCAACGCATACAAAACTCTGCAGCTCGACTGGTCCTAAGAAAGAAAAAATCTGAACACATCACTCCTCTTCTGCGATCTCTTCACTGGTTGCCTGTCTCACAAAGACTGCAGTATAAATCAATACCCTCTGTTTCAAATGTCTCCACAAATCTGCACCCTCTTATCTCTGTAACTGTCTTCACCTGTACACTCCATCCCGTTCCCTTCGTTCAGCCGCAGATACTTTGTGCTTTCGAACACCCAGATTCAAACAAACCACTGTTGGCCGTCGCTCCTTCTCTGTTTCTGGTCCATCCACCTGGAATGACCTCCCTCTTTCACTTCGTCAAAAGCCTTCACTTGATTCCTTCAAATCCAGCCTCAAAACACACTTATTTCCTACCTGAGACTTTCCCCCCACATATCTGTCCCTAATTTTCAACAGCATCTTTCACCGTCTAAGTGTTGTTCCGTGTGTGTGTGTGTGTGTGTGTGTGTGTGTGTGTGTGTGTGTGTGTGTGTGTGTGTGTGTGTGTGTGTGTATGTGTGTGCGTGCGTGTGCGTGCGTAGTGCGCGCGCATGGATTTCTCATTATGTTTAAGGAGAGTTGCATGCCTGTAAATGATTGAGTGCAAGCGCTTCGATTTGTTTGTTTTTTACAAGATTCAGCGCTATATAAATTCCATATATTATTATTATTATTATTATTAAATGAACTTTGGATGAACATTTATTCAAGTTTTCTCTAGTGAAGGCAAACTCTTGACAATTCATGTGTACCATTCCACTGGCACAATATATGTTCAAGGAAACGTGTGCCAGGAGTGGGTAGAAAAGGAGTTGGAAACTTTAAACTCATCCTAAATGAACTGGCAGCACAAAGTGTCACCGCAGCAACTGCGACTGACGCCCTTTATTCTGCAGCCTCCTCAGACGTTACGCTCTACTGGCCATAGGAGAGAATACCCTGATGACCAGCCATGTCAGCCAGTCCAGACAACAGGCAGTGATGCCCTATGTCCTCCCTCTCTTCACTGCCACCTTCCCTTTCCACTTCATCCCACTCCATACCACCCCCCCAGGTCTTCAGCCCCTGTTCTGGCTGCTACACCCCCTACCCCTACCAGCGATGCAACCATCACCTCCCACCCTCCCTCCCATCTCTCAGCTAATCCTCAACCACCTCCTTCAACCTCTGCTTTTCTAGCACCACCACTCTCCCCTGCCATCCCTTCTTGTTCTGTAGACCAAGGTGTTACTCAGCCTCTCCTCCCCTCCTTCTCTGTTCCCCCATGTGATCATCAATCTCACCCCCTCCCACTCCCATCTCCAGCCAACCCACTCTCCACTCCAAAACCTCCCTAACAACCAAAGACACCACAATGCTCACATGCAAGAAACCACACACTATTCTTCAACTGACAAACGTAGCAACAATAACTATGCTCCACAAACAACTCCTTGCAGCCAATTTCACTATCTCCAACATGCATAAGGAAATAAACACACTCAAAACTCAAATATCACAAATATATCAAGAGACAAAACTCAACAGCCAGATCATCTCTGACTCTGAAATAAGAATGAAAAAACTCCATAAGGATAATGTAAAGAGACGCATCACAGGAAATGACTGAAATTCCAAAACAAGCCAAGAAAACCAGTCACATCAATTTAAAGAAATCTGCTCAAAACTACGTCCATTCAAAGACAGTCAAACACAACATCAACAATACCACCAAGAAACAGATACAAACACTCAGCACAACCAGACACACACATCACTCCGCAGTCAGACTGACACCAACACTGAACCACTCACAGAACAGCCCACAAGTGGAATAAAAAAATAAACACATCCAATAGATACACTCTTATAGAACCATGACTGACACTTCTTCACACTTGTACACACACACACACACACACACAAAACACACACATCACCACATCACACAACACACACACACACACATCACACACACACACACACACACACACACACACACACACACACACACACACAAACGAGAACAATTCACCAACTTCACACAAACACACAAGCAGACAGCCTCTCCTCACAAAAAAATTGCATCATACACATCCAAAGTCTTTCAGCCCTCACCAAAACACACTCCATTTCCCATTCACAAATTCACCAGGAGAGCACCCCCCTTTCCAGTCCCCTAAACGTCCTCCAGCAAAAATCAATTCCACCTTGTTGATAGGTGACTCAGTGCTGAGAGGTGTGGACGAGAAAAAGATGTCAGTTGGCGGCCGGCTAGTCTGCAACCTGTCTGTACCAGGCCTGACAGTCCAACGCCTGTGTCAGTGGCTGGCAACAAGCTGTCCCTCTCCACACATTCAAGGCGCGTCACCTTTCATGTGGGCATCAACAGCTGTAAAGCAGGGCCCGTCACAACAGCAAAGTGGACCAAACTGATCCACCTTCCATGCTGTTCTACAGGTCTCCTCCATCCTCCCTCCCTTCCGATGACATCCCTTAAGAGACAGGGCTTGACGGTCGACCGCTTCTCTTAGGGAATCCTGCAGGCAAGAGGGGGTTGTGTTTATTGACAACACCCCCTCCTTCATCACCAGGGCTGGAGCACCTAAAAAGTCACTGTACCAAGATGCTCTACATCCCAGTCCCCAGGGTAACAGAACGCTTGCCCTCAACATTCGTTTCCCCGGAAACCATCCAACCATGCCGCCAGCCATGAAGCCCGAGACTAACCACCGACCTTATACAGACCGCTACAACACAGTCAGCTACGCCTAGGCAGCGAAAGGTGTGAGACTACACAGCCTGCTGCCTTCAACAAAAAGAACTTCTCCACCCCCACCCCACCTTGTGACCAACCACAATATGACACTATTCCATGACACACTTTCCCCTTTCTCAGCCCAGGAACCCCCAATGAAGAATTATAGACCTGTTTCCAACCTACCTTTCATCTCTAAAGTCCTTGAAAAAGTAGTTCTAAAACAGCTCAATAACCACCTTCTCTCCAACAGTCTTCTTCCTGAGTTTCAGTCTGCCTATCGCGTCAACCATAGCACTGAAACTACCCTAGTCCATACCCTATAACACTTCTACTTGCTTCTGACTCGGGGAAAATCTCCCTTCTCACTCTACTCGAATTATCTGCAGCCTTCGACACTATTGACCATTCAATTCTTCTCTCCCGTCTTCAAAAAACATTCGGTGTTACTGGCACAGCCCTCTCCTGGTTCAGTTCATACCTCACTGACCGATTCCAGACAGTCGCAATAAACAAGATACAGTCAATACCTGCCAAACTGGAATGTGGAGTCCCGCAGGGATCAGTTCTCGGCCCTGTTCTTTTCACTCTCTATACTGCTCCACTATCACATATAATAAACCGTCATCACATCACCATCACTTTTATGCAGATGACTCTCAGATTCAAAGTAGTTTTACAACCTGAAAATCTGCCATTCTCTCTTGACAAAGATGGCCTACTGCTTTCAAGATATCCAAACTGGATGATCAAAACAAGTTACAGTTAAACGCAGATAAAACCGAAGCCATGCTTGTAGGGACCAAACACAAACTCTCTTTCATTACAACAACTTCAATAGAACTCGGCAATACATCAGTCCCTCTATCCACTTCCGTGAAGTATCTAGGTGTCGTTATCGACAACACACTCTCTATGAAAAAATTCATCACCCAGACCTGTCAGTCGTGCTACTACCAATTACGGCGTATTAGTGCAATTCGAAAGTACCTGTCCACTGATGCAACAGCCAAACTTGTTACTTCTCTCATTCTCTCACATCTGGACTATTGCAATTCTCTTTTAGCTGATCTGCCAGCAACATCTATCCACTCCCTTCAACGTATACAAAACTCTGCAGCTCGACTAGTTCTCAGAAAGAAAAAATCTGAGCACATTACCCCTCTCTTGCGATCTCTCCACTGGCTGCCTGTGCCACAGAGAGTAGATTATAAGATCAGTACCCTCTGTTACAAATGTCTCCACAAAACAACACCCTCCTACCTATGTGAATGTCTTAACCTGTACACTCCTTCACGTTCCTCCGCTCTACTGCAGATACCTTGTGCCTACGAATACCTAGATCAACCAATCCACTGTTGGCCGCCGCTCATTCTCTATTTCTGGTCCATCCATCTGGAACAACCTTCCTCTCTCTCTTCGCCAGAAACCTAGTTATGACACTTTTAAATCCACCCTCAAGACATATTTATTTCAAACCTAAGACTTCCCCCCTCCTGTTTCATATCCAACCCATGTTCTATCACCCTGCTAAAGTATACGGCCTGTGCGAGTGTATGTGTGCTTTTGAAAAACATTTGACTATCGAAATTTTATTTCATAGATTTTGTCTGCATCGCACCATGTTTGTAAATATCTGTTTGTTTAAACTTTTGATTATTTATCATTGATTGCATGACTGTGTAAGATTGGGTTGGGTGCATGCGCTTTGATTTGTCTTTGCAAGATATATCGCTATATAGTTCCATTTATTATTATTATTATTATTATTATTAATTAAATTATTATTTATTATTATTATTATTATTATTAATGTTCAGAAGTCGCCAGTGTGTTAGGGAAACATCAGCACTCCCTCTCAAACATACAACCATGTAGGTGTGTGAGTGTGTCTGTGAGTGCATGTGCGGGTACTGTGTGTGATGAAAGTGCGTGTGCATGTACATGTGGGTGTGTGGGTATATGAGTGAGTGAGTGTGTGGTGTATGTGTGAGTGCTTGCATGAGTAAGTGTGTGAGGTAGTAAATGTACGTGTGTATGCACATGCATTTTGATATGTGTACCTATGAGTGTGTATGGTGTGCGCGTGCGCATGTACGTACGTGCGTGCGTGTGTGTATGGTGTGTGTTTTTGGTATATGCCTGTCTGCCTGCATTCAAACATGCAGGTATATTGACCACAAGAATTATAAAATGATTGCTACAATTCTTCCCCAACAATTGCCCGCCCCCTCCTCTCTCATACTTCCTCTACCTCTGCCCCTTTTTATTATTTTTTTTCCCAGTAAATCAAATGATGTTGATCAATGTCATGCTGCTGTGTGGTTTATAAAGCATTCTGCTTGACTGAAACAAATGACTTTTGTGACTAGCAGCTATATCGCTACACCAGAGACTCTAGCAACAGAACAGGTGTGTTAGTGACAATTGATTTTTGAATTTCGATTTTTCCAAGAAATTTTATATATTTATTATTGTATCTACTGCTTGTGACTGTATCTTCCTTGTTTTAGAGCTTTATATGAATATGTGTATTGTGTAAGTGATAGTTATTGATTTAGAGAAAAAGATTGCAGTATCTCTTTATCAAAATACTGTACACTTGAACATATGTGTGTTATACTTGGATCTCCATTTAGTGTATGCAATATAAAGGGGACTGGATTTATACACTGTGTTGATATAACAGATTGATTTCTTGCAGATCCAGAGCTGCATTACTATATCCTGTCTTTTGAAATTGTCTTTTAGTACTGTTCCGTTTTTATTGGGTGTTTCATTTTTTAAAATTATTATGTTATCCTGTTTGATTACTGAATTGAAAACCTACTAAACGGGTCTTCTATTTTGATAGATTACTTAAACGTACACAACAAGAAAAAATATAAATAAATAAGCAAATCATCCGACATATTTATGTTCTACTTTAGAAAAGTGCCAAAAAAACGGGGCCCTCCCTGTAGCACCTGAATATCAACAGTCAACAAAAAAACAAATGACATTGCAAACCAACTATACAACGGGGGTTATTTTTCATTTGTTTTTCCCTACGAATCCTGACTTCTCCAATTAAACAAATCATAATGAACTTTCCGGGGTACAAATTTTGGGAAGACCACAAAACCCCAAAAGCCACGGGTTTATTACATTATGCCTCCCGCTCTTTTGAAAAAAGAATAAAACCCTTGTTTTATGACTTAAAATCCATGGGGATAGAAACAAATTTAAAAACACAAAGACCAATATTAAAGGTTTTAAATATTAATCCTTCAGAACCAAGACTGGTTAAAAAAAATTCACTCCCAGGGACGAGGAATACTTTTAAACAATAAAAAATTATTTTGGGGATTTTAAAAATAGACTTATTAAAACCCAAACCTAAATGGAGTCACAACATTACTATGTTTGGCCTAGAAACAACTAATAGATAGACCAACTCGGATAACAAATAACTCTAGAACATTAATAGATCATATCTACAGTACAAACAAAACAACACATAACAGAAGTATGGGCTCCCTCATGTGGATACAATGATCATAATCCAGTGTGCTTTACTTGGTTTAAAAATCGTATCAAAATACCTAAAGTAGAGCATAAAACTATTTTACAGGAAATTAAACAACTTTAACCAGCAAGATTTTCTTTCAGACTTGACAAACTCGCCATTACATGACATAAATAAAATCAGAGACCCTGATGAAGCTGCTAAATTTGGATTAGCACATTTACTTCAGTGTACGACAAACATGCCCCATTCATAAAAAAAGAGTTAAAGAAAAAATCAAACCACCTTGGATAACAAATGCCATAGAATCTGAAATATAAATTCCATACATTATTAAATACACCCAAGAACTATTTGAAAACACATGGTTCAAAAGAGCAGTTCAGAGCACAAAGAAACAAAGTAACTTCACTAAAACGCAAATCAAAACGTGATTACTTTCAAAAGTTGTTAATTACAACTACCGACTCTCGCCATGTATGGAAAGCCATTAATACATTATGTAATAAACCTATATCCAAAAGTCAACAGACAGTTAAAAATATATCAGCTGATGAATTGAACAACCACTTCTCAAACATGGCCACCAAAGTAATATCAAATGACAAGTCGAATGAAAATGATCTCCATTACTTAGAACAATCTATCGAATCAAAAGAAATAAAATTCCCATTTAAACTACTGCCAATGACAATCACACCCCTGTGGGACTCCCGGGGAATGCTTACAAAGCGAGCATTGCAGAATATAGGATCCCTGCCCTCCAACCAGCATGTCGTAAGAGGCGACTAAGGTGGAACCCTTCCTCCAGGTTGGGGGTTGGGCACAGGGCTAACAACCCTGTCCCGTAAAAAAGAAACATTACAGAAACAGCAACAAAGAAAACTATACTTTTGCGTGCGAAGGACCTCCCGAGTCCAGTGAGACTCGTATGAATGCTGTTGGCGCAAAAGCCGAGAGGAAGCTACCAGCAGATAAGGGAAGACCTGAACACCACCAAAACTAAGATCAGACTAGGACATGGAACGTGAGGACGATGTATAGACGGGCAAGCTGGCACAGGTAACATTAGAGATGAGAAATTCAACCTCCATGTCCTAGAGTAAGCGAGAGTAGAATGGACTGGATCTGGGAGAATGAGAACCACCACCGGAGAAACCGTCCCTCTACTCTAGGAGAGATGACGACCAGCACCACGGGGGAGTGCCATCATCCTCAAGAAAGGCGTTGAGCGATGCCTTATGGAGTGGAAAGCCCATCAACAGCAGACTAATTAGTGCGAGACTGAAGGGAAGGCACATCAACATCACCATCATCCAGTGCTACGCACCAACCAACAACAGCAACGATGAAGCAAAGATGACTTCTCCACCAGCTGCAACAGAGACAGAGAAAGCCC
>CM054144.1:26699255-26798318 GCA_028751875.1 Rapana venosa | reverse complement strand
AAACTAAAAAACGTTATATCCCCGGGGGACGTATACTAGGTGTTTCAGATAACACGGGCACAAGTTTTACTTTTTTCTGGCAAGGGAAAAACACAACAACAACAAAAAGTGTTAAAAGAGATGGGTGGCGGAGGTAAAACCAATCAAAAATTTTTAGATAAAAAAAATTTGGCGCCCCCAAACAAAAAAAAGAACACTCTTTTTATAAACTTAGTTTTCACCCCTGTTCATTTTCTTTTTAAAAAATTATTTAGAACATTTTTCGCTTCCAAATAGTCGCAAAATTATTTCCCCCCCCCCCCCCCCCCCCCCCAAAAACCCCCCCCCCCCCCCCCCCCCCCCCCCCCCCCCCCCCCTCTCTCTCTCTCTTCGCGGGGAACCCAGTTATAAAATTTTAAATCCGCCTCAAGAAATTTTTTTCAAACCTGATTTTCCCCTTTTTATTTAGAACTCCCCCATCTTCACTAAGAAGCCCCATAAACCCTGTAAAGTAAATTATGACCTGTGCGTGTGCGTGTGGGTGTGTGTGTGCTGGAAAAACATTTGACTATTAAAATTTTATTCATAGATTTTGTCTGACGTACCATTATTTGTAATGCTGTTGTTTAAACTATTGATTGTTCGTAATTTGGTTGCAAACTGTGAAAGATTAGATTAAAATGCAGCGCTTTGTTTTGTTTTGCAAGATATAGCGTATATAAGTCTTTTCTTTTTAAAAATTTTATATCACACAAAGGGACAACAGACAGACAAAATGAGTGAGGAGGGAGAGTTGAGTGAGGGGTGACAGAAAACGACAAAACCGACGGAGAGGGAGAGACGAGGGGAAAAAGGCCTACAGGAAAAGCAGTGGGGTTTTGAAAATAAAATTGTTTTGATTAAAATGAATGTTTTTTTTGGGGCCCTTTGTTTAAACAAAATTGTACTCACACATTTGAACATTCTCCTCTTCTCTCTCTCTTCTCCCCTCTCTCTCCTCTCTCTTCTTTCCCCTTCCCTCCCCTTTTTCCCAACCCCCCCCTCCCCCCCCCCCCCAAAACAAAAACCCTGCCAAAAAATTTTTTTTTTAGTAAAATTAGACGTTTAAAGAAACACAAAACACACACCCCACACAACACACAAAACAACACAAAAACCTCAGCAAAATCATGTTTAGCGATAGACTTTAAAAAGAACACACAAACCACACACAAAACCACATTTTTTTAACAGTCAATTATTAAAAAATTTTCCCCTAGTAACTGTCGTCTCTTCATTTATATCGCGGGGCCTCAATCCCTCGCCCCAAACAGCGAACTTTGAGTCAGGATTTAAATTAGTGGGGAAAGGGATAAACAAGCTTTACACTTTTGTTGTTGTTGTTTGTTGTTTTAAAGGCCTAAACAGCGCTATAGTGAGGGGTTAAGACCCTTTTAAAACTTAATCCTGGGGGTTTCAAAAAATTGGGGTTTCAAACCCAGGCACCCCTTGTAAAGAAAAAGTCTCCCGACAAATGAAAAAACGATCTTGGGTCAACTTACATGCAGCCTCCCCAATTCCTTCCCTTCCCTAATACACATGAGAAGTAAAAAAAAAAAAAATTAGAGTTAAAGATCCTTGATTCTTTTCAGCATTATGGGTTGCGGACAACTTTAAACCTGCAGGCATCCTGTACAAAATGAGCCATCTAAAACCGAGTGTGTCGGCTGAGGCCAGGGCAGACCCCCTCAGGTAAAAGCCACGGGGAATGGGCCCCACCCGGGTATTATTTTGGGGGTCACGTAGTATTTGTATAAGGTGCGGTGGGGGAAAAAATGTTGGTGATTTTCACAGATTTTTAACATGAAAAAATGGGGGTGCCCTGTTTTTTTTGGGGGGGGGGATATTTAAGGAGCAATACCCGGTAGTACGAGAAAGTTGGGAAAAAAACCCTCAAAGAGGATTGCCGTATTCCTACAGCGTTGACCCCGCGTATGCATATTGGTAAGGAAAATGGGGGGCGACAAGGGTGAGGGGGGGGACAGTGTTTGCGGAAAATTTTTAAAATTTCAAACCTTCAAGTTCGCAAAATCACATGAGTTTGAGTCGAGGCTAGTCTTTTACAAAAAATGGTTTTTTTCGTGGATGCCTTAGTACGGCGTTAATATAAAGTCCATAGAAAAACAGAAAAAAAAGAGTGATTTTTTTTAAAAAAGGTGTGCAGCCCAAAAAACCAGGCAGGGCGCACCCCCCGCGTAAGAGAAACAGGAAGGGGATAATTTCCCATTCCACCCAAAACCCCCACCAACCCTTTTTGTTGATAGCCCCCACCCCCCAAGGCCCGCCATATCAGGGTTTTACCTCGTAACTTTAACTCTAGATTAAACTTTGAACTTGAGCGGGGCCTCGGTTATGTCTATCCGAAGGACTTTGGGGGGAGTGGAGTCTGAGACGTTACCTCCAGAGGAAAAAAATTCCCTTGAACGGGAATCAACCTGGGTCGTCAGTTTCGAAAGAAAAGTTCTGACCACGGCATCCCGCCCATTTAAAACAGCGTTTAAAAAACCAAATTGATGTGTTCCCCCGTATCGACGCCCCGCCTACTAAGGGGCAACCCGGACGGGGACCGCGTTTTGGGAGAACGACATAAACACACAGAAAAGAGATCAAAACCAAAGTAGATTCCTTAAAAACCCCCAAACCCTTTACGTATGACCCAAATATGATACTTCACCCTATCAACCGGAAAAGCCAAGGTTCCTCAGGCATTCTAAAATTTTTCCGGTGGGGGCATCGCAGAAAAGAATAGTAGGGGGTGGAATAAAAGCTTTTCCAAGAAAAAAAAATTTTTCATATTGTCCTAATAAGTTAAAAAAAACAAAGACAGGATTTTTTCTTCTCTTCTCTCTCTCTCTCTCTTCTCTCTCTCTTCTCTCTCTCTCTCGTCAATCCCTTGAGGATTTTTGAAAAATGCTCAAAAACTCGCGCAAATATGCTGTACGCCCCACCAAACACACCGCAAACACTCACAACCCACCCTTACCTCCTCCTCTTCCTCTCTCTCTCTCTGTCACTTTTTTTTCAACCGAACTGTAAAAAACTCTGGATAAAAAGGGCTTCTTTGTACGAGGACCTTTTTTGTACACACGAGATAGCAGGAACGTACTTAAAGGCCCTTGATCTTTAGCAAACAGTGTTTTGTGACACGTTTTCCCCTCCTCTCCCCTCTCCTCTCTCTTCCCTTCTCTCTCTTTTTCTTTTACAGGACGGTGGCTGTTGGTTAAGTGGGCATTTTCGTTTGTGATCTGCTAACCCCGGTTTTAATCCCTTCAAGGGGGTATCTTCCCCCGGGGTTAACATGATGCCCCACTCCCTCCCCCAAAATCATTTGGGTGAGACTATAAAAACCCGGGGGCCGGTAGAAACACACGCAAAACCTTATGCACACGTTAAAATTTTCCGCTTTTCGAAAGTATTTATTGTGGGCGGTGGGAAAGGATGACAAAATTGACAAAACGCCTCCCACAGAGACTGATGAAAAAAAAGCAATGGGTGCTTTTTCCATTTGCTCAAAATTTTAGAATTGTTTTTAATCTCTCTCTCTCTCTCTCTCTCCCCTCCCCCTCTCTCTCTTCCTCTCTCTTTTCCTTCTCTCTCTTTTCCTCTCTTTAAAACCATAATTAAAACACACGAACACCCACACACACAACACACACACACACCACACACACACAAAAACACAGTGTCTTTGACCCCTCTTCATCTTTGTTTGGGCAAGCCTTTTTAAATTCTTCAAAAAATCAATTTAAAACCCCATCCCCTTAATTTTTTTCCCTGCATATGCCAAAACCCAACAAGAAAGAAAAAAAACAACCAAACAAAAAAGAAACAACATGGATGGTGGTTTGCATTCGTTGCAGATCGACAAGCTGGGGGTTCTCTTTCTGATCTGCCCTGTCGCCAGGGTCCTTAATGTCGCGCTCAGCAGTTATTCCCTTCACCTTTCCCTGGGAAACCCCCTTTCCCAAACCCCTATAAATAACGCGACGCGCTCCAAACAGGGGGGGGTCGGGAAGCAAGACATAAAGGATCCAAAAAAAACAAACAAACGTTCAAAAAAAAGCACAACAAATTTTTCAAAGAAAGCACAACCAAATTTTAAAAAGAAAACAAAAAACGTTAAAAAAGAAAAACAGCCAAAGAAAAACAAAGCCCAAAAAACGTAAAAAAGGCCCACAAAAAAAGTTTCCCCTGTTCCAGAAAGCGTCTCAGTCGCGGGCGATCCAAAAGGGCGGGCAACAACCCCCGGCCCGGGGTTCCAAAATACCTTTTAGTGTGACCCTGGGCAGCTTTGTGGGGGGCTGGTCGGAACCGACAGCGGGTGTGGCACTTTCCACCCGTCCTGGTCACGGACAGACAGTTCGGCCTCCCATGACCAACCCTTGCAACGGCCCATTTTACCCCCCAACGGTCCACTGGGACATCCCTCCCGGGGAACGGGGCCAAAAAGACCAGCTGGTCATCGGGAATTTGGGTGCGGGGGGGGTTGATGGAGGTCCTAGAACGGGGGATTTCAACGAACGTCCCACAAGAGGGGTTTTACATAAAGACCAAGGGCCCCAAGTATCAGATGCCTAAAAGAAGGGCGTAAAAACCCCCGTTTTCCCAGATGGGCCAAAGTTCCATGCGCGTTTTTCCAAAAACCGCGGGGAAAGAGTCTGTGCGACTCGCCGTTTTTGCAGCATCCCTGGAGGGCTCCCTCCAGAGTATCGGTACGAGAATCGGACCCCCCCCCTGGTGGGCTCTCCGTTCGTTGGGGGAGGATGAGACTTGAAGTGGAAAGGGGACGTCCCCGAATGAAAGTTGGGATGTCGAAAAATCTGTGGCCTTTGTGGAAAAGTATTGAAAAAGGGGGGCAGCAAGCTGTTCCTGGCAACGGAACCTTGAGGTCAGGACATGGCCGTCAGAGATTGGGGGCAGCGAAAGGGGACAGGGGGCCCCTTGTGCAGTGGCGGGCCCGGGGGAGCGGTGACTTTTTTGTGGAAGGCTTCGGGTACGCAGTTCTGGCCCATGATTTCCCAATTGACTGCTGTTTTTAATGCAGGGGTTGGGGACAGCGGGGGGCCTTCTAAGCGGAAAAAAGACGACATTTGTTTTAAGGGGAAAGGAAGTCAAAACAGCCTGTTGATTTTTTTTACAGAGTTTTAAAAAGTTAGTCACACTGGGTCGGTAGCCTTAAGGCTGTTACGACGACGGGGGAGGGTGGAAAAGGGGGTGGGGGTTATAGATCAAGGACAGAAATAAGCTACGGCAAAACAAACCCCTTTTTCTTTTTGGGGCAAGAGCTCCAAGGGTCATCAATAGTGGTTTTTGCGTATCCCCTTTTTTGCCCCCCTTTAAGGGTACCATTCTTTTTTGGGTGATGTCTAAACACGCACCAGTGTGCATGCGGGTTGTTTTTTTTAATTCCGATTGTTGCTTTAGTACACAATGGCACTGTCCAAAAGCGGAACGGGGTTCTCCCGTGGCGAAAGATGTTCTGGAGATTTCCATTAAGGATTCGTTGTAGTCTCACTAAAAGGATTTTGGGGGTAAAATCGGCACGAGTAAACTCCAGCAGGGGAAACTTTCTTAAACACTTCTCCGTGGGGGTAAAAACCCCCTGGGATCGACCCGGGCCCCGGCAGTCGTGGAGCAACGCTCAACCCCCAAGTTATCCCTCCCCCAAAAAAATAGATTTACAAATAAATGAAATCATAATTTTTTTTCTTTCCCACAAAACGACACCTTTGGAAAAACCGGTCATGTGACCCGAAGAAAAGCATGTACAGTCAGGAGTGCCCCCCAGAAAAAAAGGCATGCCGCAAAAAAGCTTAAACGGGGGTACATCGCTAGTGAGAGACCTTCCATTTTAAAACCCGAAAGAGCGGGGTTTCAATAAACAAAGCATTCCATTGTTTTATAACCCTGTGACCTTTAGTCACGTGCAAAGTTATTTCTGTTCAAAGTTTTGGTCCCCTATGGGAAAAAATTTGGGGTTGTGTATCGTTATGTCTGAATTTTTTTTGTATTTTTGTCCAAATTAACTAAAATTGATTGCTTTTAATACACCCGCAACAAAATTTTATTTTTTATGGCAATAGTGTAAAGTCGGAAGAAGTATTGAAGAAATGATGACTTGGATTGTGTCTTTGTTTGTTCTGTGTTTTTTTCTTTGTTTGTGTTTTTTTTTGGTTGTTTTTTTAATGTTTTTGTTTTAAATGTTTGTTTAAGTTATTGGTTTATTCATCTATGTTTTGGGGTCAGGGTAGTCATGGTCAGAGCACTCCCCAAGCTAAGGGTTTAAACACTTGGCGTGGTTCCCAATGGATGGGACCCTTCATGTGCCCTTTCTTTAGTTAGTCCCCCCCTGTAAATGGGGCTCCCGCTCTCTTTTCCCCTTTTTCCTCTCTCTCCTCTCTCTCTCTCCCTTCTCTTCTCCCTCTTTTTGTGAATATGAAAGAAAATTTGTTGCAGTTTCTTTTTTGGTTTGGTTAGGGGTTACTTTCGTGATTCCAATCAATCCAACCCAGTTTTCTATACCCCCGGGACCGGAGGCCTCGTCAGGAATGACACTTATAGGAATTAATGTTAAAAATGATTGAATTAGTTTAGGCGGGGGAGCATAAGGGATGAACACTCCAAGCCAAAAAGGCTTTTTCAGTCTTTTTTCTTAATCAGCCCCAAACCAACCAAAAGGTATGTCACAACACCAGGGTGGTCACCCCATAAGGGGAAAATTAGTAACCCCATTTTAAAATAAGAAAAAAAACCCCCCCTAAAATGAGGTTCATTATTTTTTAAACAAAAAAACAAAAAATAAAATAAAATGGTTCTTTTCCCCTCGAAGTTTGCCCCTTTAATTTTCCCCTCCCCTAGGAAAATGTGCCATATCTTGGGTCTACTCTGTTTCTTTTTCTGCCTTTTTCTCTGTTTCCGACTCTGTCTTGTCTCGTCTCTGCCATATATTATCACATACATAAACATTACATACAAAAATTTAAATTTTACACATTATTTTTGTGTGTGTGTGCCCGCGCGCCCCGCGTGTTGGTTTTGGGATTTCTCAACCTTTTTGTGTGATCTGTGTTGGGTAGGTGTTGAAATTGCTGCCTTATTGTACAGGGCCAAAAATTCAAGGAAAAAATAAAGAAGCAGAAAGCGGTAGCACTATTGATCAAGGGCAGGACACGGTGTACAGAAGGGTAAGCCAAGATGGGAGGGACCCCCGCACCCCCTGATTACTGTCCATGTAAGGGGCCCCCCTCCCCCCCCCCCCCACCCCCCCCCACCCCACCCCCCCCCACCATCTCCTCCTCCCTGCCTCACCAAATTTTTTTTTGAATATGGGGACAGACGCTGCAGTTTCATTTTGGGTGATAATGGTTTGGGGTTTTAGAAGGCACGGTCAAATTCCAACTTTGTCCCAAATAAAAAAATAAAATAATAATAAAATTATAATAAAATGTATGGTAGTGCTGAAATTTTTAAAGACAAATCAAGCGTCGATGGTTTTTTTTTTTTATCGGGATAACGGAATAAACATATTTGGGGTTTCCCCCCGTCTGTTGCCTCTTGTGTGTTTTGTTTTGTGTGTGTTTTGTTTGTGTGTGTGTGTGTGGTGTGTGTGTGGTGTTGTGTGTGGTGTGTGTGTGTTTTTGGGGTGTGGGGCGCGGCGCACGGGATGTCTGCATTTGTGTGTGAGTGCGTGTGTGTGTGTGTGGTGTGTGTGTGTGTTGTTTCTTTGTTTTCTGTCCCCCCTTTTTCTCTCTCTTCCCCTCTCTCCTCTCTCTCTCTCTCTCTCTCTTTCTCTCTCTCTCTCTCTCTCTCTCTCAACTACTTTCGAAAAATTGCTTATAAGGGGGTTTTGCCCGGAGTTCCATATAAAAATATTTGGAATTTCTTTCCCCTAAGCTTAGTTTACCCCTGATTGAAGGTCTTGTAACCCGAGGAAAGCCAGTTTGCTTTGTTTGAACAAATACGGTTTTTTAACAATTATTTTAAATTTGTTCCTTAAAGGGATTGATGCACAAATGCAATCTTAAAAATTCGAAATGTGGGGTTTGATGCGCAGCAACATAAAATGGTCGGCTCTATGTTTTGAAACAAAATTTGGAGAGATAAACAAAATCAAAAAAAGACTTTTCTAAGGAAACAAAAAAATTTCTCGTTCAAAAAATGCTGAGTAGGGGGTTTTTAATTTTAAAGTTTTAAAAATGACTTAGTGTGTCAATTAAATGTTTATAAGTTGCAATAATCCGAGTTAATTCTACAAATGTTCTTTATTTCGTGATGAAGCAACGGGGATGAAGTCATTTTGTTTTTTTTTACTCCCCTTTTAAAGACATTTTGCAAAAATATATCCTTTTAAAATCGCCGAAGCCCAATGCATTTAAACCCGTTTGTCATATGATGTATAACCCAAGCCATTAGCGTTTAGCCTTTATGATGTAAAAAGGGTTTAGAAAAAGGGGAAAACAAAGTGTATAAGGGTTTTTTCCCCTTGGGTTTGTTTGCTTTGTTGTCACAGCTTACTTGCCCACATTCCATCTTATATTTGGGTTTATCAGCAGTCCCCCTTTATGAATGGGCCAATGGTCTTTCCATGAAATAAATCTGGGGTCGGCTCTCTCTCTCTCTCTCCTCTTTCTCCCCTCTCTCTCTCTCTCAGGCTTAAAATCGTATCCCTTCATAAGGCTATTTTAGTTTTTTTGGTTTTTATTCGTTAAATGCATCATGTTTTTTTTGTATTTATTTGTATTTACAAAAGAAAATCTGTATAAAAACCCCCCTTTTCAAAGGCCACTTTGGCAATACAAAAAATTGGTCAAAGGTTAAAGCGTCCTCTCTCTCTCTCTCTTCTCTCCTTCTCTCTCTCTCTCTCTCTCTCTTCTCTCTAGGACCGGGTAGTTGGGTTAGAGATTGGCTCTTGTCTGAGGTTGTTTAATTTCGGGGGGGACAAAAATTCCCCGAAACCCCCTTTAAGGTTTTTTTCCCCCTTTGGGGTTTAAAATAGTGTGACTTCATTCCTCTCAAGACAACGAGTGAGTCCCGGGGTGGAATGTAAACAGACATTTTTGCAACAGTAAAAGGTTTCTGTTTTCAAAAAGGCCCTTGTGTGGGGGTAGAAAAAGATGAAGATATTTACAAAATGGCGTGCACTGAGGACTGAATGTTTTTTTTTTAAAAAAAAAAAACACATAGGGTTATTCTTATCCCTTTGAAAAACAGAATTTTAAATGAAATTTAAAAAAAAATGAATGAAAAAGAATTTGAAATTGTACAGGTCGCTTTGGGGCATGTCATTTAAATCGCTAGCTCAGTGCCACTCTGCTTCCCTTTTTAAAATTTAAAGGATAGTCTTTTTTAAAGATGGCCAGATCGATTTTCCAATTTTTTCCCCTTTTATAAAAAAAAATGCTCCCCTGTTGTCTTTCTGTCTGTTGCTGCCCTTTGTCTGTTTGTGGTGTGTGTGTGTGTGTGTGTGGTTGTGTTGTGTTGGGGGTGGGGTGTGTTGTGTGTGGGGGTGTGTGTAAAGGCAATTTTAAACAAACTTTGGAATTCTTCAAAAAGCTTAAACTCAGATACTGAGCATTCTTAGGAAATAATCTTCCAAAAAATTTAAAAAAAAAGGGGCAGAATGGGCAGAAAAAAAAAGAAACAAAAAACAAAAAAAAAAAGAAGAGATAAAGAGGAAAAGAGAAAGAGAGATAAAAGAGGAGAGAGAAAATCGAACTCTAAAATTATTTTCACCGGATAATGAGTAAACAATTATTCCTGCTTTTCTCCCTCCAGACCTAAGAGAAGACGAAGACAGACAAACCCGACAGACAGAAGACGGGCGAGGGGGGAAAAAAAAAAAAATCAAAGCAACAGCCAAACCCCCAATCCCAGCTATCCAGTCATGACATTTTCAGAAGTTGCGCATAAAGCTTGCCTGTTGTTTTGGTCCCTGCCGTTGGCGGTCAGTGTTTTGCATCAAACACCCCCGGGTGCCGCCATGTTTCCCGCCAGTGACCGCTTAAGGGGGCCCCCCCCTTTTGGTTGGCGAAGAATTTTCCTTGTTGGTTTTCGATAATACCCCAAAGTGTCGCCAGCTTGCGTCCCTTTGTTTTGCTGGCCCAAGTTTTATTGGGTTTCATTTGAATTTTTGGGCCCTTTATAAATTGTTGCTGTCCCGATCGGCATTTGTGTTCTGTGCAAGTTTTGAAATGGCAAAAAAAAAAAATCATCAATGTTTTTTGTTGAAGAATTTTCTGAGGATGTTTTGTACTTCAAAACTGATAAACTTTTTTTGAGAAAAAAAAAATATTTAATTTTTATATCATTTTTAATTTTTGTTTGGATAGATTTTTTAAAAATTTTTCTAACTAAAATTTTTCAGAATTCGCGCAAAAAATTATAATATTTTAGTTTTAAATCAGCACTGAGAATGTTTTTGCTTTTCTCATATGACCAGTCTACTTCAGTAAACTTCACCCTCAACCATTACTGGGGGTGGAAAATTTTTTTAGCTGTGCTATAAAAAAGAGTGAGTGAGTGAGTGAGTGAGAGTGAGTGAGTGAGTAGTATATGTGTGAAATTGTGGGTGTTTGAGAGTGAGTGTGTGAGTGTGTGTGTGTAAGTGAGTGTTGTATGTAAATATATGAGAAAAATTGTGTGGTTATATATATATATATATATATATATATATATATATATATATATATATATATATTATATATATATATGTGTGTGTGTGTGTGTGTGTGTGTGTGTGTGTGTGTGTGTGTGTGTGTGTAGCTTTGGGGCTTTTGGGTTGTTTTTTGTTTGTTAGGTTTTTTTCGTTTATTCTCTTCCCTTTTATTTTATTGTTTAATTTATTTGTATGATGTTTTGCTGGGTGTTTTTTTCGTTTTTTTAACCTGTTTAGCGTTTTGGATTTCACTTTATTTCATTCCATTGTTACTGTGAAAAGAACGCAAGGGAAATTTGTTGAGCTGTTTAAAAAAATGTTGGTGTGTACATTAGCTGATTAGTTTGGTAGTGTGGTTTACCTTTTCTTGTACACGTTCATTTTGTATGTCTTTATATCCCCAGCATATATCTGTCTGTCTGTCTGTCTATTATCTAACTATATATATATATATATATAGATATATATATATATATATATATATATAGCTGTCTGTTTGTCTGTTTATCTATCTGTCCGTCTGTCTGCCTGTCTATCTATCTATCATTCTGTCAGTTTGTCTATCTGTCAAGTCAAGTCAAGTCAAGTCAAATTTTTATTTCCAGATGGTACATTGAATAAGCAATGCATTTGCTTTTTTCATCAAGCCATCTATCTAAGAACAAATTTCTTAATGATAATACTGAAATACTACATTATTGCAACCTTTACCAATACACAGGGGGACTGGGTGTAAAAAAGCACATGAGTGCTTATTCCATTATCCTCAATATAAAAGAATAAAATAAATAAATAAATAAATTGAACCATTAACCATTAAAAAGAGGTAAACCGATAAAATAATACATTGGAAAATACAAATTACACACATATACATACACACGCGCGCGCGCACACACACACACACACACACACACACACACACACACACACTCATTCATACACACCTGGGCGCGTGCGGGCATGCGTACACATTCACACACTAAGGTAAATAAATAAAAATAAATAGATAAATAAACTCACACACTTGAATATTTATTGTAGTTACATTACATTATTGTTATTTCATGTTTCCACATTGTTGAGTTTACATTTTGCTCCTGTTTAAAAGTATTATCCTTACTTTTCTAGGGTGTTTTTTTCTCACAAAAATACCAACACTGATGCTATTTCTTAACCTTTTCTCCTTCCACTCCTTCCTCTCCCTTCTTTAATTTCAATTACACTTTCTATTCCCTCATCTAATATCACTTAGAGTGAACAGACGTTAAATTGAAGACAACAACAACAACAACACACTTAGGTAAAGAATGTTTTAAGAATTTTTAAAAAATCAAAAGATGTCCAACAAGCAAATTACTTCATCTACTATATCATCCATTCTTTGACGTTCATACTTAAGAAAATAAAAAGGTACATGAACAAAACGTTAGAAAATACTAGGCATTCATTGCGTCATTACTGACAATATTGCCTGCAATGACCTCCCTCCTCTCCTCCTCCAACCAGGCAAACGTGTGCTTTTTATGCGCTCATACTCTTCAAATAGCGCTTTTTAAATATAATATATTCACACAATAACTATCAAGCAAGCAAAATAAGTCAAATAAGACAATGATAATGATAATTGTAATAGAGATACAATAATAACAACAATCACCCATCACCACGAGACAACAATATAACAAATAATCCCCATCACCATAAGACAACAACATAACAATAATAACAGAAAAGCATTGGAAAGGATGGTAGGGTGGAGTATCAAAGGGGAAGGGGGAAAACACATTCAATCAAGTAGAAAAATAATAATAAAGAAACAAAGAGAGAGAGAGAGAGAGAGGAGAGAGAGAGAGAGAGAGAGAGAGAGAGAGAGAGAGAGAGAGAGAGAGAGAGAGAGATGTCACAATATCTAGCTATCAGGTCTACCATTTTGTTTTCTCCTTTCCATGTTGTTTTAAAATTTGTAGATTGTACACGAGCTTATATATTACTCTTACTTCTTTGCTTAATAAGAGTGCCTCTTTCCCGCCTCCGCCTCCCTCCACACACATACAGCGTGTGATTGTGTAGAATTTCCAGTCACAGTAAAACATGCTTCAAATTTATTTAATAAATGCAATAAGTGCTGATAAATTTAAGTATGGTTGATTTTCCTTATAAGTCATTTCATTTGGGTTTTGGGAGCTTGCTCCATAAATCACTACCTAAGAGGCTTGTTTTGTACAGATTATTTCTTGGTCTCGGAAATGTTAGTAATTGATTATGTCTGTGTTCATTGATTTTGGAGCTATTAGTGATCTTTGGAGAGGCATTTCCATTGACAAATTTCTGTACAAATAGAGCTTTATTTAGATAAAGTCTGTTTTTGAAGGTTAGAATATTTGCTTGCTTATAATTGTTGATGGTTAGGGAGCTAAATTTTAATAGAACAAGTTTCAGTGCTCTTTTATATAATCGCTGAATCAATTTTAAATTTGTTTCACTGCAGCTGTCCCAAAGAGATGAAGCATAGTCAACTACAGGCAAAATATGGCCACAAAAAAGAGTTTGCGAGAGTGTTTTTTCAGAAAATGTTTCATTTTTGATAACTGAAGTAGCTTGTAAGCGAGATGCTTTCCTAGTGCCATCACGTGGTCAGTCCAAGTAAGATTTTTGTCAATAATTACACCCAGAATTCTGTGGGAGTCAACTTCTTCAATTACTCTTTTGCCTATCAACAGAGGTTTGAATTTATCTTTCATTTTTTGTCTCTTTTGTCTTGCTACTACATACATACATTTAGTCTTTTTGTGTGGTTAGGGACATATGGTTTAGCTGAGTCCAAATAAACAATCTGTCAACACTGTTTTGAAGTTTGAGTGTAAGTCTGGGGGGGTCAGAATCACTACAATAGAGGGATGTGTCATCAGCAAACATTTCACAGCTACATTCTAGAAATTGGGGAAAGGCATTTACATAGATTGAAAATAGAAGTGAACTCAATATTGACCCTTGTGGTACTCCATGTTTAATAGGTACTAGTTCTGATGTTTGATTATTTGCAGTTACTAGCTGCTGCCTATTTGACAAAAAGCTTTTCAAAAGATTTATCATTTCTGGTGTTAGTTTATACAAGTGAGGTTTACGCAATAACAGAGAATGATTATTTACATCAAATACTTGTTCAAAGTCAACAAAAAGAAGACCTGTACATTTATTTTCCTTGATATTGAGTAGGAGACTGTCCGTAATTTGTGTAAGAGTTGTGTGACAGGAATAGTTTTTACGAAAACCTGACTGATCTTCATTTAATAGATTGTTGTTTACAAAGTAGGAATATACAGATTTTTTATATGTTTTTCGATGGGTTTAGATAAGACAGACAGAATTGAAATTGATCTGTAATTTAAAGGACAAGCAGAATCACCTGATTTGTGGACTGGTATGATTTTTACCCTTTTAAATATGACAGAAAAATTGTTTTTCTCTATGCACAATTTATACAAGTATGTCAGTGTTCCAGCTATAACTTGACCACAAAGTTTAATTATTCTTCCATCTAGTTTGTCTAAATCACGTGTTCTGAAACTTTTTTGAAGAGACAGGCTTTCCAAGACATCTGTGATTGTCATTCATCATCATTAGCCATTACACCCAGCGGTGTGTAGGGCAGCAACAAAGCGCTTCCACTCCTGCCTATTCTGGGCCAACCTAGTCACTGATCCCCAAGAGTGCTGCATGGCCTTCATCTCACTTTCTACAGTTCTTCTCCACGTTGCTTTTGGTCTTCCTTTCTTTCTCCTTCCTTCTGGGGTCCAGTGCAATGCTGTTCTTGTGATTGACTGTGGGTCTCTTCGGAGGATGTGCCCAATCCACTTCCACCGTCGTCTGGTGATTATGGTTCCCATGTCTTCTTGCCTGCATCTCCGTAGTAGGTCTTCATTGGAGATCTTCTCTGGCCAAAAAATCCAGAGAATTCTTCGCAGGCATATGGTGTGGAAGGATCGAAGTTTGGTAAGATCCACTTCCGTCATCCTCCAGCACTCAGAACCGTACAGGAGCGTAGACACAACACAGCTCTGGTATAGCTTCAGCTTGGTGTTGGTGCTGTACTGAGTTGATCTCCAGATATTGTTCATCTCCCTAAACACATTCCTGGCCTTGCCCAGTCTGTTGTGGATGTCTTCTTTTGTGCCGCCCTCTGGTTTGATGATGCTGCCAAGGTATGTGAACTTGTCTGTCTGGCGCAGGTCAGTTCCATTCACTTTCACAGGGGCTGGTGTGTTCACATTGAGCGACATTGTCTCTGTTTTCTTGGTGCTAATACGAAGCCCCACTTGCTGTCCGAATGTTTGGAGTCTGCTGGTCTTCTCCTGGATATGTTGGTGTGTGTGGGACAGCACGCCAGGTCATCCGCAAAGTCAAGGTCGTCTAGTGTTGAGAACAGTCTCCAGCGAATCCCTCTTGGGGTGTCTTCTGTCGTCTTCCTCATCACCCAATCAATGGCCAGATTGAAGAGAACTGCTGACATCACACATCCTTGTCTTACTCCAGTCTTGAATTCGAAGACAGTGTTGCTATGGCCCACAGAGCATCTGAAGTTGTCATAGAAGCTTTTGATAAGGTGTACCAGTTTCGATGGGATGCCATAGTGTCGAAGGATACTCCAAAGGCTGTCTCTGTGTATGCTGTCAAATGCCTTTTCGAAGTCCACAAAATTCACATACAGTTGTCTTTGCCACTCTGTGCACTGTTCGATGATGTTTCTGAGCGTGAATATCTGGTCTATACATCCTCGTTGCTTCCTGAAACCTGCTTGTTCTTTCCTCAAAGCATCGTCCACAGCGTCTGATATTCTTCTGATGATGACCTTGGCCAGTATCTTGCTTGGCACAGACAAAAGAGTGATTCCCCTCCAGTTGTTGCAGTTGCTCAGGGTTCCTTTCTTGGGGATTTTGACTATCAATCCTTTGGTCCAATCATCAGGTACTTTTTTCGTTTTTCCATGCAGCTGTGAACAGTGGTTGCAGTATGTCAGCTGCTAGTTCAGAATCTGCCTTGAACAGTTCAGCACCAAGGTTGTCCTGGCCTGGTGACTTGCCGTTCTTGAGAGTCTTGATGGCAGCCACTATCTCTTCCTTTGTTGGGGGGTTGACGTCAATGTCTAAGTCTTTTGTAGCTTCTGGGATGTCGGCTGTCTCGTCAGGTGGTGGTCGGTTGAGAACTTCCTGGAAGTGTTCAGCCCATCTTTCTTCTTGCTCTTTCTCTGTTGTCAACAGTTTCCCTTGTCTGTCCCTGATTGGTCCCCAAGCGCTCCTCTTAAAATTGTTGCATACTTTCTTCGTGATCTTGTAGACTCTCCCTTGCTCTCCTTGGGCCGCCGCCTCTTCTGCCTCAGCTGCCAGCTGGTCCATGGCTTCTCTCTTGTCACGGCGTGCGAGTCTCTTCACTTTCCTGTGTGCCTCTCTGTACAACTCTTCCTGCCTCTCTCGTAGCCGTGGAGACTTTACTTGCAGAAGTCTCTTCTTGGTTTCTCTTCTTTCTTTGATGGCATCGAGGGTCTCTTGTTGGATCCAGTCATTGTTGGTCTTCTTCTTTTGATGGCCGATGTTGTCCTTGCTGCTCTCAGTGTACAGTTTACAGATCTGCTTCCATGTCGTATCTATGTCATGCTGTTCTATCATGTTCTGCAGGATGTGGAATCTGTTCCTCAGATCGTTGACGAATGCAGACTTCACGTTGGTGTCTCTCAATCGCTGGGTATCAAAACGCGCTTGAGTGGATGGTCTTGTGTTTTTCTTCAGTTTCATCTGGATGTGTGCTGTCACCAGGTGATGATCGCTCCCGACATCCGCACTTCGCTTGGTTCCCACATCCAGAAGAGATCGTCTCTACATACCATTGATCATCAGATGGTCAACCTGGTTCATATCTCTCCCATTCGGCAACACCCAAGTCAGCTTGTGGATGTCCCGGTGCGTGAATAGGGTCCCTCCTATCACTAAGTTGTTCATGGCGCAGAACTCCACAAGTCTCTCCCCGTTGTCATTTCTGTTCCCCACCCCATGTTTTCCCATGACTCTCTCATAGTCGGTGTTGTCACTTCCGACCTTGGCATTGAGGTCCCCCAATGATGACGATGAGGTCATGGGGTGGGGCTTTCTCTGTCTCTGTCTGCAGCTGGTGGTAGAAGTCATCTTTGCTCTCATCGTTGCTGTTGTTGGTTGGTGCGTAGCACTGGATGATGGTGATGTTGATGTGCCTTCCCTTCAGTCTCGCACTAATTAGTCTGCTGTTGATGGGCTTCCACTCCATAAGGCATCGCTCAACGCCTTTCTTGAGGATGATGGCAACTCCCCCGTGGTGCTGGTCGTCATCTCTCCTAGAGTAGAGGACGGTTTCTCCGGTGGTGGTTCTCATTCTCCCAGATCCAGTCCATCTACTCTCGCTTACTCCTAGGACATGGAGGTTGAATCTTCTCATCTCTAATGTTACCTGTGCCAGCTTGCCCGTCTCATACATCGTCCTCACGTTCCAATGTCCTAGTCTGATCTTAGTTTTGGTGGTGTTCAGGTCTTCCCTTATCCTGCTGGTAGCTTCCTCTCGGCTTTGGCCAACAGCATTCATACGAGTCTCACTGGACTCGGGAGGTCCTTCGCACGCAAAAGTATAAGTTTTCTTTGTTGCTGTTTCTGTAACTGCTCTTTTTTTACGGGACAGGGTTGTTAGCCCTGTGCCCAACCCCCAACCTGGAGGAAGGGTTCCACCTTAGTCGCCTCTTACGACATGCCTGGTTGGAGGGCAGGGATCCTATTCTTGCAATGCTCGCTTTGTAAGCATTCCCGGGAGTCCCACAGGGGTGTGATTGTCATTGGCAGTAGTTTAAATGGGAATTTTATTTCTTTTGATTCGATAGATTGTTCTAAGTAATGGAGATCATTTTCATTCGACTTGTCATTTGATATTACTTTGGTGGCCATGTTTGAGAAGTGGTTGTTCAATTCATCAGCTGATATATTTTTAACTGTCTGTTGACTTTTGGATATAGGTTTATTACATAATGTATTAATGGCTTTCCATACATGGCGAGAGTCGGTAGTTGTAATTAACAACTTTTGAAAGTAATCACGTTTTGATTTGCGTTTTAGTGAAGTTACTTTGTTTCTTTGTGCTCTGAACTGCTCTTTTGAACCATGTGTTTTCAAATAGTCTCTTGGGTGTATTTAATAATGTATGGAATTTATATTTCAGATTCTATGGCATTTGTTATCCAAGGTGGTTTGATTTTTTCTTTAACTCTTTTTTTTATGAATGGGGCATGTTTGTCGTACACTGAAGTAAATGTGCTAATCCAAAATTTAGCAGCTTCATCAGGGTCTCTGATTTTATTTATGTCATGTAATGGCGAGTTTGTCAAGTCTGAAAGAAAATCTTGCTGGTTAAAGTTGTTTAATTTCCTGTAAAAATAGTTTTATGCTCTACTTTAGGTATTTTGATACGATTTTTAAACCAAGTAAAGCACACTGGATTATGATCATTGTATCCACATGAGGGAGCCCATACTTCTGTTATGTGTTGTTTTGTAGTACTGTAGATATGATCTATTAATGTTCTAGAGTTATTTGTTATCCGAGTTGGTCTATCTATTAGTTGTTCTAGGCCAAACATAGTAATGTTGTGACTCCATTTAGGTTTAGGTTTTAATAAGTCTATGTTAAAATCCCCAAGAATAATTGTTTCATTGTTTAGAAGTATTACCTCGTCCATAAGGGAGTTGAATTTTTCTAACCAGTCTCTGGTTCCTGAAGGATTAATATATATAAATCCTATTAATATTGGTCTATTGTGTTTTAATTTGATTTCTATCCACATGGATTCAATGTCATAAACATCAAGGTTATATATTCTTTTACAACTGAGCGAGGAGGCTATATATGTAAGTAACCCAGTGGACTTGGGTTTGTGTGGATCTTCACGGAAGATTTGATACCCTGGAATGTTCATGTATGCATCTGTTATAATTGGAGAAAGTCAGGATTCAGCTAGGCAAAACAAATGAAACTAATCCCACTGTTGTATAGTATGGTTGCAATGTCATCTTGTTTGTTTGTTGCACTGTTGATATTCAGGTAGCCTACAGGGAGGCCCTGTTTTGTTGGCCACTTGTCTAAAGCTAGAGACATAATATATGTCAGGATTGATTTGCTTATTTATTTATATTTTTTCTTGTTGTGTACGTTTAAGTAATCTATCAAAATAGAAGACCCGTTTAGTAGGTTTTCAATTCAGTAATCAAACAGGATAACATAATAATTTTAAAAAATGAAACACCCAATAAAAACGGAACAGTACTAAAAGACAATTTCAAAAGACAGGATATAGTAATGCAGCTCTGGATCTGCAAGAAATCAATCTGTTATATCAACACAGTGTATAAATCCAGTCCCCTTTATATTGCATACACTAAATGGAGATCCAAGTATAACACACATATGTTCAAGTGTACAGTATTTTGATAAAGAGATACTGCAATCTTTTTCTCTAAATCAATAACTATCACTTACACAATACACATATTCATATAAAGCTCTAAAACAAGGAAGATACAGTCACAAGCAGTAGATACAATAATAAATATATAAAATTTCTTGGAAAATCGAAATTCAAAAATCAATTGTCACTAACACACCTGTTCTGTTGCTAGAGTCTCTGGTGTAGCGATATAGCTGCTAGTCACAAAAGTCATTTGTTTCAGTCAAGCAGAATGCTTTATAAACCACACAGCAGCATGACATTGATCAACATCATTTGATTTACTGGGAAAAAAATAATAAAAAGGGGGCAGAGGTAGAGGAAGTATGAGAGAGGAGGGGGCGGGCAATTGTTGGGGAAGAATTGAAGCAATCATTTATAATTCTTGTGGTCAATATACCTGCATGTTTGGATGCAGGCAGACAGGCATATACAAAAACACACACATACACACACGCACGCACGTACGTACATGCGCACGCGCACACCATACACACTCATAGGTACACATATCAAAATGCATGTGCATACACACGTACATTTACTACCTCACACACTTACTCATGCAAGCACTCACACATACACACACACTCACTCACTCATATACCCACACACCCACATGTACATGCACACGCACTTTCATCACACACATGTACCCGCACATGCACTCACAGACACACTCACACACCTACATGGTTGTATGTTTGAGAGGGAGTGCTGATGTTTCCCTAACACACTGGCGACTTCTGAACATTAATAATAATAATAATAATAATAATAATAATAATAATAATAATAATAATAATAATAATAATAATAAATGGAACTTATATAGCGATATATCTTGCAAAGACAAATCAAAGCGCATGCACCCAACCCAATCTTACACAGTCATGCAATCAATGATAAATAATCAAAAGTTTAAACAAACAGATATTTACAAACATGGTGCGATGCAGACAAAATCTATGAAATAAAATTTCGATAGTCAAATGTTTTTCAAAAGCACACATACACTCGCACAGGCCGTATACTTTAGCAGGGTGATAGAACATGGGTTGGATATGAAACAGGAGGGGGGAAGTCTTAGGTTTGAAATAAATATGTCTTGAGGCTGATTTAAAAGTGTCATAACTAGGTTTCTGGCCGTAGAGCGAGAGGAAAGGTTGGTTCCAGATGGATGGACCAAGAAATAGAGAATAGCGGCGGCCAACTGTGGATTGGTTGATTAGGTATTGTAGGCACAAGGTATCGCAGTAGAGCGGAGGGAAGTGAAAGGAGTGTACAGGTTAAGAATTCTAATAGGTAGGAGGCGTGTTGTTGGTCTGTTTTGTGGAGAATTTGTAAAAGAGGGTATGTCATTATAATCTACTCTCTGTGGACTGCAGCCAGTGGAGAGAGCGCAAGAGAGGGGTATTGTGCGAGATTTTTCTTTCTGAGAACTAGTCGAGCTGCAGAGAAGAGTTTTGTATACGTTGACGGAGTGGATAGATGTTGCTGGCAGATCAGCTAAGAGAGAATTTGCAATAGTCCCGTGTGAGAGAATTGAGAGAAGTAACAAGTTTGGCTGTTGGCATCAGTGGACAGGTACTTTCGAATTGCACTAATACGCCGTAATTGGTAGTAGCACGTATGGTCAGTTCTGGTGTGAATTTTTTCATAGAGTGTAGGTGTTGTCGATAACGACTCTAGATACTTTCCGAAGTGGATAGAGGGACTGATGTATTGCCGAGTTCTATTGAAGTTGTTGTAATGAAGAGAGTTTGTGTTTTGGTCCACTACAAGCATGGCTTCGGTTTTTATCTGCGTTTAACTGTTACTTGTTTTGTATCATCCATGTTTTGGTATATCTCGTGAAAGCAGTAGGCATCTTTGTCCAAGAGAGAAGGCAGATTTTCAGGTGTAAACACTACTTTGAATCTGAGAGTCTTCTGCTAAGTGATGGTTGGATGTGAGACGGTTTATTATATGTGATAGTGGAAGCAGTATAGAGAGTGAAAAGTAACAGGGCCGTGACTGATCCTGCGGGACTCACATTCCGTTTGGCAGGTATTGACTGTATATTGTTTAGTGCGACTGTATGGAATCGGTCAGTGAGGTTGAACTGAACAGGAGAGGGTCTGTGCCAGTTAGTAACAACGAATGTTTTTTGAAGACGGGAGTGAAGAATTGATATGGTCAATAGTGTCGAAGCTGCAGATTAATTCGAGTGAGTGGAAGGGAGATTTTCCCCGAGTCAGAAAGCAAGGAGAAGTTGTTATAGGGTATGGACTAGGGTAGTCTTCAGTGCTCATGGTTGACGCGATAGGCAGACTGAAATAGGAAGAAGACTGTGGAGAGAAGGTGTTAATGAGCGTTTTAGAACTACTTTTTCAAGGATTTAGAGATGTAATGGTGGTTGGAAAATGGTCTATAATTTTCATTGGGGGTTCCTGGGCTGAGAAAGGGAAAGTGTGTCATGGAATAGTGTCATATTTGTGGTTGAGTCACAAGGTGGGGTGGGGGTGGAGATGTTCTTTTTGTTGAATGGCAGCAGGCTGTGTATGTTCTCACACCTTTCGCTGCCCTAGCGTAGCTGTCTGGTTGTAGCGGTCTGTATAAGGTCGGTAGGTTGTCGCGGGCTTCATGGCTCGGCGGCATGGTTGGATGGTTTCCGCGGGAAACGAATGTTGAGGGCAAGACGTTCTGTTACACTGGGGACTGGGATGTAGAGCATCTTGGTACAGTGACTTTTTAGGTGCTCCAGCCCTGGTGATGAAGGAGGGGGTGTGTCAATAAACAAACCCGCTTGCCTGCAGGATTCCCTAAGAGAAGCGTCGACGTTCAAGACCCTGTCTTTAAGGGATGTCATCGGAAGGGGAGGGAGGATGGAGGAGGCCTGTAGAACAGCATGGAAGGTGGATCAGTTTGGTACACTTTGCTGTTGTGAAGAGGCCTGCTTTACAGCTGTTGATGCCCACGTGGATAATGCGTGACGCGCACCTTGAATGTGTGAGAGGACAGCTTGTTGACTGCCACTGACACAGGCGTTGGGTACTGTCGGCCTAGTACAGACAGGTTTTGCAGACTAGCGGCCGCCAACTGGACATCTTTTTCTCGTCCACACCTCTAAGCACTGAGTCACCTTATCTACATGGTGGGAATTGATTTTGCTGGAGGACGTTCTAGGGGACTGGAAAGTGGGGGTGCTCTCCTGGTGAATTTGTGAATGGGAATGAGTTGTTTTGGTGAGGGCTGGAGAATTTGGATGTGTATGATGCAATTTTTTGTGAGGAGAGGCTGTCTGCTTGTGTGTTGTGTGAAGTTGGTGACATTGTTCTCGTTGGTCGTGTGTGTGTGTGTGTGTGTGTGTGTGTTGTGTGTGTGTGTGTGTGTCGTGTGTGTGTTGTGTGTGTGGTGGGTGTGTGTTTTGTTAATTTTGTGTGTGTGTGTGGTGTGTGTGTGTGTGTACTAAGTGTGAAGAAGTGATCAGGTCTGGTTCTAAAAGTGTGTAATCTATTGGATCTAGACCTGTGTTTATTTTTTATTCACTTGTGTGGGCTGTTCTGTGAGTGGTTCGTTGTTGGTGTCAGTCTTGACTGCTGGAGTGATGTGTGTGTCTGGTTGTGCTGAGTGTTTGTATCTGTTTCTTGGTGGTATTGTTGATGTTGTGTTGACGGTCTTTGAATGATGTAGTTTTGAGCAGATTATTTAAATTGATTGTCGTGGAATGGTTTTCTTGGCTGTTGTGGAATTCAGTAATTTCCTGTGATGCGTCGCTTTATCATGTATCCTTATGGAGTTTTTTTCATTCTTATTCAGAGTCTGAGATGACTCGGGCTTGTTGAGTTTTGTCTCTTGATTATATTTGTGATATTTGAGTTTGAGTTGTTTCTCCTTATGCACTATGTTGAGATAGTGAAAATTGGTGCAAGGGAGTTGTTTGTGGTGCATAGTTATTGTTGCTACGTTTGTCAGTTGAAGAATAGTGTGTGGTTTTCTTGCATGTGAGCATTGTGGTGTCTTTGGTTGTTAGGGAGGTTTGAGAGGTGTGAGGTGGGTGGCGGGAGATGGGAGTGCGGAGGGGGTAGAGATTGATGATCACTTGTCTGGGGAACAGAGAAGGGAGGGGAGGACGAGGCCTGTAGTTACTCCTTGGTCTACAGAACAAGAAGGATGGCAGGAGAAGTGGTGGTGCTAGAAAAGAAGAGGTGAAGGAGGTGGTTGAGGAATTAGATGAGAGATGGGAGGGAGTGGTGGAAGGTGATGGTGGCATCGCTGGTAGGGGTAGGGGGTTGTAGCAGCTGAACAGGGGCTGAAGACCTGGGGGGGTGGTATGGAGTGGGGATGAAGTCGGAAAGGGAAAGGTGCAGTGAGAGAGGGAGACATAGTAGGGCATCACTGCCTGTTGTATGGATGGTGACATGGCTGGTCATCAGGGTATTTCTCTCCTATGGCCAGTAGAGCGTAAAAGTCTGAGGACGCTGCAGATAAAGGGCGTCAGTTTTTTTTGCAGTTGCTGCGGTGACACTTTGTGCTGCCAGTTCACTTAGGATGAGTTTAATGTTTCAACTCCTTTTCTAACCCCACTCCCTGGCAACGTTTCTTGAACATTATATTGTGCAGTGGTATGGTACACATGAATTGTCAAGAGTTTGCCTTCAATAGTGAAAAATTGAATAAATGTTCATCAAAGTTCATTTGCAAAATTTAGGTTAATACTGCTGGGACAGTTAGTTCTTTGTGTTAATTTTTTCCATATTCTTTTAGTGTGGAGTAGTATTTTGAGGCTGGTATTTTCCCACAGACCTTTATAAATACAAATAGCAATAAAGGCAAGTTACTTGCATGAGAGCTTCAAATTAACGCTGGCAGGAGTATTTGGTAAACTGAATTGTTCTCCTTGCACAGACGTTGGGGAACTCATAGAGCAAGTTGTGGGTGCATCATTGGTGTATCGTCACTCTTTGATTGTTATCATTAGTTATTGTTTATGTGATGTGATATTAGAGGAAGAAGGAGGACAAAAGAAAATCCTCAAAATTCCCAACCCTAAGTACAATAAATGAGAAAAGCAATTTACAAACCAGTGAATGATGAAGATAATGTCATCTGCTTTGTGCCATTTTAAAGGCCTTCACATTCGATTAGTGAGCCCCTCATTGTGCAGTTTACTGTTCTACGCCTAAGGTAAGGAACTGGTTGCAGCAACTTGACCTGTGTTTGGGCGTTGACAGACAACACAGGAAACACAATGGACGTCTGGACCATAGTTCTCACAAAAGGGCACTTCAGCTTTAAAGCTGGGAAACTATATTTCTGTCTGTCTGTCTGTCTGTCTGCTGGTCTGTCTGTCTGTCTGTTCTGTCTTGTCTAGATAGATAGATAGATTGTTAGATTGATAGATAGATAGTATAGATAGATTGATAGATAGATAGATAGAATAGATAGTAGATATCCGGCTAGATGTCTATCTACCTGGCTTATATATCTATTATCTATTATCTATCTGTCTATATATCTGTTCTGTCTGTCTGTTTATCTGTCTGTCTATCTGTCTGTCAGTTTATCTATCGTTCGTCAGGTCTTTCCTGAGTCTGAGTATTATCTCTGTGGCTAATATACCAACATATACATTTCACCCAAAAAGTGGAAATGTCACACAGAACTAGCTAGGTATGTTTCACCCTATAGGCTATATTCTACAAGAAAGTAAGATAGTATATACAGTTCATCCTGTAGCTATAAATTCTACAGAATAACTGTTGGATAGAAGTTCACCTTAGCTATAATTCTACAGACTCTGGATTGCTGTTAACATTTGTAGCTATAATTCTTATTTAAAAAAAACACCTGTGGATTGAGGTCCACCCTTTTGCTATAATCATACAGAATAACTGTGGATCGTGTTCCCCTATAAATATTAATTCTACAGAAATAACTGTGGATGCAGGTCACCCTAAACTTTTATTCTTACATACTATGGACTGCGTTCAACCTGTAGCTATAATTCTACAGAATAATGCCAGTTCTTATCGTGGATGCCAGTTCACCTGTAGCTCTAAGTCTACAAATAAACTGTGAGCGTTCACCCGGTAGCTATTATTCTACAGAATAACTGTGGATGAACATCCACACCTGTAGCTCTAATTTCTACAGAATAACTGTTGATGCACATCACCCTGTAGCTACAATCTACCGATTAACTGTGGATGCACATCACCCTGTAGCATTTATTTCTACAGAATTAACTTTGGAGCAGTTCACCATGTAGCTATAACTCTACTGAATAAACTGTGGATGCACTTTCACCCTGTTGATATTAACTCTACAGAATATCTGTGGATCGCAGTTAAGCCGGTAGCTCAAAGTCTACAAAAATAACTGGTGGTAGCAGTTACCCTGTAGCTTTTATTCTAAAGAATACTGTGGATGCACATCACCTGTAGCTATACTCTACAGAATATCTGTGGATGCAAATCACCACTGTAGCTCTAATTTACAGAATGAACTGTGGCATAAAGTTTCACCTTTGGAACTATTATTCTACAGAATTGAACTGTGGATAAAAGTTCACCCTAACCTATACTATAATTCTACAGAATAACTGTGGATGCAAATCACCTGTAGCTATAATTCTACAGATTAAAATGTGGTTAGAGTTCACCTGTAACTATAATTTACAGAATAACTGTGGATAGAGTTAAACTGTAACTATAATTCTACAGAATAACTGTGGAATGGCAGATCACCCGTGTAACTATAACTCTACAGAACACTCTGGATGCAGATAACACCCACACTTTGCCCTGTCTGTCACAAGGCTCGCCTGGATGTGGAGAATGTTTTCTGCAACCCCAAGCCGCCGTTGTTCCCGCTTACCCCCCCTGCTGTTATCTCCCTTGACTGGCCACGGCAACTTCATCCATCAAGGATTGTTCGGGACGGGGCTGCCCCGCCACACACTTCCGCTGCTTGGGCCTTTGCTTCTGTCTGCCCTCTAACTGCGGTGTAACGGCTGTTTACGGACAGTCCTGGACACGAGGACGAGGGAGAACTGTCGCAGTACCTGTGTACGGGCTTCTACCGGCTGCCAGCTCTTCCAGGTGTGTCGTGCACCCCTCCACTGTGTGACGGGGACTACCAGTGCCCCCAGCAACGACGACGAACTGTTCTGCAGATCGACCTGTCCCCACGGATGTCGCTGTCAAGGCTCTGGCCTTGTTTAGTTCTGACCCTTTCCCTGCCCGGTCAGATCTCCCCATGCTGCGCTTACCTTGATGCCAGAATTCCGATATGAAGCCCACTGACCTGCAGGACAACTTCTATCTCGTGGAGTCATCTGGCGCCTGCGGGCATTCAGGAGCTGCCTGAGATGGTTTTTCCACACGGAGGCGTATCGATCTGAGCACAATCACATCAAAAGCTATCAAAATGAAAGTGTTCCAGAATTTTAGAGAAACCTCCGCCATCTATTCTGTCCAACATTAAGATAGCGGTGATCAGCTGTAATTGCCTGTACCTCTCACACATGTTTCTCCACAATGTGACCTGTCCAAGCAGGAGCTTCATGAATTCGTAACAGCCAGCATTTACAAACTTTTCCAGGCAGCCGATGTAGGACACTTGTCCTCCAGGCCCTATCCACACCTTGCCTGGCAGGCTTCTCCAGACCCCTCACCTAGAAGTAGAACCTGTCTGGACATGAGTGAAAACTTTCCTCTGGCCCACTTCCCCAAGACTATGCTGAAGGGGATGCAAGGCCTGAGAACGGTGTATGCTGAAAACTACAGCTGTGCTGTAAAGCCCAATTTGCTGATTACTTTGACCTAACAAATGCTTCGCTCCCACTTGGATGACATTTCTTTCCTGTGAAGTCTTCTTCGTTTTCAAACGTGTATCGCTTCTTCCTGTGGATTTTTGCCACCATGTATCCATCCGTGGGGCACGCTGCAGCTTCATCTATCGGCTAATAGCGGCAAGGAGCGTGTCTCCAAAGTCGCGCTTTGACGTTTTGGTGTCCAAGTCTCAGTGTCTCGACTTCTGGATTTTATTAAACTTCTGATGGGCTTTATTTCCTTGTCTACTTTTTGCTCTTCCCTACTTTCTTTATTATCTTCGCGTTGTGATGCTTTGTTTTTTTCGTTTTTTGTGTACCTCGGTGATCATCGGAGGCGCTGATCGGCACTTATGTACCAGGGGAAATATATATGGCACGGACTTGCCTGGAGGTAAACGCCTTCTGTCAGATTGCTGGTGCCTGTATTTTCTCTCCAGTGAAGTGTCTGCCGTCATCATTTGCCTCATCCTTTAGATCGTCTCCGGTGTTCGCTATCCTTTTTCTGCTGTTCGCGTCTTCATGGAGGAGGTCAGCCAAGATCGCCTGTGTCATAGGCCTGGGCTATAGGTTTTGCCCTGGCTGCAAGTCCGCTACTACCCATGGACTTCCCACTGCGTTTTACGGGGACAGACAGCATCTGCATCCCCCTCCCCTATCACCAGAACATCGTCAATGGAGGAAGTATCTCTTCGTATCATGAGAATCACTGAACCTCTTACTCTTCGTGCTGATCGCTCTGGGCCAGGTGTTCAATCTTTCTCGTCGTGCGTCACTAACTCCATCCACAAGGACACCACCCGTCAAGTCCAGAGAACCTCGCCATTGCTGCACCTGTCCCACCATCGTGCTGACGGGACTTTCTGTGCTGGTTTCCCTGGTCTGCTGGGTCTGCTGGCCTCGGCAAGGGTCCCCATCCTGACGAGGTCACGTTGGGCATCGCCCACTATTCTTCGGCTGCCGATCAACTCGGCGCTAAACCCGTTTCCTCTAAACCTTCAACACGCAAATGGGAGCGCCGTCGTCGCCGAACGGAGCAAGAAATTATCCGCCGCTCTGGAGAAACGCATCCATGATAGAACTGTAAGCGGACGACGGTCTGCTCCAGGGGGGCAAGTGTCATGCTGTCCCAGTAGGAGGCCAAGAACCGCATCAAGACCCTCGTCAAGGTTCGGTCCTCCTGCTCCATGACTTCCATGGACACTGTCTCCTTTCTGGGCCAGGAAACAGTTCCCGCAACCGAACAGGCCGGAACAACTTCTACGATGACTCGGCCACCGCCTCAAACAAGACAGGAGCCGTTCAACCCTGCTGCAGGACATGTGGAGCGAGAGATGATCACTCCTAGAGGGGACATCTCCCGCTCCTCGCCGAAAGCCGTTACGTCAGGGCCTCCGGACCACGCCATCGTACCTGAGAAATCAACAGTTCCGCTTCAGAAGAGGAGGGCGTATTTGAGAACACGCATGCATATCCTTTGCTTGATTGTTGTTTTGTTTGGGGCTTTTGTGTTGAATATTGTGTTTGGGGTGGGGGTTTTGGGGGGTCTTGGGGATTATTGCTGCGTATGCTCCCTTCTTACAAATGCTGTTTTGAGGAAGCAATGTCTGCAATCAGGGGAACTTGTACAACTTTTTTGTCTGGGATTGTTTTTGTCACAGAGAAAAGATTTATAGCGCAAGTTGATCTTGGGTATTTTTTATTGTTTTTGAGGTTTGTTGTTTGTTTTAGTTTTTTGTTGTTGTTTGTTGTTTTGTTTTTGGTTGGGGGTCTTTTTAGGGGGGGGGGGAGTTCCTCCAGCAAGAGCTCCAAGGTTCACCAGGTGGTGAGATTTTTGCACTTGCGACCGGTTTGTCCCAATGAGGTAACCAATTCCTGCTTCGGGGATTTTTCTTGGCTTAATGGTTGTTTTAATGAGAAAGGTGAATAAGAGATTAGCGATGAAGGGAAAGAATAACGAGGGGCGGAAAACGTGATTATTTTGCTGCAGTTTTCTTCTTGAATGTACACTGAATTCTTTTAGGGGTTTAGTGTAGCATAACCGTATGTCGTGAGTCCTTTAAAAAACATCTCTCTTTTTTATGATTTGCTTGGCAGGTTAGTTTTTTGTTTTTTTGCTTTGTATTGATCTTTTTATGACATGTTATCATAGGTAATAGAAATTTCAAAGCTACATACCAATAGTAACGGTTAAGGTTGTCCCTTAACCCTATGCGTTATAGGGGAGCGAGCATCAGAGACCTCAGCTCTCAGGGCGGGCCCCATCTTCCTCTCCCTCGCTGGCTTTACTTCCCTGGACCCTAAACCTATTTACCGATGGTGAAACTGGTTGGACTGTACTGAAGACAAAGGTGCGTAAACGGTCGCCCATCAGTTGGTAACACGTCTGTGAAGCTTAAACCTTAGCTTGGGAAGAGAGGCGATTGTACCCCTCAGCCAACCTGTACCTCACAAGCTACACAATAGGGGCCAACTGCTTTCACCACTTGCTTAGTTTAAACATATGGGTGTTAAATCATGTGGGTTTAGGAATAAGAAAATTGATAGATGCAAAATATGGAGATTTCTTTGCGTGGAATTCTACGGAATTTAGGTTGTAAATACATGTTCTGAAGAAACAGGTTTCTTGTATGCTTATAGAATTTAACTACACTTAGGATGTTTTGATACGTTTAGTTTTGGCAGCCATTTGGATTGTTTTCCCATGGCAAAAGCGCTCAAAAAACGAGTAATTTTAAATTTTTTTCGCATTTACAAGTGATTCCCTTTCAATGCATGGGCAACTTCTAGCATGAGCTGGTAAACAATAGTTCAGTTTCGACCCCAAAGTGTAAAGAAGCTCGGGTGCACACTGCTATACTTTGCCTGTCGTTTTCCGAAATAGTCTGCGCTTTGTTAACAAAATGTTGTGCTCTCTCTCTCTCTCTCTCTCTCTCTCTCTCTCCTCTCTCTCTCTCTTCTCCACCCATCTTCTCTCTCTATCTCTCTCTCTCTCTGGTACGAGCGAGCGTGCGTGCGTGCGGTTTTTTGCGTGCGTGCGAGCTGCCCAGTTGTTTTTGTGCATCGGAGTTTGTGTGGGTGTCTGTCTGTCTGTCGTCAGTGTGTCTGAAGCGTGTAGTGGTGTGGCGTTTTGTGTGTCGTGTTGTGTGTGTGTTCTACCTGTTGGTGTGTATTTGTGTTGTGTAGTGTGTGTGTTTTTGTGTGTCTCATTGTGTTTGGTGTGTGTGAGTGTGTGTGGTAGTGTGTGTGTGTGTTTGTGTGTGTGTGTGTGTGTGTGTGTGTGTGTGTGTGTGTGTTGTTGTGTGTTCGTGTGTGTGTTGTTGTGTCTTGTGTGTTTGTAGGGTATGGTGTTTGTGTGTTTGTGGTGTGTGTGTGTGTGTGTTGCGTGTTGTGTGTGTGTGTGTGTGTGTGTGTGTGACTGTGGTTGTGTGATGTTGTGTGTGTGTGTGTGTGTACTGTGCGTGATGTTATGGTGCGCGTACTTGTGTCGTCTGTGTGCTTTCTTGCCGTACTTTCCGTGCGTGCGTGTGTCGTGCGCCGTGCTTTCATGCGTACGTGCGCGCGCGCCGCGCGTGTGTAAATGTGCATGTATGTGTATGCAATAGTGTTAAGCTTGGCCTCTGTGGACTTGCTTTCTAGTTATTGAAATGTTTAATTTCTGAACGGTTTTGTGTGGCCAGAGCTATTTATCTCCAGTCACTTGGCAGAGTCGGAATGATATAGCCTTCTGGGCCCTTCTGCTTTTATTCTAGCTCCTGACACAATCGTGACTAATATTCGTAAGGTTGGCTATTTTAAAAGTTAAACTTATTCATCAAAACGTCAACTCTTTCTCTTAGCCGCAGCGGTCATTTTCTGGGATGTGTTTGTGTACTGTTGTGTGTGTGTGTGTGTGGTGTGTGTTTGTGTGTGTGTGTGTGTGTGGTGTGTGTGTGGCGTGGTATGATTTTGTTTTTGTGTGTTGTGTGTGTGGTGTGTGTTCAGTGTGTTGTTGGGTGTGTGTGTGTGTGTGTGTGTGTGTGTGTGTGTGTGTGTGTGTGTGTGTGTGTGTGTGTGTCTGTGGTTTGTGTTTGTGTGTGTAAGTGTTTGTGTGTGCGTTTGGTATGTGTGTGTTTCGTGTGTGGAGTGTATGGATGTGTCGTGTCTGTGTGTGTGTGCGTGTGTGTATGGTGAGGGGGAGGGGGGTTGGTGGGGGACGAGAGGGCCGGGATGGGTGCTTGGAAGGATGAAGAACATGCTGATTATTTTGTTATTGTTTGTTTTCTTTTTATGTGTTGACTACTTGGTAGGCTGTTGAGGATTTTGTTCGTAAAATGGTTTCTATTCTTAGTTTTTTCTCTCTCCTATATTCTCTCGGTGTGTCCTGTCTCTTCTACCTCTGCCTTATTTGTCTCTCTCTCTCTCTCTCTTCTCTCTCTCTCTCTCTCGCTCTCTTCTCTCTCTCTCTTCTCTCTCTCTCTCTCTCTCTCTCTCTCTACCAAAAAGGGAAAAAACATATTTTAAAACGAGAATTTGGGTTTGCTTTTACACCGGGAAATCTTATTGGTAAGTTTACTTGTTACAAGTCGTGATTTGCGTTATTGGCAGGTGTCGTCATAAGTATTTCAACAAATCGATAGATTTTCTTTGTTGTTTGCTGCACACAGGAAATGCAGCGATGTATGTTCAAAATCTAAAACAATACCTTACATAATTACCATTCACTTTTTTTTTTTAATTCAGGGGAACGAAGAAGAAGATGAAGTTGATGATGATGATGATGATGATGTTGATGATGATGATGATGATGATGATGATGATGAAGAAGAAGAAGAAGAAGAAGAAGAAGGAAGAAGATGAGAAGAAGAGAGATGAACAACAACAACAACAACTACAACAACAGCAACAACAAACAACAACATCAACATACAACAACAATTATGATTAATCTGGTTTTCTGTGTCGATATCTATTAAGCTACTACGAAAGTGTTTTCAACTATGTTCATTAAATTTTTAACTCGAAAATACCCATTTTTTCTCGATCATTTTACGACGTGTGTCGTCATTCAAAACACCATACGGTGGCAAACAATCCCTGCAAAACCACTTGTTGCCATTACTAAAAGGTGTTAGATAATGCAGCTAGTGTTGTGTATATATCGTTAGCAACAAAATGGGACATAACGAGTGTTTGCCATAACTCAATTAATGTCACGTCTTTGCCGGCTGGCGACATTTTCTCCTACCAGGTTGTTTTTCTAGTAGCCTCCTTGTTGCCGTGGGTTCTTCTACGTGCGTAATTATGTTCTTAGAGACCTGAGTTTATGTCGATTTTTTTTTTTAGAGAACCAGACGGAAACGCTTTAAAGGATAGAGATACAGGTAGATGAACGAGAGAAGAGACTGAGAGAGAGACGAGTGATGAGAGATGAGAGTCGGTGTGAGAGAGTGAAGATTTCGATGAAGTGAGAGTAGATGAGAGAGAGAATGTATGAATGAATGAATAATGAATGAATGAATGAATCTTTATTTTTCTAAGGTTAACAGATATAAGCATGATCAAACTTTTTTTCATTCCCGCCCTTGCCCCTGAATTACGAATTGATCAACAAAACAAAGGTAAAAATCTTAATTCACCAACGGACAACTTGATTTTTTTTAAAATTATATTACTTACAATGCATAATACCTAATGACCATTGAGCATTATTTCAAGGGATACATAGATTTTTTTTTTTTCTAGAAATGAGATATTACGTTAATATAACATATATTTCTAAAATAAAATCAAACATTAACATGAAAAACTGATAACTGATTATATTTAGGTTAATTTTGGAAAAAGTAAAATAGAGGGGAGACAGCAAGAGCGAGAGAAGTGGAGAGATTTCGGATGCGGATTCGGAAAGTTTATCATGTAAGGCCATTGCCCTAATGAAGGGTTAGAGTACACAGGTATTATTAATGAAAACCTTCAACATACACACACTTTAACAAAATCTTAACTAAGTCAGCATATGATCGTAATTTGTATGCCTTATATAAGTTAGATCGATAATTCGGCATATTTTCGTTTCATAGATGACAAAGTAAACAAGACGAAACTGCAAGGGTATTTGTTAAAATTTCAATGGTATATTCAGTGATCTTAGCTTACTGAGTATTAGGGCAACACAACATGAATGTATTTCATCCTCATTTACAGTTTTACACAATGGACAATCAAATCCAATTCAGAATGATGTTTGTAGCGATTTTGGTGTGTTGTACTAATTTTGAAATTGCCAAATCTAAAACCTGGAATAATAAATTTCAGGTTGGCTAGATCCATTATCAGATATGTTTTCCTGTCATGAACACCGCAAAAAAAGTTTATAGATGCTAACCTCTCACTGTTGTTAACGTGGAAGTCCCATTCTTGGCATCTGCATAAGATCAATCTTTCTTTAAACTGGTATAAAAACTTCTTTAACATTTTGAAACACCTCATTTTCCATACTACCCAAACCATTTTCATATAATCTACAACGGAAATAATTTGATACCCAGGTTATTTGCCTATTACATCAACTTCATATAGCATTTATAAGCTTTCTTTGGTAATCTAACATTTCCATCACTACTAATTTTAACTAATATCGAATACAGGTATATACTGAGTTGATATTAAATAGGATCTCTGTTTGTTTCACCATAAACGATGTCATTTGGGGTTCTCTTTCAACCCAGAAACTTTTCAATGAAACAAATGTATTGATCACACTGAAGAGCTGCTTTATCCAGGCCCCAAAGTTGCCCATACAAAGCATAGGTGCAACCTGTGAATCCAAACAGTTTTAAAAACCAATTCTAAGCTGCTGTTATTCAGGGAGCGAATGTTTTCTCATATGCATATGACAGCATTCTTGGCTTTATACTCAGGTCTTTTACATGCTAATGGTGAAGCTAAGTTTAGTAGAGAATAATATTACCTAAATATTTGTCATGCATTTACCACAAGGCATTTCAACACCATTGTTTTATTTTTCCCCCCATGTTTCCCGTGTCTGAGAGATGGCCACCTTTTCTATATACAATTATTTTACCTTTTATCTAAGTTTTACCGTCAAATCCATAGAATGTGCTGCTTTTTGTAAACTATTTAGTTTGCGTTTGTTAACCAATAACTGTTTCAGCTAGGTAAAATCTATATCATCTGCTAAAGCAAAATGAAGAGTTCAAGATAATCGTTATTGAAATAAAAGCCCCATGTCTTCCATTTTTAATAACCTCTAGTAGCAATCTCATTGATGAATAAGAAATAGAATTTGAATACAAAGTCACCTTGTTTTACACCATAAAGTTACAACTAATTTATATCTGTCAGTTTTGAAACCACATCTATCTTTAACTTTAACACTATTGTACATACTTTTGATACAGTTAAACATTTTACCCGTTTTTCCATTTTTTATTGAGATCTGCCAAAGAATTACCCTATTTAATAGAATCAAAAGCCTTCTCAAGAATTATGAAGGCTACATATAATTTCCTGTTACAAGGAGAACTGTTTTTGAACAAAAAGACAACAAGTGAACATGTGATCAGTAGTTGAATTATTCCTTTTAAAACCAGCTGATGTTCTCCTGTGATATTGTTTTCCTCAAACCCTATTCTTGTAAACGATGGTTTATGATTGTACTATAAATTACTTACTACTAATGTAACTTAAAGTAATGCCTCTATATTATTAGGGTTATTATTATCACCCTTTTTTGTACAAAGGAATGAAACAATGCCTTCTGTCCATTTTGTGGAATAACACTTTTTGAAGTAAAGCATTGAAAAACAATACAAAGAATTCAATGACATTGTCACCTGCATTTTTTAAAATACAAATTCTCCATTAATCCAATCTGGACCAGCTGCTTTTCTTTTCTTAGTTTTCTAAATGTAAACATGACTCTTCTTTTGAAATAGGTCGTAAAATAGGTTTCAGAGTCATCAGACTGACATGATCTTCTTCATGTGTTTCCTTTTCAAGTAGATTTTTGAAATGATGATTACCATTCCTCAACTGTAATTATATTACTAACAAATTCTTTCTCTTAAATGAACATTTGCGCACATTTGTCCAGAACTGCTTTTGATCTCGAACTGAGACACGAGCTGTATCTAAAATGCATTATTTGTTGTTTTTCCTGAGCTTTAACATGTGGTTGATATCTCTTATTGCACCAACGACAAAATATTCATGGCGGCTACTAGCATCACTTGACTGCCCAGCTTACTTTTAAGAGTTTACGTAAGTTTTTCCTGGCCATTCTTGACATTCACTATCATTCCAGTATCAATCTGTCGGTCTTGGTCTTGTCTCTAAATTGGTTTTGTCATACAGCCAGCATTTTTGTATCAGGACACATGGTTGAAAACGTTTTAATGCTTCGTTCATATTATTGGTCAATATAAGGCTTACAGCTAGTTCTAACATTTTCTGAAGTTTCATCACTTTGCAGTAATGAAAATTAAAGTTCCTTTTTATTTTCTTCCCACACAAGCCGTAGTTTATTGTTAGGTTTTCATTAAAGATAATTCGTGGTCTCCATTCTGTGCTGTCACAAGGTTTAAACAAAGTTCCACAGGCATATGATCTGAGTCAAAATCTGTCTTTAACTGTAAGCTGGCATAGAGAGTGAAAAACAACAAAATACTCACTTGACATATGAAATAATCATTAACTCTATTGGACGGGGGAATCTGAGATGTTTGTATAGCACCCTAAAGGGATCGCCCTTACATACACATTAAGGAATACATAAATCAAAACGTTAACATAAATTCAACAGGCGTTTTTCCATAAGTTTTTGTTATCTTTATCATGAGACTTTCTGTCATATTTATGGTGGGCTTTGTATGTATTAAATCAATAATATTTTCATTTGACAACATTGTTGGGTAACATCAGCTGTTCTCTATTTGAAAGTCACCTGACATAACATTGATATACATCCATCATATTTCAGCAAACAGTCAGTCAAACATTCTTCTCCAGTATACTAATTACCACAATCAACATCAAAATAGGATTAAAAAGGAGATCCCTCTGGTGGCACATATACACAAATATACAAATTTCTTTCTCAGTGTTCAACATGTCCTTATCTATTAGGAACACCAAATGTTGGAGTAGTCAACATCATGCATGGAAATAATATAAACAAAAAATAAATAAAAATAAAAAAAAAAACAACGTAAGATGCATACACTTTCGTTATGAGACACACAATACCACCTGAGGGCGAACAATGTTTAGTAAACCTTAAACAGCCACGGAATTCCTGACATTAATAATATAATAAATAAATAATAATATTAATATTTTTTTAAAAATTAATTAATAATAATAATAATATTAATGAACTTATATGCGATATATCTTGCAAAGACAAATCAATGCGCATGCACCCCAACCCCAATCTTACACAGTCATGCATCACATGGATAAATATTCAATAAGTTTTAAAACAAACAGATATTTACAAACCTGGTTGCAGATTTGCAGACAAAATCTTGAAATAAAATTTCGATAGTCAATGTTTTTCATATAGCACACATACACTTGAATCAGGCCCGTTATACTTTAGCAGGGTAGATAGAACATGGGTTGGATATGAAACAGGAGGGGGGGAGTCTTAGGTTTGAAATAAATATGTCTTGAGGCTGATTTAAACTAGTGTCATAACTAGGTTTCTGGCCGTAGAGCGAGAGGAAAGGTTGGTTCCAGATGGATGGACCAAGAAATAGAGAATAGCGGCGGCCAACTGTGGATTGGTTGATTAGGTATTGTAGGCACAAGGTATCGCAGTAGAGCGGAGGGAAGTGAAAGGAGTGTACAGGTTAAGAATTCTAATAGGTAGGAGGCGTGTTGTTGGTCTGTTTTGTGGAGAATTTGTAAAAGAGGGTATGTCATTATAATCTACTCTCTGTGGACTGCAGCCAGTGGAGAGAGCGCAAGAGAGGGGTATTGTGCGAGATTTTTCTTTCTGAGAACTAGTCGAGCTGCAGAGAAGAGTTTTGTATACGTTGACGGAGTGGATAGATGTTGCTGGCAGATCAGCTAAGAGAGAATTTGCAATAGTCCCGTGTGAGAGAATTGAGAGAAGTAACAAGTTTGGCTGTTGGCATCAGTGGACAGGTACTTTCGAATTGCACTAATACGCCGTAATTGGTAGTAGCACGTATGGTCAGTTCTGGTGTGAATTTTTTCATAGAGTGTAGGTGTTGTCGATAACGACTCTAGATACTTTCCGAAGTGGATAGAGGGACTGATGTATTGCCGAGTTCTATTGAAGTTGTTGTAATGAAGAGAGTTTGTGTTTTGGTCCACTACAAGCATGGCTTCGGTTTTTATCTGCGTTTAACTGTTACTTGTTTTGTATCATCCATGTTTTGGTATATCTCGTGAAAGCAGTAGGCATCTTTGTCCAAGAGAGAAGGCAGATTTTCAGGTGTAAACACTACTTTGAATCTGAGAGTCTTCTGCTAAGTGATGGTTGGATGTGAGACGGTTTATTATATGTGATAGTGGAAGCAGTATAGAGAGTGAAAAGTAACAGGGCCGTGACTGATCCTGCGGGACTCACATTCCGTTTGGCAGGTATTGACTGTATATTGTTTAGTGCGACTGTATGGAATCGGTCAGTGAGGTTGAACTGAACAGGAGAGGGTCTGTGCCAGTTAGTAACAACGAATGTTTTTTGAAGACGGGAGTGAAGAATTGATATGGTCAATAGTGTCGAAGCTGCAGATTAATTCGAGTGAGTGGAAGGGAGATTTTCCCCGAGTCAGAAAGCAAGGAGAAGTTGTTATAGGGTATGGACTAGGGTAGTCTTCAGTGCTCATGGTTGACGCGATAGGCAGACTGAAATAGGAAGAAGACTGTGGAGAGAAGGTGTTAATGAGCGTTTTAGAACTACTTTTTCAAGGATTTAGAGATGTAATGGTGGTTGGAAAATGGTCTATAATTTTCATTGGGGGTTCCTGGGCTGAGAAAGGGAAAGTGTGTCATGGAATAGTGTCATATTTGTGGTTGAGTCACAAGGTGGGGTGGGGGTGGAGATGTTCTTTTTGTTGAATGGCAGCAGGCTGTGTATGTTCTCACACCTTTCGCTGCCCTAGCGTAGCTGTCTGGTTGTAGCGGTCTGTATAAGGTCGGTAGGTTGTCGCGGGCTTCATGGCTCGGCGGCATGGTTGGATGGTTTCCGCGGGAAACGAATGTTGAGGGCAAGACGTTCTGTTACACTGGGGACTGGGATGTAGAGCATCTTGGTACAGTGACTTTTTAGGTGCTCCAGCCCTGGTGATGAAGGAGGGGGTGTGTCAATAAACAAACCCGCTTGCCTGCAGGATTCCCTAAGAGAAGCGTCGACGTTCAAGACCCTGTCTTTAAGGGATGTCATCGGAAGGGGAGGGAGGATGGAGGAGGCCTGTAGAACAGCATGGAAGGTGGATCAGTTTGGTACACTTTGCTGTTGTGAAGAGGCCTGCTTTACAGCTGTTGATGCCCACGTGGATAATGCGTGACGCGCACCTTGAATGTGTGAGAGGACAGCTTGTTGACTGCCACTGACACAGGCGTTGGGTACTGTCGGCCTAGTACAGACAGGTTTTGCAGACTAGCGGCCGCCAACTGGACATCTTTTTCTCGTCCACACCTCTAAGCACTGAGTCACCTTATCTACATGGTGGGAATTGATTTTGCTGGAGGACGTTCTAGGGGACTGGAAAGTGGGGGTGCTCTCCTGGTGAATTTGTGAATGGGAATGAGTTGTTTTGGTGAGGGCTGGAGAATTTGGATGTGTATGATGCAATTTTTTGTGAGGAGAGGCTGTCTGCTTGTGTGTTGTGTGAAGTTGGTGACATTGTTCTCGTTGGTCGTGTGTGTGTGTGTGTGTGTGTGTGTGTTGTGTGTGTGTGTGTGTGTCGTGTGTGTGTTGTGTGTGTGGTGGGTGTGTGTTTTGTTAATTTTGTGTGTGTGTGTGGTGTGTGTGTGTGTGTACTAAGTGTGAAGAAGTGATCAGGTCTGGTTCTAAAAGTGTGTAATCTATTGGATCTAGACCTGTGTTTATTTTTTATTCACTTGTGTGGGCTGTTCTGTGAGTGGTTCGTTGTTGGTGTCAGTCTTGACTGCTGGAGTGATGTGTGTGTCTGGTTGTGCTGAGTGTTTGTATCTGTTTCTTGGTGGTATTGTTGATGTTGTGTTGACGGTCTTTGAATGATGTAGTTTTGAGCAGATTATTTAAATTGATTGTCGTGGAATGGTTTTCTTGGCTGTTGTGGAATTCAGTAATTTCCTGTGATGCGTCGCTTTATCATGTATCCTTATGGAGTTTTTTTCATTCTTATTCAGAGTCTGAGATGACTCGGGCTTGTTGAGTTTTGTCTCTTGATTATATTTGTGATATTTGAGTTTGAGTTGTTTCTCCTTATGCACTATGTTGAGATAGTGAAAATTGGTGCAAGGGAGTTGTTTGTGGTGCATAGTTATTGTTGCTACGTTTGTCAGTTGAAGAATAGTGTGTGGTTTTCTTGCATGTGAGCATTGTGGTGTCTTTGGTTGTTAGGGAGGTTTGAGAGGTGTGAGGTGGGTGGCGGGAGATGGGAGTGCGGAGGGGGTAGAGATTGATGATCACTTGTCTGGGGAACAGAGAAGGGAGGGGAGGACGAGGCCTGTAGTTACTCCTTGGTCTACAGAACAAGAAGGATGGCAGGAGAAGTGGTGGTGCTAGAAAAGAAGAGGTGAAGGAGGTGGTTGAGGAATTAGATGAGAGATGGGAGGGAGTGGTGGAAGGTGATGGTGGCATCGCTGGTAGGGGTAGGGGGTTGTAGCAGCTGAACAGGGGCTGAAGACCTGGGGGGGTGGTATGGAGTGGGGATGAAGTCGGAAAGGGAAAGGTGCAGTGAGAGAGGGAGACATAGTAGGGCATCACTGCCTGTTGTATGGATGGTGACATGGCTGGTCATCAGGGTATTTCTCTCCTATGGCCAGTAGAGCGTAAAAGTCTGAGGACGCTGCAGATAAAGGGCGTCAGTTTTTTTTGCAGTTGCTGCGGTGACACTTTGTGCTGCCAGTTCACTTAGGATGAGTTTAATGTTTCAACTCCTTTTCTAACCCCACTCCCTGGCAACGTTTCTTGAACATTATATTGTGCAGTGGTATGGTACACATGAATTGTCAAGAGTTTGCCTTCAATAGTGAAAAATTGAATAAATGTTCATCAAAGTTCATTTGCAAAATTTAGGTTAATACTGCTGGGACAGTTAGTTCTTTGTGTTAATTTTTTCCATATTCTTTTAGTGTGGAGTAGTATTTTGAGGCTGGTATTTTCCCACAGACCTTTATAAATACAAATAGCAATAAAGGCAAGTTACTTGCATGAGAGCTTCAAATTAACGCTGGCAGGAGTATTTGGTAAACTGAATTGTTCTCCTTGCACAGACGTTGGGGAACTCATAGAGCAAGTTGTGGGTGCATCATTGGTGTATCGTCACTCTTTGATTGTTATCATTAGTTATTGTTTATGTGATGTGATATTAGAGGAAGAAGGAGGACAAAAGAAAATCCTCAAAATTCCCAACCCTAAGTACAATAAATGAGAAAAGCAATTTACAAACCAGTGAATGATGAAGATAATGTCATCTGCTTTGTGCCATTTTAAAGGCCTTCACATTCGATTAGTGAGCCCCTCATTGTGCAGTTTACTGTTCTACGCCTAAGGTAAGGAACTGGTTGCAGCAACTTGACCTGTGTTTGGGCGTTGACAGACAACACAGGAAACACAATGGACGTCTGGACCATAGTTCTCACAAAAGGGCACTTCAGCTTTAAAGCTGGGAAACTATATTTCTGTCTGTCTGTCTGTCTGTCTGCTGGTCTGTCTGTCTGTCTGTTCTGTCTTGTCTAGATAGATAGATAGATTGTTAGATTGATAGATAGATAGTATAGATAGATTGATAGATAGATAGATAGAATAGATAGTAGATATCCGGCTAGATGTCTATCTACCTGGCTTATATATCTATTATCTATTATCTATCTGTCTATATATCTGTTCTGTCTGTCTGTTTATCTGTCTGTCTATCTGTCTGTCAGTTTATCTATCGTTCGTCAGGTCTTTCCTGAGTCTGAGTATTATCTCTGTGGCTAATATACCAACATATACATTTCACCCAAAAAGTGGAAATGTCACACAGAACTAGCTAGGTATGTTTCACCCTATAGGCTATATTCTACAAGAAAGTAAGATAGTATATACAGTTCATCCTGTAGCTATAAATTCTACAGAATAACTGTTGGATAGAAGTTCACCTTAGCTATAATTCTACAGACTCTGGATTGCTGTTAACATTTGTAGCTATAATTCTTATTTAAAAAAAACACCTGTGGATTGAGGTCCACCCTTTTGCTATAATCATACAGAATAACTGTGGATCGTGTTCCCCTATAAATATTAATTCTACAGAAATAACTGTGGATGCAGGTCACCCTAAACTTTTATTCTTACATACTATGGACTGCGTTCAACCTGTAGCTATAATTCTACAGAATAATGCCAGTTCTTATCGTGGATGCCAGTTCACCTGTAGCTCTAAGTCTACAAATAAACTGTGAGCGTTCACCCGGTAGCTATTATTCTACAGAATAACTGTGGATGAACATCCACACCTGTAGCTCTAATTTCTACAGAATAACTGTTGATGCACATCACCCTGTAGCTACAATCTACCGATTAACTGTGGATGCACATCACCCTGTAGCATTTATTTCTACAGAATTAACTTTGGAGCAGTTCACCATGTAGCTATAACTCTACTGAATAAACTGTGGATGCACTTTCACCCTGTTGATATTAACTCTACAGAATATCTGTGGATCGCAGTTAAGCCGGTAGCTCAAAGTCTACAAAAATAACTGGTGGTAGCAGTTACCCTGTAGCTTTTATTCTAAAGAATACTGTGGATGCACATCACCTGTAGCTATACTCTACAGAATATCTGTGGATGCAAATCACCACTGTAGCTCTAATTTACAGAATGAACTGTGGCATAAAGTTTCACCTTTGGAACTATTATTCTACAGAATTGAACTGTGGATAAAAGTTCACCCTAACCTATACTATAATTCTACAGAATAACTGTGGATGCAAATCACCTGTAGCTATAATTCTACAGATTAAAATGTGGTTAGAGTTCACCTGTAACTATAATTTACAGAATAACTGTGGATAGAGTTAAACTGTAACTATAATTCTACAGAATAACTGTGGAATGGCAGATCACCCGTGTAACTATAACTCTACAGAACACTCTGGATGCAGATAACACCCACACTTTGCCCTGTCTGTCACAAGGCTCGCCTGGATGTGGAGAATGTTTTCTGCAACCCCAAGCCGCCGTTGTTCCCGCTTACCCCCCCTGCTGTTATCTCCCTTGACTGGCCACGGCAACTTCATCCATCAAGGATTGTTCGGGACGGGGCTGCCCCGCCACACACTTCCGCTGCTTGGGCCTTTGCTTCTGTCTGCCCTCTAACTGCGGTGTAACGGCTGTTTACGGACAGTCCTGGACACGAGGACGAGGGAGAACTGTCGCAGTACCTGTGTACGGGCTTCTACCGGCTGCCAGCTCTTCCAGGTGTGTCGTGCACCCCTCCACTGTGTGACGGGGACTACCAGTGCCCCCAGCAACGACGACGAACTGTTCTGCAGATCGACCTGTCCCCACGGATGTCGCTGTCAAGGCTCTGGCCTTGTTTAGTTCTGACCCTTTCCCTGCCCGGTCAGATCTCCCCATGCTGCGCTTACCTTGATGCCAGAATTCCGATATGAAGCCCACTGACCTGCAGGACAACTTCTATCTCGTGGAGTCATCTGGCGCCTGCGGGCATTCAGGAGCTGCCTGAGATGGTTTTTCCACACGGAGGCGTATCGATCTGAGCACAATCACATCAAAAGCTATCAAAATGAAAGTGTTCCAGAATTTTAGAGAAACCTCCGCCATCTATTCTGTCCAACATTAAGATAGCGGTGATCAGCTGTAATTGCCTGTACCTCTCACACATGTTTCTCCACAATGTGACCTGTCCAAGCAGGAGCTTCATGAATTCGTAACAGCCAGCATTTACAAACTTTTCCAGGCAGCCGATGTAGGACACTTGTCCTCCAGGCCCTATCCACACCTTGCCTGGCAGGCTTCTCCAGACCCCTCACCTAGAAGTAGAACCTGTCTGGACATGAGTGAAAACTTTCCTCTGGCCCACTTCCCCAAGACTATGCTGAAGGGGATGCAAGGCCTGAGAACGGTGTATGCTGAAAACTACAGCTGTGCTGTAAAGCCCAATTTGCTGATTACTTTGACCTAACAAATGCTTCGCTCCCACTTGGATGACATTTCTTTCCTGTGAAGTCTTCTTCGTTTTCAAACGTGTATCGCTTCTTCCTGTGGATTTTTGCCACCATGTATCCATCCGTGGGGCACGCTGCAGCTTCATCTATCGGCTAATAGCGGCAAGGAGCGTGTCTCCAAAGTCGCGCTTTGACGTTTTGGTGTCCAAGTCTCAGTGTCTCGACTTCTGGATTTTATTAAACTTCTGATGGGCTTTATTTCCTTGTCTACTTTTTGCTCTTCCCTACTTTCTTTATTATCTTCGCGTTGTGATGCTTTGTTTTTTTCGTTTTTTGTGTACCTCGGTGATCATCGGAGGCGCTGATCGGCACTTATGTACCAGGGGAAATATATATGGCACGGACTTGCCTGGAGGTAAACGCCTTCTGTCAGATTGCTGGTGCCTGTATTTTCTCTCCAGTGAAGTGTCTGCCGTCATCATTTGCCTCATCCTTTAGATCGTCTCCGGTGTTCGCTATCCTTTTTCTGCTGTTCGCGTCTTCATGGAGGAGGTCAGCCAAGATCGCCTGTGTCATAGGCCTGGGCTATAGGTTTTGCCCTGGCTGCAAGTCCGCTACTACCCATGGACTTCCCACTGCGTTTTACGGGGACAGACAGCATCTGCATCCCCCTCCCCTATCACCAGAACATCGTCAATGGAGGAAGTATCTCTTCGTATCATGAGAATCACTGAACCTCTTACTCTTCGTGCTGATCGCTCTGGGCCAGGTGTTCAATCTTTCTCGTCGTGCGTCACTAACTCCATCCACAAGGACACCACCCGTCAAGTCCAGAGAACCTCGCCATTGCTGCACCTGTCCCACCATCGTGCTGACGGGACTTTCTGTGCTGGTTTCCCTGGTCTGCTGGGTCTGCTGGCCTCGGCAAGGGTCCCCATCCTGACGAGGTCACGTTGGGCATCGCCCACTATTCTTCGGCTGCCGATCAACTCGGCGCTAAACCCGTTTCCTCTAAACCTTCAACACGCAAATGGGAGCGCCGTCGTCGCCGAACGGAGCAAGAAATTATCCGCCGCTCTGGAGAAACGCATCCATGATAGAACTGTAAGCGGACGACGGTCTGCTCCAGGGGGGCAAGTGTCATGCTGTCCCAGTAGGAGGCCAAGAACCGCATCAAGACCCTCGTCAAGGTTCGGTCCTCCTGCTCCATGACTTCCATGGACACTGTCTCCTTTCTGGGCCAGGAAACAGTTCCCGCAACCGAACAGGCCGGAACAACTTCTACGATGACTCGGCCACCGCCTCAAACAAGACAGGAGCCGTTCAACCCTGCTGCAGGACATGTGGAGCGAGAGATGATCACTCCTAGAGGGGACATCTCCCGCTCCTCGCCGAAAGCCGTTACGTCAGGGCCTCCGGACCACGCCATCGTACCTGAGAAATCAACAGTTCCGCTTCAGAAGAGGAGGGCGTATTTGAGAACACGCATGCATATCCTTTGCTTGATTGTTGTTTTGTTTGGGGCTTTTGTGTTGAATATTGTGTTTGGGGTGGGGGTTTTGGGGGGTCTTGGGGATTATTGCTGCGTATGCTCCCTTCTTACAAATGCTGTTTTGAGGAAGCAATGTCTGCAATCAGGGGAACTTGTACAACTTTTTTGTCTGGGATTGTTTTTGTCACAGAGAAAAGATTTATAGCGCAAGTTGATCTTGGGTATTTTTTATTGTTTTTGAGGTTTGTTGTTTGTTTTAGTTTTTTGTTGTTGTTTGTTGTTTTGTTTTTGGTTGGGGGTCTTTTTAGGGGGGGGGGGAGTTCCTCCAGCAAGAGCTCCAAGGTTCACCAGGTGGTGAGATTTTTGCACTTGCGACCGGTTTGTCCCAATGAGGTAACCAATTCCTGCTTCGGGGATTTTTCTTGGCTTAATGGTTGTTTTAATGAGAAAGGTGAATAAGAGATTAGCGATGAAGGGAAAGAATAACGAGGGGCGGAAAACGTGATTATTTTGCTGCAGTTTTCTTCTTGAATGTACACTGAATTCTTTTAGGGGTTTAGTGTAGCATAACCGTATGTCGTGAGTCCTTTAAAAAACATCTCTCTTTTTTATGATTTGCTTGGCAGGTTAGTTTTTTGTTTTTTTGCTTTGTATTGATCTTTTTATGACATGTTATCATAGGTAATAGAAATTTCAAAGCTACATACCAATAGTAACGGTTAAGGTTGTCCCTTAACCCTATGCGTTATAGGGGAGCGAGCATCAGAGACCTCAGCTCTCAGGGCGGGCCCCATCTTCCTCTCCCTCGCTGGCTTTACTTCCCTGGACCCTAAACCTATTTACCGATGGTGAAACTGGTTGGACTGTACTGAAGACAAAGGTGCGTAAACGGTCGCCCATCAGTTGGTAACACGTCTGTGAAGCTTAAACCTTAGCTTGGGAAGAGAGGCGATTGTACCCCTCAGCCAACCTGTACCTCACAAGCTACACAATAGGGGCCAACTGCTTTCACCACTTGCTTAGTTTAAACATATGGGTGTTAAATCATGTGGGTTTAGGAATAAGAAAATTGATAGATGCAAAATATGGAGATTTCTTTGCGTGGAATTCTACGGAATTTAGGTTGTAAATACATGTTCTGAAGAAACAGGTTTCTTGTATGCTTATAGAATTTAACTACACTTAGGATGTTTTGATACGTTTAGTTTTGGCAGCCATTTGGATTGTTTTCCCATGGCAAAAGCGCTCAAAAAACGAGTAATTTTAAATTTTTTTCGCATTTACAAGTGATTCCCTTTCAATGCATGGGCAACTTCTAGCATGAGCTGGTAAACAATAGTTCAGTTTCGACCCCAAAGTGTAAAGAAGCTCGGGTGCACACTGCTATACTTTGCCTGTCGTTTTCCGAAATAGTCTGCGCTTTGTTAACAAAATGTTGTGCTCTCTCTCTCTCTCTCTCTCTCTCTCTCTCTCCTCTCTCTCTCTCTTCTCCACCCATCTTCTCTCTCTATCTCTCTCTCTCTCTGGTACGAGCGAGCGTGCGTGCGTGCGGTTTTTTGCGTGCGTGCGAGCTGCCCAGTTGTTTTTGTGCATCGGAGTTTGTGTGGGTGTCTGTCTGTCTGTCGTCAGTGTGTCTGAAGCGTGTAGTGGTGTGGCGTTTTGTGTGTCGTGTTGTGTGTGTGTTCTACCTGTTGGTGTGTATTTGTGTTGTGTAGTGTGTGTGTTTTTGTGTGTCTCATTGTGTTTGGTGTGTGTGAGTGTGTGTGGTAGTGTGTGTGTGTGTTTGTGTGTGTGTGTGTGTGTGTGTGTGTGTGTGTGTGTGTGTTGTTGTGTGTTCGTGTGTGTGTTGTTGTGTCTTGTGTGTTTGTAGGGTATGGTGTTTGTGTGTTTGTGGTGTGTGTGTGTGTGTGTTGCGTGTTGTGTGTGTGTGTGTGTGTGTGTGTGTGACTGTGGTTGTGTGATGTTGTGTGTGTGTGTGTGTGTACTGTGCGTGATGTTATGGTGCGCGTACTTGTGTCGTCTGTGTGCTTTCTTGCCGTACTTTCCGTGCGTGCGTGTGTCGTGCGCCGTGCTTTCATGCGTACGTGCGCGCGCGCCGCGCGTGTGTAAATGTGCATGTATGTGTATGCAATAGTGTTAAGCTTGGCCTCTGTGGACTTGCTTTCTAGTTATTGAAATGTTTAATTTCTGAACGGTTTTGTGTGGCCAGAGCTATTTATCTCCAGTCACTTGGCAGAGTCGGAATGATATAGCCTTCTGGGCCCTTCTGCTTTTATTCTAGCTCCTGACACAATCGTGACTAATATTCGTAAGGTTGGCTATTTTAAAAGTTAAACTTATTCATCAAAACGTCAACTCTTTCTCTTAGCCGCAGCGGTCATTTTCTGGGATGTGTTTGTGTACTGTTGTGTGTGTGTGTGTGTGGTGTGTGTTTGTGTGTGTGTGTGTGTGTGGTGTGTGTGTGGCGTGGTATGATTTTGTTTTTGTGTGTTGTGTGTGTGGTGTGTGTTCAGTGTGTTGTTGGGTGTGTGTGTGTGTGTGTGTGTGTGTGTGTGTGTGTGTGTGTGTGTGTGTGTGTGTGTGTGTCTGTGGTTTGTGTTTGTGTGTGTAAGTGTTTGTGTGTGCGTTTGGTATGTGTGTGTTTCGTGTGTGGAGTGTATGGATGTGTCGTGTCTGTGTGTGTGTGCGTGTGTGTATGGTGAGGGGGAGGGGGGTTGGTGGGGGACGAGAGGGCCGGGATGGGTGCTTGGAAGGATGAAGAACATGCTGATTATTTTGTTATTGTTTGTTTTCTTTTTATGTGTTGACTACTTGGTAGGCTGTTGAGGATTTTGTTCGTAAAATGGTTTCTATTCTTAGTTTTTTCTCTCTCCTATATTCTCTCGGTGTGTCCTGTCTCTTCTACCTCTGCCTTATTTGTCTCTCTCTCTCTCTCTCTTCTCTCTCTCTCTCTCTCGCTCTCTTCTCTCTCTCTCTTCTCTCTCTCTCTCTCTCTCTCTCTCTCTACCAAAAAGGGAAAAAACATATTTTAAAACGAGAATTTGGGTTTGCTTTTACACCGGGAAATCTTATTGGTAAGTTTACTTGTTACAAGTCGTGATTTGCGTTATTGGCAGGTGTCGTCATAAGTATTTCAACAAATCGATAGATTTTCTTTGTTGTTTGCTGCACACAGGAAATGCAGCGATGTATGTTCAAAATCTAAAACAATACCTTACATAATTACCATTCACTTTTTTTTTTTAATTCAGGGGAACGAAGAAGAAGATGAAGTTGATGATGATGATGATGATGATGTTGATGATGATGATGATGATGATGATGATGATGAAGAAGAAGAAGAAGAAGAAGAAGAAGGAAGAAGATGAGAAGAAGAGAGATGAACAACAACAACAACAACTACAACAACAGCAACAACAAACAACAACATCAACATACAACAACAATTATGATTAATCTGGTTTTCTGTGTCGATATCTATTAAGCTACTACGAAAGTGTTTTCAACTATGTTCATTAAATTTTTAACTCGAAAATACCCATTTTTTCTCGATCATTTTACGACGTGTGTCGTCATTCAAAACACCATACGGTGGCAAACAATCCCTGCAAAACCACTTGTTGCCATTACTAAAAGGTGTTAGATAATGCAGCTAGTGTTGTGTATATATCGTTAGCAACAAAATGGGACATAACGAGTGTTTGCCATAACTCAATTAATGTCACGTCTTTGCCGGCTGGCGACATTTTCTCCTACCAGGTTGTTTTTCTAGTAGCCTCCTTGTTGCCGTGGGTTCTTCTACGTGCGTAATTATGTTCTTAGAGACCTGAGTTTATGTCGATTTTTTTTTTTAGAGAACCAGACGGAAACGCTTTAAAGGATAGAGATACAGGTAGATGAACGAGAGAAGAGACTGAGAGAGAGACGAGTGATGAGAGATGAGAGTCGGTGTGAGAGAGTGAAGATTTCGATGAAGTGAGAGTAGATGAGAGAGAGAATGTATGAATGAATGAATAATGAATGAATGAATGAATCTTTATTTTTCTAAGGTTAACAGATATAAGCATGATCAAACTTTTTTTCATTCCCGCCCTTGCCCCTGAATTACGAATTGATCAACAAAACAAAGGTAAAAATCTTAATTCACCAACGGACAACTTGATTTTTTTTAAAATTATATTACTTACAATGCATAATACCTAATGACCATTGAGCATTATTTCAAGGGATACATAGATTTTTTTTTTTTCTAGAAATGAGATATTACGTTAATATAACATATATTTCTAAAATAAAATCAAACATTAACATGAAAAACTGATAACTGATTATATTTAGGTTAATTTTGGAAAAAGTAAAATAGAGGGGAGACAGCAAGAGCGAGAGAAGTGGAGAGATTTCGGATGCGGATTCGGAAAGTTTATCATGTAAGGCCATTGCCCTAATGAAGGGTTAGAGTACACAGGTATTATTAATGAAAACCTTCAACATACACACACTTTAACAAAATCTTAACTAAGTCAGCATATGATCGTAATTTGTATGCCTTATATAAGTTAGATCGATAATTCGGCATATTTTCGTTTCATAGATGACAAAGTAAACAAGACGAAACTGCAAGGGTATTTGTTAAAATTTCAATGGTATATTCAGTGATCTTAGCTTACTGAGTATTAGGGCAACACAACATGAATGTATTTCATCCTCATTTACAGTTTTACACAATGGACAATCAAATCCAATTCAGAATGATGTTTGTAGCGATTTTGGTGTGTTGTACTAATTTTGAAATTGCCAAATCTAAAACCTGGAATAATAAATTTCAGGTTGGCTAGATCCATTATCAGATATGTTTTCCTGTCATGAACACCGCAAAAAAAGTTTATAGATGCTAACCTCTCACTGTTGTTAACGTGGAAGTCCCATTCTTGGCATCTGCATAAGATCAATCTTTCTTTAAACTGGTATAAAAACTTCTTTAACATTTTGAAACACCTCATTTTCCATACTACCCAAACCATTTTCATATAATCTACAACGGAAATAATTTGATACCCAGGTTATTTGCCTATTACATCAACTTCATATAGCATTTATAAGCTTTCTTTGGTAATCTAACATTTCCATCACTACTAATTTTAACTAATATCGAATACAGGTATATACTGAGTTGATATTAAATAGGATCTCTGTTTGTTTCACCATAAACGATGTCATTTGGGGTTCTCTTTCAACCCAGAAACTTTTCAATGAAACAAATGTATTGATCACACTGAAGAGCTGCTTTATCCAGGCCCCAAAGTTGCCCATACAAAGCATAGGTGCAACCTGTGAATCCAAACAGTTTTAAAAACCAATTCTAAGCTGCTGTTATTCAGGGAGCGAATGTTTTCTCATATGCATATGACAGCATTCTTGGCTTTATACTCAGGTCTTTTACATGCTAATGGTGAAGCTAAGTTTAGTAGAGAATAATATTACCTAAATATTTGTCATGCATTTACCACAAGGCATTTCAACACCATTGTTTTATTTTTCCCCCCATGTTTCCCGTGTCTGAGAGATGGCCACCTTTTCTATATACAATTATTTTACCTTTTATCTAAGTTTTACCGTCAAATCCATAGAATGTGCTGCTTTTTGTAAACTATTTAGTTTGCGTTTGTTAACCAATAACTGTTTCAGCTAGGTAAAATCTATATCATCTGCTAAAGCAAAATGAAGAGTTCAAGATAATCGTTATTGAAATAAAAGCCCCATGTCTTCCATTTTTAATAACCTCTAGTAGCAATCTCATTGATGAATAAGAAATAGAATTTGAATACAAAGTCACCTTGTTTTACACCATAAAGTTACAACTAATTTATATCTGTCAGTTTTGAAACCACATCTATCTTTAACTTTAACACTATTGTACATACTTTTGATACAGTTAAACATTTTACCCGTTTTTCCATTTTTTATTGAGATCTGCCAAAGAATTACCCTATTTAATAGAATCAAAAGCCTTCTCAAGAATTATGAAGGCTACATATAATTTCCTGTTACAAGGAGAACTGTTTTTGAACAAAAAGACAACAAGTGAACATGTGATCAGTAGTTGAATTATTCCTTTTAAAACCAGCTGATGTTCTCCTGTGATATTGTTTTCCTCAAACCCTATTCTTGTAAACGATGGTTTATGATTGTACTATAAATTACTTACTACTAATGTAACTTAAAGTAATGCCTCTATATTATTAGGGTTATTATTATCACCCTTTTTTGTACAAAGGAATGAAACAATGCCTTCTGTCCATTTTGTGGAATAACACTTTTTGAAGTAAAGCATTGAAAAACAATACAAAGAATTCAATGACATTGTCACCTGCATTTTTTAAAATACAAATTCTCCATTAATCCAATCTGGACCAGCTGCTTTTCTTTTCTTAGTTTTCTAAATGTAAACATGACTCTTCTTTTGAAATAGGTCGTAAAATAGGTTTCAGAGTCATCAGACTGACATGATCTTCTTCATGTGTTTCCTTTTCAAGTAGATTTTTGAAATGATGATTACCATTCCTCAACTGTAATTATATTACTAACAAATTCTTTCTCTTAAATGAACATTTGCGCACATTTGTCCAGAACTGCTTTTGATCTCGAACTGAGACACGAGCTGTATCTAAAATGCATTATTTGTTGTTTTTCCTGAGCTTTAACATGTGGTTGATATCTCTTATTGCACCAACGACAAAATATTCATGGCGGCTACTAGCATCACTTGACTGCCCAGCTTACTTTTAAGAGTTTACGTAAGTTTTTCCTGGCCATTCTTGACATTCACTATCATTCCAGTATCAATCTGTCGGTCTTGGTCTTGTCTCTAAATTGGTTTTGTCATACAGCCAGCATTTTTGTATCAGGACACATGGTTGAAAACGTTTTAATGCTTCGTTCATATTATTGGTCAATATAAGGCTTACAGCTAGTTCTAACATTTTCTGAAGTTTCATCACTTTGCAGTAATGAAAATTAAAGTTCCTTTTTATTTTCTTCCCACACAAGCCGTAGTTTATTGTTAGGTTTTCATTAAAGATAATTCGTGGTCTCCATTCTGTGCTGTCACAAGGTTTAAACAAAGTTCCACAGGCATATGATCTGAGTCAAAATCTGTCTTTAACTGTAAGCTGGCATAGAGAGTGAAAAACAACAAAATACTCACTTGACATATGAAATAATCATTAACTCTATTGGACGGGGGAATCTGAGATGTTTGTATAGCACCCTAAAGGGATCGCCCTTACATACACATTAAGGAATACATAAATCAAAACGTTAACATAAATTCAACAGGCGTTTTTCCATAAGTTTTTGTTATCTTTATCATGAGACTTTCTGTCATATTTATGGTGGGCTTTGTATGTATTAAATCAATAATATTTTCATTTGACAACATTGTTGGGTAACATCAGCTGTTCTCTATTTGAAAGTCACCTGACATAACATTGATATACATCCATCATATTTCAGCAAACAGTCAGTCAAACATTCTTCTCCAGTATACTAATTACCACAATCAACATCAAAATAGGATTAAAAAGGAGATCCCTCTGGTGGCACATATACACAAATATACAAATTTCTTTCTCAGTGTTCAACATGTCCTTATCTATTAGGAACACCAAATGTTGGAGTAGTCAACATCATGCATGGAAATAATATAAACAAAAAATAAATAAAAATAAAAAAAAAAACAACGTAAGATGCATACACTTTCGTTATGAGACACACAATACCACCTGAGGGCGAACAATGTTTAGTAAACCTTAAATACGTTCCCGCGGGTTTTGCGTTGACATTTAAAAGTCTTTTTTTCGCCCGGAGTTTAAACCCCTAGGTGTCAAACTTTGGGGGAGGGAGGATAGTAAGCAGTCTGTTTTTCTGTGGGTGTGTGTGTCCCAAGGGCTCAAAACGCTCACCAGGTGGTGCCAATTTATGTATTTTATTAAAATTCTCTCCTCTCTTCCCCCTCTCTCTTTCTCTCTCTCTCTTCTTCTCCTCCACCACAAAACCAAAAAAAACAACAAAACCAACACACAATTTTTCCTGTAGGACCTCACACAGACTAAGCTCAAAGATTTTTTTTTTGGCCTGTGTATAACTAGTTTTTTTTAAACGGGGTTTTTTTTAAAAGGTTGGGGCCCTTTTTTCCCAAAATTGTTTTGAAATATTGTCTACGGAGAGAAATAAAACAGCTTCCGGATATCATTTTTTTTTTTAAAAACAGGGAGGCAGGAAACCTTGTGGTTAGCGCGTTGCCCTCGTTTTGAGGCCCTGGGTTTTTGGCCCCCCTCTGAGGACCGTTAAAAGGGGTTTTCCGTGGATTTAAACAGCAGTACCAACCCACTCCCCTGGGTCCTGAAGGGAGACTATAAACGAGGTCCGTGAGAAAAAAGCACGCAAAACCTTTTGACACAGTTAAAACCCTTTTCCCCCTTTCGAAAGAGTGGGCCCATTTGTGTGTAGGACAGATGTTTTAAATTTAAAAGAAAAACGCTGCACACTGGTTTTCCTGTTTAGCGTGTCATCAGCCCCCGAAGTCGGAATACTGTTCCAAAGGGAAGACAAAAAGGGTCGCAATGGAAAATTCAGCATTGGTGTCCCCGGTGCTGTAGATGGGAAACAAAAAAAAAAATTCCCAGAAACAAATATGCAAAAAAGAAAAAAAATTCATCTGCTTCCAAACATCAACGGGGGTTTTAAAAGTCTTTTGGGCAAAAAAGACAAATTCTCCGAAGAAAGGGGGGCAGTTTTCATAGGGAAAATTTAACAGACGGGTACCAAAATTTCCTTCGTTCATTCCAAAAAAAATAAAATATTGCTCTCTAACCCCCCCCTCCAGTTCCCCCAAAGGACAGAGATAATTATGAGTAGCCAATGGCTTTTCTTTTTTCTATTGAGTCATTATCTGGCATTCTTCGCTGTATTACAGAAACCTCCCCAAATTGGAAGGGGGGCTTGTTCCATTGTTGTATCACAGACCCCAAGTTCTGGCCTCTTTTTTTGGTATGGTACACCACCGTTTTAATTTTTGGGGGGGGGAAATTTACTGTGGTTGTTTTCCCCGACTCCGGGCGCCAGGTCGAGTCTCTCCCTTGGGTGTCATAGGCCCCAAAATCTTGTTTGCCGATTTGAAGTGGGGAGGTTGAAATGTGTGTGTTATCGATTTTTCCCGTCACAAGAAAGATCGAAAAATAGCGCCAACTTCACTTTCAGTAGTTGTTTGCTGTTGTGACCCCGTTTGGGTTTACCCGGAAATTCTGTTCTTTTGGGTAACGAGTGGACAACATCCCCGCTGCTGGGACCGCCCCGGTGCAAGTCTCCTCCTTGAAGCTGAAGCTATAGTTTGGGCTGTCCTCTGAAGCGCTGTTTTGCCCCGGCCAATCGGCCCGCGCAGTCCCGGGTTTCTGCAAGGGTGAGCTGAGGGATAACCACTTTTCTCTGCTTCTTTTCAAAAAGGGAGCTACGGATGAAATCAGGCTGTTTTCCCAAAGGCCCAATCAAAAGAACTTGTGTGCTTTTGGGGCCCCTGGTCATCGTTGGGTGTCTTGAATAATCATAAGTGGTGGTAGGTCGCCAATCATCTGCAAAAATTCCTGTAAAGAGAGCAGAAACCCTTTCTTTGTGCAGTCAAAATCAAGGGAAGGGGGTGGGAACCCTCATTAAAGTTAAAATTTTTAGAGACCCCAAAAAGTACAGAGCTCGAATTTTTTTTTTTTGTTGTTGTCTGGGACGGTGAAAAGGTTTTTGGGTACACAAATTTTTGAAGGATATCTGTTTTGAAGGACACCAAAAGAGCGTGTATACTCTTTTATGTAGGATGCCCTTGTTGTCCAATTGTCCTCAGCCTTAAAGGGGAAATTTTGATGTTGTGCCACCATGGATACATCGTGCCTGAACAAAGTTTGTAGCTGATAATGTCTCTATGTGATGTCATTTTTACCCTTTCTTCTGTTCTCTGCATTTTTTTGTCAGGCTTGATCGTTAAGGAGTATGTATTATATACTCACCAGCTTCTACAGAACGTTTGAAATAAGTTGTTGCTTTTTTATCCAGTTTACAGCCCCAATTTTTTCTTGGTCAGTCAAATAAAACCACAATAAAAGAGTGGGCCCTTGTTTGCAAATACTCTTAGATCATGGGAAATATAATCGCTTCACGACCTCCCCAATACAAAATAATTAGTAAAAAAGGTATTTGTGATGTCTTGATTCAGCTAATTTGTGTTTTATTTACTCCATGGTGTGCAAAAATGCCAAGAACATGGGAATTGGGGCGGGTTTAGTTGGTTTGTTTTTAGTTTTTTTTGTTTTTTGTTTTTGTTTGTTGGTTTTTTTTTTTGTGGTTTCGTTTGGTTTTCAACCAAGAGAATATAGTCCATGTTAACCTTACTGTTGATGAGCACTTAAATACATTACATATACTTTTTAACATTTCTAAAGTAAACAAGAGGATACAACTTCATTTTTTGTGCTTCTCTCTCTCTCATCTCTCTCTCTCTTCTCTTTCTCTCTCTCTCTCTCTCTCTTGGTTTGTTGCTTTGGTTTTTGGGGGTTTTTTGTTTTCCTTTTGTTTGTTTTTTGTTTTAGTTTCGGTTGTTTTGAATTTTGTTGTTTGCTTTTTTTCTTAGAGTCGTTTTGTTTTGCTTTGTTTGTTTTGGTTTTTATTTTTGTTTTGTTGGTTGTTTTTGGAGGTTCGTTTTGTTTTTGTTTGGTTGGTTGGAGGTTTTGTTTTGTTTTGTTTGTTTTGGTGTTTTGCTTGTTTTGTTAGGTTTTTTTCGGTTGGTTTGCCTTTGTGTAGATTCGGGTGGTTTTCGTTGCCTGCGTTTGGTATGCTTTGATTGTGTGTTTTTTAAAGCACAAAACTAAAAGAGTGCTATTTTCATTTCAGACAAACAAGCATACCTGCAAACTCTCAGCTCGGTCTATGAACCAAGCTGGGGTGAGGGTGACCACCAACCTGCCTCATGTAGGCCTCATGTCAAAGCAGGCAAACACCATGTCACAGAGGGGTGGAGGGGGGGGGGGGGGGGTCATAGACTGTAGCTTGGAAAGGTAGAGGGGCGGAGCAAAGGGGATAGCCGGCCAAGGGGCAAAAGCGTAGGCGAGCAGATCAAACAGCACATGAACGATGAGAAAGAGGCAAAGGGGATAGAAGCTGACTTGACACTTTTTGCTTAGTTGACAAGCAATTCTTGTTAGGGTGGGCCTCCACAAAAAGTCCTCAGAAACTGCACACACACATCACACACACACACACACACAAGAAGAGCGCGCGCGCGGCGCGTTGGGTGTGTGTGTAGTATGTGTGTGTGGGTACTGTCGTGAGTCCAGAGCTGCAAGTTGTCTCAGTGTTATAAAACTTGAAAACATGAGGTGTGCCATCACTCAGACGAACTCCCATGTTTTGTTTCCCCTGTCGTGAAGGGGGGGAACGCTAAAACCTCCATCATGCACGGCAGTCAGTGGCATGGCTCTTGGGTGTGTCTGAATGAACTGCGCTATGCCTGGCAGGTTCTGAGTATTTTTTTCGTTTTTGATTGGGTTGTTTTTTTTCGTTCATGGTATATGTCCTTTTTGTTTGTTGCGTATGGTGGTGGTGGTGATGTCATTTTCTTTTTCCTGTTCCATTATTGTTGCTGTGAGTGTTTGGTTTTGGTGTTGTGTTGTTGTTGTTGTTGTTGTGTTGTTGCTGCTGCTGCTGCTGCGGCTTTCTATCAGTCTGTTTGATCTTTGGTCATTTTGTTTGTTAGTCTTTTTCTATCTTGTCATATCAATGCGCGCTCTCTTTTCTCTCTCTCTCTTCTCTCTCTCTCTCTCTCTCTCTCTCTCTCTATCTCTCTCTCTCTCTCTCTCTTTCTCTCTCTCTCTCTCTCCTCTTCTCTCTCTCTCTATGTTTACGAGTGAAGGTGAGCAATAATTATGTACATACATGTATGTGCCTGTATTCAGGTACTCTTTTAATTCGCAGACTTCGTGGGGTTTGTGGGTGGGGTTTGTTTGTGTGTGTGGTGTGTGTGTGTGTGTGTGTGTGTGTGTTCTTTTATCGACTCCCATAGAACAGTGACATTAGATGTGTGCCGGTGTGTGTGTGTGCGTGGTGCTTTGGCTGTGTTGTGTGTGCGTGCATGCATGCGTGGGGTTCGTGTGTTTGTGTGTGTGTGTGTGTGTATGTGTGTGTGTGTGTTGTATTGTGTGTGTTCGTGCGCTGCGTGCGTGCGTGATCGTGCAGTGCGTGCGTGCGTGCGAATATAAGCTTGTTTCTGTGTTCATATTGTACACACGTGTTGCAAATGTTATAACTGTTTTCAAAGAGAGAAAGAAATGGAGGAGATAATGCTGTACACACCTAACGAAACTGTTCCAATGTCTTCAGAACATCTTCAAGAGACGTGGGCATGCATGGGGTAGATATGGTGAGTTCGATTGTGATTGTTCATTTCTTGTTTATCTGTTCAGGCCAGACAAAGACTTGTAAACTGACAAAATAGTATTGATTGTTTTGAATGAGTTTTGTTGTTTCGAATGTATAATATACCACTTAGTATCAGAAAAATCAGTCTTCAAGTACACACAAAATGATAACTATTGGTGTTATTGCTGTGAGTTGTAGTGGTAAGTTGGTAAGTTCATATCAGCTGATATTGATTTTCTTGTCACGTTTTAATACGTTGGTGACTTGAATTGTGGCCTATATATTTGTTGTTTGTTTCTATCACCGTTGCCGCTTCTTCTGCAGTGGGTTCTGTACTCTGCTCCTTTATTGCTGTTCTGTTGCTTCTGCTGGTGTCAGTGTTCCGCTGCCATTTTTTAAATATTTGTGTTAATGGCAATGTTGGTCATGCTGGTGGTGGTAACGGTGGTAAGGTTGGTGGTGGTGGTTGGTGGTGTTTGGTGGTGTTGATGATGATGATGATGATGATGATGATGATTGATGATGATGATGCTATAGATGATGATGAGATATGATGACGGCATGGAAGTGTGGGACATTTCGCACTTTTCCACCCTAGAAAATACAATAACTTTAGTTTTGTTTTCGGAGTGTTTGCTGTTAGTTTTATATATTACAGTATTCTGAAGGTCGTCTAGTGAAGTTTTGTAAGCTCGATAATGAGTCAGTCTACATCTGAATTATCTGCATACAACAGAACGACATTTGCAAGCGTATCGATTTCATTTCCTTCAAGAACAGCAATATCAACATGTACAGTTGTTACGCTGGTGAGACAATTTACTCTTTGGGAGGGAAAGCCCTTTATGTCATTTAAATACACTGCAGATAGCTATGCATATGCATTAGCACAACATACATGCGGACAGTGACAGAGACATTGAAAAGTCCTTCGGATGAGACTATAAACCGGGGCCCCGTGTGCGAACGCACGCAGAACATCTTGCGCACACGTTAAATCCTGTTCCGCTTTTCGAAAGAGTAGGCCATTGTGTGCCGGTGGGAACAGATGACAAAATTTACAAAACCGCATACACACGGGGACTGGATGTAAAAAAGCATATGAGTGCTTATTCCATTATCCTCATATAAAAGAATAAATAAATAAAGTAAATTGTAATGACGGCTCAAAGAGCATCAAAGGGGGCCTGGTTGAAAAAGCACATGAGTGCTTATTCCATTATCCTCGGAATAAAAGAATAAATTAAATAAATAAAATAAATAAGAGACGGGCAGACAGAGACAGAGAGACAAGACATTTAGACAGACAGACCAACTCAAACAGAAAATGTACACGCAACACGATATACTCACCCCATGACTGAAATAAACACTTAACCCACCACACTGCATTTTGTTTGGGTTTTTTTTATACTAAACACCACACTTCCCCTTTCTCTCACTGTGTACACAGGAGGAACTCCTCACAGCTACAACAGAGCAGGCTGGTCTGGAGGAGGAAGCAGCAGCTCTTGGCAAGTTCCACAGGGCGCCGGCACGGGCTTCGCCAGGCTAGGCTGGACAACAAGCAACAGAGGAGGCTACGGCACTTGGAGAAGCAGTTCTGGAACCCCACAAAGTGTAACAAGCAACAGAGGCGGCTACGGCACTTGGAGAAGCAGTTCTGGATCCCCACAAAGTGTAACAAGCAACAGAGGCGGCTACGGCACTTGGAAAAGCAGTTCTGGAACCCCGCAAAGGACGTGGCAATACTGGAACACTGGCGTAAGCGGAGTTCGACCCAACAGAAATGGCCCCGCGTGGGTAATCTTAGGAGGCACCAGACGAGGAGGAGCAACGCGACAAGCAGGATGGCAGTTCAGGAACGGTAACCGGGGTTCCAGCTGGCAGGGGCAATGGCGACAAGGGAATTTCTGGCAACAACAATCAACAACATACAGAGACCAGGGTGGGAGGTTGAAATAGATCCCGTTGAAACCGGGACTGGCCTCAGTGGTGGATAGGCCAGACAACAACCTAATCAACAACAGAAAATCCTGTATGGCAATTGCAGACAACCTCCTGGTTCGACTCTGGCAGGTCTTGCAGGTATCCTGGAAACCCCCCCCAGCTAACAACAACACAAAAATCCATAATAGCTTGGACCTTCGTGGCAAACATCGCGGTCAGATCCTGGAATCAACACGAGAAGGGTCTGGTGTATATCCTGGCGGGCAGCAGCAGCAACAAGCAACAACAACAAAAAACCATTATAGCTTTTGGACCCTTCGTGGCAATACATTGCGAACAGATCTGGATTCAACACGAAACGGTTCTGGTTATATCCTGCAGGCGCAGCAGACAATGCAACAACAACAAGAACCATAATTGCTTGGACCCTTCGTGGCAAACAATCGCGACAGATCCTGGATTCAGCACGAAAGGATCTGGTGTAGATAATGGAAACAACAACAACAACCATGGATCTGGTGTATTTACTGGAGCAAAAAAAAACAAAAAATAAAAAAAAAACAACAACTACAACTTGGGTTCTTCTGGTGTATATCCTGGAACAACAACAACAACAAGCTATGGGTCTCTTGGTATATTTCCTTGGCAACAACAACAACAACAACAATGGGTCTGGTGTATATCCTGCAACAAACAACAACAAAACCATGGGTTGGTGTATATTCCTGGCAACAACATACAAAAAAAAATCGACAACAACATGGGGTCCTGGTGTTTATCCTAGGCAACAACACAACAACAAACAACCATGGGAGGGGGGGTCTGGTTTGTATATCTGGCATACAACAATAACAACAACCTAGGATTGGTGTTATATCCTGGCAACAACAACAACCAAGGGTCTGGTGTATATCCTGGCGGCAACAACAACAACAACAACCATGGGTCTGGTGTATATCCTGGCAACAACAACAACAACAAGCATGGGTCTGGTATATATCCTGGCAACAACAACAACAACAACCAAGGATCTGGTGTATATCCTGGCAACAACAACCATAATAGCTTAGACCCTTCGTGGCAAACAATCGCGACAGATCCTGGATTCGACACGAAAGGGTCTGGTGTATATCCTGGAAACAACAACAACAACAACAACCATGGGTCTGGTGTATATCCTGGCAACAACAACAACAACAACAACCATAATAGCTTAGACCCTTCGTGGCAAACCATCGCGACAGATCCCGGATTCAACTCTAAAGGTTCTGGTGTATACCCTGGAAGTTGTTGCAAAGCAACAACCAAAAAACAACAACAACAACAATAACAAAAACAATAACATATTCAAAAACCCTTGCTGGCACCAGATCTCCATAGATCCCGGGTTCAACCCACAAGGTCCGGCAGCAACACAGGTTAACCGCAATGGAGGTAATACCTGGAACAGGCAACCACAACAACACAATAACAACATCGGACAGCACTCTCTCTGTTTATCCCGAGACCCAACCAAACAACAACAAACAACAATAACACAAGAAGGGGTGCACAAGACTAACACCAAGCCGATGCGCAGTTCCCAAAGACCTGTGGTTCCCAAACACAGGCACCCATTGGAGGCAGCACTCACAAGGACCCTGCATGGCAGACGCAAAGAACGGTTGGGGGTATCGTCAGAGGATCTGGTGGACAAGGGTAACGCCTGCGAAAGCTCGGGAGGACTGCTGAGGTACAGCGGGTGTAAGGGCAGGGGCAGTTGGAGGATGTGGAGGGTTCTCGTGGCTCGTCTGGAGGATGCCGCGGACGGTGGGTCTGCACTTTCAATGGGTTTTGGTGTGGGAGGGTTGGGTTTTTTTCTTCAGTATTACTAGTAAAAGTTTGAGTGATTTTATTACGTGAAAGTTGCGTGTTTGTGGTTTTTTGGGGCTGATGCGTTAGTTTTTGTGTTGGTGGTGTGTCTGTTAGACTTTGATACATTTTAGTTGCCCTGTGAATTTTGCATTTTCTGGAAAAAGGGTATCAGAATGGCTGTTAAATCGGTATATCTATATATATCTATATTAGGAGAGATGAGAGAGAGAGAGAGGAGAGTGATGAGAGATAGACGGAGAGAGAGAGAGAGAGAGGAGAGAGTAAGAGGAGAGAGAGAGACGAGAGATGGAGAGAGAGAGGAGAGAGAGAGATATCTCCCATCTCCAATGGTTTTAGACAATCTTGATTACTAAAAAACTGACAGAAAAAAAAAACCTCATTTCCATTGATTCAATGCCTCTCTGTATATTGTTGACGAGTACCACTAGTTATAAAAATGGAGAGACAGACAGACAGACAAAAAAAACATACAAAATATAATAAAATAATATGGAATTTATATAGCACTGAATCTTGTGAAGCAAACCAGCCAAAGCGCTTCACAGGCAAGTAAGCGGGCAGGGTGATGGGTGGACGTGTGAACAGACAGACAGACAGATGGACAGATGATATACCCGGTGTGATGACAGTTATGGTGATGATGGGTCACTTGATTGCAGGAACTGCAGGAGGAGGTCACCAGCAGACTGGCAACCGACCACCACACGCCAATACCGGTGGCTACCACCACGGCAGTAAGTAGTAATTTAGCAGTGGGAAAGGACAGTTTGTTTGTTGTCAGAGGTGTGCGGGCAGAAATGAAGACAATACCGATTTCTTTTTTTTGTCCTTTCTGGGCTCGAGCTCCGGTGTTTACCAATGTGAGATTTTTCATATACGATCGGGTTGCTTTTTTGTTTGGGTTTTTTTTGGTGGTGGGGGTTGTTTTGTTGTGTTTTTTGTTGTTGGTTTGGATTTGTTTGTTTTTGGGGGGTTGGGGGGAGTTGCCCACCATCAAGATAGCCGCATCCGACCTGGGGGTGATGTCTATACGTGACGCCAGTGTGCCATATCGGTGGGAGGAGGGGTTTGGGTTTTGGTTTTTTTCTTTGATTTTTATCATCCTTTCCTACTGGTCGCAATGAAGGTATTCTGGATCAGCGGGAGGGGTTTTAACGTCGCTCTGGCTAAGATGTCTGCGTGCGTCGCTGCTGTTGTTGTTTGACTCTGAATGTACATCACTGCGGAAGATTTTCCGATTTATTGCTACGCTATTATTTTTTTATTCTTTTATATGAGGATAAAGGAATAAGCACTATGGGCTTTTTTACTTCCGGTCCATGTGCTGTATGCGTTTTTGTACATTTCTGTCATCTGTTACCACCGGACACAAGGGCCTACTCGTACGAAAAGCGGAACAGGTTTTTAAATACGTGTGCGCAGATTTCTGCGTGCGTTAGCACACGGGGCCTCGGTTGTTAGTCTCATCCGAAGGACTTTGTGACGGTGTGTTATAAGCTCGTGCTTGCACACGGTGGCCTCTGTTTATACTCTCACCGGAAGGACTTTCGGGGGATTCGAAGTATGGAAAGTCAGAATGAGTTAACTCCGGGGGAAAATCCTTTGAACTGGCGTCTCTGTAGCGTTTCAAAACCGGGCCGTTCAATCACTAAAGTCCCGACTTAGCCTTCAGGCTGTCCTGTCTCCAGAGTTGTCTAAACTTTACTTCTTAAACGCCCCATTTAGGGTATCCATCCCATTTCTGGGCCTATATCGTAATTTAATGTAGCGTCATCTAGTCTTCTTTCAGTAGTTTTAATCTTTTTCAGACGTTCTGAACTTACATTGTCGTTACTTTGTTGATATCAATGTGTTATTTAGCAGTGTGTGACTGACCTCACTAAAAACGAAATGCGCTGACGATTGTGTGTTGTGTGTGTCTGTCTGTGTGTGCATGCAGGCCGTACTGGAGGCGTGTGTGTGTGTGTCTGTGTCTGTGTCTGTGCATGCATTGGTACTGGTGTGTGTGTGTGACTGTGTGGGTGTGTGTGTGTGTGTGTATGTGTGTTGTGTGTGTGCGTGCGTGGCGCGCGCTTGATGCGTGCGCGCTTTGTGTGTCTGCATGTGACACACGAGCTTGCACGTAATATATTTGTATGAGATACATATCTGTTTCAGAAATAAGCAGCGAAAGTGACCACACAATATCTGTAAGCCTTGAACCACACACGAACAGCTCTGGAACTGCGGAGTTGAAACGTATAACCATAAAGAGACTTGCGGGGGCAGAATGGTTTGTGGATATTTTCACGAGCTTTTTTTTTGTGATCGTCGTTTCAGATATGCCTGGTGCCATACATTCAGTTCTTGTACAGTCTTTGTAGTGATCTACACTGCATCCATCTTGAATTGTCATTATTGCATTTGATCGCTGTATAGGTTTTTTTGCCGTTAGGATTCAAGTGCTGCATTTTTTTTTCAGCCTTGTACTTTTATTTTAAACGAAGTGTGTATCAGTTCTGTTTCTTTTTTTTTCTGATCTTTTTAGAGAAAACCCTAACTTTGCAAAATTACTGTGACTGTTTTGGGCAGATTTAATCCTTGTTTATGTAGGTTTATTATGATTTCATTTTCTGTGTATGAACTGACATCGTATAAAAGTTGCTGCTACTTTTGTTGTAGGTATTCTAGTCCTTGGTGAAAGTTAAATGAAGGCTATTTTTATGGCTTAGTATTGGAGGTACAAACCTTGTTTTTGTCACAGACTTCTGCCGCCATTGTAGAAAAACGAAAGACTCAGTCACACAGTAGACTGTTTCTGGAGGCAGTTAGTTCGTTACTACAAAAGAAATTGGGTGAAGGACAGAGCAAGTAAGTACACGTATTGGGATTGTTGTTTGTCATGGTGTTGTTGTTGTTGTTTCGTGTTCGGTGGCCCAAAGTAACACCCACTTTTAATCATCACACCTAGAAAATCACCGGTTAGACCGTAATTTTATAAACTGGATGTGAGAAATTTGTGAGCATGCAACTTTTCAAGTACCTTGCAATAATCTAGGCAGCCATACACCACTTCTGATAATTTTTTCTCTTCTTTACTTAAAGGGGGTGCTCTTTTAAAAGGAGTGATAATTATTGTTTATGCTAAGGAGTAGTCGTGGCTGGAGCCAATCTTGATATCACATTTTAAAGCATAACAATTCTTAATGTGCGGTAATGGGCCTAAATGCTCGTGTAGATCCAGAAGACACGAACTGTGAGGCATCCTTAGCTGATTAATTTTCTTAAAACTTCATATCATCATCATCTCATCCTTAATCCTCATCAAAACATACCAAGCACAACAATAATAACAAAGGCACAGCAATAAACACAACAAAAACAGCAACAGAAGCCAAATGATGGCAGATGGATTTTGCCGTCTAATTACGATCAGAACACAAACACAACTGTCACATCTGTTGTTGAGCTTGACAAAACAGTGATATGTTCTCGTTTTCTTCAGTAATACATATAAGAAAGGGCAACTTTTCAGGTGTGTGTGCGTTTTTATTACATAATTATAGAAGGGACAGTGTGTGCGTGCGTGCGGGCGATGCGTGCGTGCGTGCGTTGCGTGCTGTGCGTTGCGTGCGTGTGTGTGTGTGGTTGTGTGTGTGTTGTGTTGCGCGCGCATTTATATTTTATAGCGAGGATAATGGATAATCACTATGTGCTTTTTATCCAGGTCCCGTGTGTATGTTGTTTTGTAAATTTTGTCATCCGTTTGCCAAGGCACACAATAGCCTATTATCCGAAAATGAGGGATAGGTTTTATGTGTGCGCAAGATGTTTTAGTGGTGCGCACACGGGGCCTCGGTTTAAAGTCTAATCCGAAGGACTTTTGGGGGAGAGTGGAGTCGGCACTGATGTTAACTCCAGAGGAAAAATCTTCTTGAACGTGATTCGAACCCGGTCGTCAGCAGATCACGAATGCATCACGCTAACACCAGGATATCCCGTTCCCCTGTGTGCTGTGTGTGTGTGTGTGTGTGTAGTGTGTGTGTGTGTTGTGTGTGTGTCTGTGTGTGTGGGTGTGTGTTGTGTGTGTGTCTGGTGTCTGTGTCTGTGTGTCCTCCAAAGATGATGATGCAGCAGACATCGTTTTATACAGAAGGGGAGAAAGGAAAATCTACAAATGATACACAGAGAGACTGGTCGGTCTGTTCATTCCTATTTTACTGTGTAGAGATTATTTTTTGTCTTCCTCTCTTCTATTTCCCACTTTTGTCAACCCCTGTCTACCGTTACCCCCACTCCCCCACCCCACACCCCCTTGTATTATTCTTTTGTCTGTGCTTAAGATACAGAGGTCACGGAAAGAATTGTACAGTTGTTATATAGCTGAAGATTCACGGTGCATAAAAAAACACGACGCAGTCTCTTACATTTTGGTTTTCTTTTGGTTGTTTTAGTTGTTTTTTTTTTTTTTTTTTATTTTAAGTTGTTTGATGTTTTTTTTTAAACAATAGCTGCCTTTATTTGATTACTGTTTCTTTTCTGCACGCACACAGATACAACAACATAAGCACAACAACAAACACACACACACAGACACGCACGCACGCCACGCACGCACACACACTCACACACACACAACACACACACACACTTCCTTCGGATGAGACTATAAACCGAGTGTCCGTATGCCAAAGCACGCAGAACTCTTGCGGACACGATTAAACCGTTCCACTTTTCGGGAAGATATGTGTGTGCCGGTGGGAATGGATGGACCAAAATTTACAAACTGCATTCAACGGGGACTGGATGTTTTTTAAAAAAAAAAGCCATGAGTGGCTTAGTGAATTATCCTCGAAATAAAAGAATAAAATAAAAAGTACATAAATATAAAATAAGCAAACAAGCAAGCAAGCGCGCACACACACACGCACGCGCGCACGCGCGTGCGCGCACACGCACACACACACACGACACAAGTACAAAAAGGTAGCGCGTCAGGATATGGGATCTGTCACACAATCAAAAGTTTAAGGAATTCCCGAAGCGGCAAAACTGTTCACTAGCCAGTGTCTGTTTTCCCGCATAGTGTATAGGACTTTTAAACACCCGCCGCCCTCAGCCATTTCATGCCGTATAAACTGAATTTACGCTTTCTTGCAGTAGCTTTACTAATCAGTCCTCATCCAGAGGGACTGTTAGCATACGTTCTTGTTATTCCTTCCCACCCCAACCCCCACTCCTCTCTACACATTTGCTGCTGCTGTTACTGTTGTTGTTTATGATGGAGGCGGAGGAGGAAGAGGAGATGGTGGTGGTTGTGGGTGGAAATAGTGGTGGGAAGCTGGTGGTGGTGGTGGTGATGATGAATTGATGAGTACGTTACGATTTCCGCCATGCTGTAATAGTACAAGGGCTGTTAATGTTGATAGCTGTCTTTACATTCACCTGTCGCCTGTCTATAGACCTAGAGCCCCCTGAAAGATTTTGATGGGTGTAGTTGCAGGCGGAAATTGCTGCTGCTGCTGCTGCTGCTGCATCTACTGCTGCTTGTGCTACTGCTACGCTGCGGCTGCTGCGACAAAAATTATCAAAATTGCCAAAGCAAAATTATCCCATAGTATTTAATTTGGTTGTATGGTAAGACCAAAGTTGGCTTAATAATAACTACGCCTACCACCTCCAAAAAACAAAATAGTTCTCTGTCTGTCTGTCTGTCTGTCTGTCTCTCTCTCTTCTCTCTCTCTCTTACTCTCTCTCTCTCTCTCTCTCTCTCTCTCTGTATTACAATTATTATGCAGTGGCTACAGGGACAGGGTTATATAGGCAATAACGGCAAACAGGCCGACAGTGGCGGAGACAGGAGACACTGGGTGACAGGCTGGCTACCCCCCATGAAGCTCGATCAGAGCAGACAAGGAATATTCTACATGTCAGGATGCATGTCGACTATTGGAGCGTGTTCCTGTGTGTGCTGTGTTTGTTGTGTTCTGCGTGCAAAGTAGGTAAGCTTTAGTTCCAGATTGTGGATTCTTTTTTTGATTTAATTCAATCATTCATTGATTCGGTTAGTAGTTAGTTAGTTAGTTAGCAGGCTAGTTAGTTGTTTGGTTGATTAGTTTACTTAGTTACTGTGGTAGGTGATTGTCTTGTTTGGTTGGTTGGTTGGTAGGTTGGTCATTAACTTATTCATTGATGTATTTATGTATCTATTCATTTTCTTATTTGCTTATCATTAGGTTGGTTTATCATTCTAGGAGGTGGACAGGTTGGCGGGTTGCGGGTTTAGGGAAAAAATGTATGACTGTGCGTGCGTGCTGTGTGTATGTGGTCTGTCTGTGTGTCAGTAGTGGTGTTAATGAGTGTGTATTGTTGTGCGTTGCGTGAAGGAATGGGCAACCGTGTACGTGTTTTATGTTTGCGCGCGTGCGTGCGTGCTTGCGCGTGTGTGTGTATGTGTATGTGTGTGTCCGCGCGCTTGCGTGCGTGTGCATGCATGCATGCGTGTGTGTGTGCGTGTGTGTCTGTGCGCACGCGCTTCCGCGCATTCATGCGTGTGTGTATGTGTGTGCGTAACATGGCTTGACTGTGTTTGAAAGGAACAGAGGAATGAAGAAGACCAGTACAAATTCTGGGAGCTGAAACTTCATTGCTACGGGCGGCTGCAGAGACAGGGCCACTGGCTGTGGCTCTCTGGCAGAGGATCCCTACTGGCAGCCACAGCAACAGATTTCCCTACGGGAGAAATGGTCAGTATTGTGTTAGGTAGCAGGGAACGAAGAGTGATACATTGGATCTAGCACTGAAACAAAAATGAATGTGAATCCTTGCGATTGTTTTGTTTGTTTGTTTGTTATTTCGTTTCGTTTTTTGGTTTGTTAAGTTTGTTTGTTTGTTTTGTCGGTGTTTGTTGTTGTGGTTGTGTTGTTTGAGGGGGGGGGGGGTTGTTCTTTTTTTTTTCTTGGTTTTTCTTTTTTTTTTTTGGGGGGGGGGGGCGGGGGGTATGATCGACTGTCGTGTAGACGGCAGCGTGTGTGTGTGTGTGTGTGTGTGTGTGTGTGTGGGTGTGTGTGTCGGTCTGTCTGTCTGTCTGTTGTCTTGTCTGTCTGTCTGTCTGTGTCTGTTCTGTGCTGTCTGTCTGTGTGCATGCTGCATGCGTTAAGTTGTTTCTGTGCACACGGTTGAATAATCCTGTCTTCCGAGCCTGCTGCAAAGAAATGAGGTGTATACAAAAACGATGATTGTTCATTAAACGGTTATGTTCTATGAGAGCATGAAGATGCTGCCAGGTGGTGCGTGTGATGAGTAGCCCTCGTAGGAGTGTAAGTTTTGGGGCTGGTGCAGGCCTCTATGTGTCTTCTAAAGAACCATGTCGTCAAGGTGTGGACCATAGCAGTTTTCACGTGTGTTGCAAGGTTTACAACACGATGAGAGGAATCTGACAAGACACAAAGCTCAAAACGCGAATGATAGACAAATACCGACGACCAAAAAAAGCAACACAAAACTGCACAAGGCCAAAGTGGAAACAGCGATATTTGTTTATTTATTTTCGTTTTCTTTTATTTTGAGTATTAAGGAATAAGTAGTCATGTACTTTTTTTTTACATCTAGTCCCTTTGTGCATGCAGTTTGTAAATGTTGTCATCCGTTCCAGCCAGGAATCATTTGCCTACTCTTCCGAAAGGTGGAGTTGGTTTTAACATGTGTGCAAAATGTTCTGCGTCCGTTCGCACACGGGACCATGGTTTATAATTTCATCCCAGTGATAGAAGTCAGAAAAGAGTCCTTGCTAAAAAAAAAAAAATTTAATCCAGAAGACTGGAATGCCATTTTAAACTCAAAGAATCGTTAGTTTCCCAAAGTCAATGAATACAATTTTGCAAAAAAAGAACCTTATGTGTCTATCCACGTACCCAACTTTAAAAGGTTATAAACATTATAAATCATGATTCGTATCAATTAGAGGCCTGTCTCGGATTGGGATTAACCATTGCCTTCATGGGATGATTAATGGGTATTTTGACCGACTTGAAATGACATCAATATCATCCACTCTGATTGCCATTTGTATGGCACCTGCTGATGCCCCGTCCGTCTGGTCAGTGGTGACCTGTGGTCATCGGCACAGAACTTCCTGCAGACACCACCCAGGGGTCAGTGCACAGTGGTGGCAAGACAAGGGTCATCTGCGTTTTCAAGTCCCCCCCTCCAAATTCCCCCCACGTCCAAGGCTTCCACAGACGTCAGCAGGGGCAAAACAGCGCCATTTCCACAGTATGGTATGGTGTATAGACTGCAGTTCTTACATACCTTACAGTCGGGATTTTTTTGTAATATGCACTATTTTTTTTAATTGTGGGGAGATGACAGTTAATGTGAGTTCAGTCAGGATCATCCAGTCATAGTTAAAAGGAGACCTCTACCTATTCTGCCTTACAGAAAAGACTTTATTTGCAACAACAAAAAATCCAGAAAACGAGACAAAGATCAAAAGAAAAGCTTTGCTGTGTACATTATGAAGCGAAATGAGGAAATGGTAGAGAGAAGAAGAGGGGGGGGGGGAGGGGAGTAGTGACAGACAAGCAGGACAGGACAGATAGGTTGAGGCCAGGTACAAGAGAGAAAAGAAAGAGAATAGAAGCAGACAGACAGACGAGACGTGGGAAAAGAAAAGACAGTGAAAGATTGATTAACCGCATTAAGGCAACAGAAAATGTTTTAACTACAACAAAGCATTTTCAGCAACAAAAGGAAGACGAAAAAGAAGGGAGCAAGGTTATAAGTTATAGAAGGCTGTTTTGGGGACTTACAATGCTTGAAAAAAAGTATCTGAACTGTTTTATAATAGAAGGACACACTAACCACAATTCGTTCAACCAAAAAAAAAGTTTCATGAAAAGAGTAGTATCTTAATACTTTTGATGACCCAACAATGTTTGTGTTGTGCGTGCGTTGCGTGCGTGCGTGCTTGCATGCGAGCGAGCGCGCGCGCGTGTTGGTGTGTGTGTGCTTGTGGTATATGCATGCATAGTATGACTGCGTATTTATCTGCGGATTCATGCCTGTGTAGGATATGTGTACATGTGTTCAGCACCAAACGCGGGGACAGCCACCCTTTTTCCACAACAATTACCGTCATGAAACAGACACTCTGGCCACCATACTGGAAGCCAAACCCGCACGACCTTACGTCCCACACAGAACCAAACAAGAACGACCACACCCTCAACCCAACCTCCACAATTCTGCACGGCACCTCAGAAAGCGTCATCAGTCAAACTGATACCACCTCTACAGGAAGGTAGCCAGCCGATTCTTTCCTCATACCAAACAAGTACTCTGGGATGCTGAAAACGTCGATAAAAATTGTGGTTATTGGGACCAGATACCCAGTGGAGAAGCAAACGAGATGGATTGTCCAAAGAAGCTCGTTTGATCCAGTTTGGGGTCGATTCTGGTCAGTACGTTTCTGGCCGCCATGCAGAGAGGATTCAGTTTCTGACCCCTGGGTTTTCTGGAGGATCGGCAGAGGGCCGGAGGACGTGGTCTGCAGACTCCCCCCGGATTTGTTTGTTCCTTTGTGCTGCTTTTGGGTCACCATGGTTCATCTGTTGGGCTGCTGCTCTGGACATAATCATAATGTGTGTGGTAGGTCGCCAATCATCTGCAAACTTCCCTGTAAAGAGAGCAGAACTTTACTTTCGTGCAGTCAAACTCAACGAGGAAGGGCCTGGAGAACCCTCATTAAAAGTTAATATTTCAAGAAGACCTAAAAAAGTACAGAGCTCGAATAGTTTGGTTTTTGTTGTTGTCTGGGACGGTGAAAAGCGTTTTTGGTGTACACGAATTTTTGAAGGATATCTGTTTCGAAGGACACCAATAGAGCGTGCTCATACTACTTCTTACTGTGTAGCTGATGCCATTGTTGTCCCAGATTGTCCTCAGCCTTAAGGAGAACTTGCTGATGATTGTGCCATCCATGAGATACACTCGTGCCTGAATCAATGTTTGTAGCTGATCAATGTCTCTATGTGATGTCATTTTTACCCTTTCTTCTGTTCTCTGCATTTTTTGTCAGCTTGATCTTTAAGGGATGTATTAATCTCACCAGCTTCTACAGAACGTTGAAATAAGTTGTTGCTTTTTTATCAGTTTACAGCCCCAAGTTTTTCTTTGTCAGACAAATAAAACCACAATAAAAGAGATGGCCAGTTTGCAAATACTCTTAGATCTGGGAAATATAATCGCTTCAAGCGACCTCCCCAATACAAAATAATTAGTAAAAAAGGTATTTGTGATGTCTTGATTCAGCTAATTTGTGTTTTATTTACTCCATGGTGTGCAAAAATGCCAAGAACATGGGAATTGGGGCGGGTTTAGTTGGTTTGTTTTTAGTTTTTTTTGTTTTTTGTTTTTGTTTGTTGGTTTTTTTTTTTGTGGTTTCGTTTGGTTTTCAACCAAGAGAATATAGTCCATGTTAACCTTACTGTTGATGAGCACTTAAATACATTACATATACTTTTTAACATTTCTAAAGTAAACAAGAGGATACAACTTCATTTTTTGTGCTTCTCTCTCTCTCATCTCTCTCTCTCTTCTCTTTCTCTCTCTCTCTCTCTCTCTTGGTTTGTTGCTTTGGTTTTTGGGGGTTTTTTGTTTTCCTTTTGTTTGTTTTTTGTTTTAGTTTCGGTTGTTTTGAATTTTGTTGTTTGCTTTTTTTCTTAGAGTCGTTTTGTTTTGCTTTGTTTGTTTTGGTTTTTATTTTTGTTTTGTTGGTTGTTTTTGGAGGTTCGTTTTGTTTTTGTTTGGTTGGTTGGAGGTTTTGTTTTGTTTTGTTTGTTTTGGTGTTTTTGCTTGTTTTGTTTAGGTTTTTTTGCGGTTGGTTTGCCTTTGAGTAGATTCGGGTGGTTTTCGTTGACTGCGTTTTTGGTATGCTTTGATTGTGTGTTTTTTAACGCACAAACCTAAAAGAGTGCTATTTTCATTTTCAGACAAACAAGCTACCTGCAAACTTCAGCTCGGTCTATGAACCAAAGGCTGGGGTAGAGGGGGTACACCAACTGCCTCATGTAGGCTCATGTCAAAGCAGGCAAACACCATGTCACAGAGGGGTGGAGGGGGGGGGGGGGGGGTCATAGACTGTAGCTTGGAAAGGTAGAGGGGCGGAGCAAAGGGGATAGCCGGCCAAGGGGCAAAAGCGTAGGCGAGCAGATCAAACAGCACATGAACGATGAGAAAGAGGCAAAGGGGATAGAAGCTGACTTGACACTTTTTGCTTAGTTGACAAGCAATTCTTGTTAGGGTGGGCCTCCACAAAAAGTCCTCAGAAACTGCACACACACATCACACACACACACACACACAAGAAGAGCGCGCGCGCGGCGCGTTGGGTGTGTGTGTAGTATGTGTGTGTGGGTACTGTCGTGAGTCCAGAGCTGCAAGTTGTCTCAGTGTTATAAAACTTGAAAACATGAGGTGTGCCATCACTCAGACGAACTCCCATGTTTTGTTTCCCCTGTCGTGAAGGGGGGGAACGCTAAAACCTCCATCATGCACGGCAGTCAGTGGCATGGCTCTTGGGTGTGTCTGAATGAACTGCGCTATGCCTGGCAGGTTCTGAGTATTTTTTTCGTTTTTGATTGGGTTGTTTTTTTTCGTTCATGGTATATGTCCTTTTTGTTTGTTGCGTATGGTGGTGGTGGTGATGTCATTTTCTTTTTCCTGTTCCATTATTGTTGCTGTGAGTGTTTGGTTTTGGTGTTGTGTTGTTGTTGTTGTTGTTGTGTTGTTGCTGCTGCTGCTGCTGCGGCTTTCTATCAGTCTGTTTGATCTTTGGTCATTTTGTTTGTTAGTCTTTTTCTATCTTGTCATATCAATGCGCGCTCTCTTTTCTCTCTCTCTCTTCTCTCTCTCTCTCTCTCTCTCTCTCTCTCTATCTCTCTCTCTCTCTCTCTCTTTCTCTCTCTCTCTCTCTCCTCTTCTCTCTCTCTCTATGTTTACGAGTGAAGGTGAGCAATAATTATGTACATACATGTATGTGCCTGTATTCAGGTACTCTTTTAATTCGCAGACTTCGTGGGGTTTGTGGGTGGGGTTTGTTTGTGTGTGTGGTGTGTGTGTGTGTGTGTGTGTGTGTGTTCTTTTATCGACTCCCATAGAACAGTGACATTAGATGTGTGCCGGTGTGTGTGTGTGCGTGGTGCTTTGGCTGTGTTGTGTGTGCGTGCATGCATGCGTGGGGTTCGTGTGTTTGTGTGTGTGTGTGTGTGTATGTGTGTGTGTGTGTTGTATTGTGTGTGTTCGTGCGCTGCGTGCGTGCGTGATCGTGCAGTGCGTGCGTGCGTGCGAATATAAGCTTGTTTCTGTGTTCATATTGTACACACGTGTTGCAAATGTTATAACTGTTTTCAAAGAGAGAAAGAAATGTAGGAAGATAATCTGTACACACACTAACGAACTGTTCCAATGTCTTCAGACCTCTTCAACGAAGGACGTGGGCAGTGCCTGGGGTAGATATGGTGAGTACGATTGTGATTGTTCATTTCTTGTTTATCTGTTCAGGCCAGACAAAGACTTGTAAACTGACAAAATAGTATTGATTGTTTTGAATGAGTTTTGTTGTTTCGAATGTATAATATACCACTTAGTATCAGAAAAATCAGTCTTCAAGTACACACAAAATGATAACTATTGGTGTTATTGCTGTGAGTTGTAGTGGTAAGTTGGTAAGTTCATATCAGCTGATATTGATTTTCTTGTCACGTTTTAATACGTTGGTGACTTGAATTGTGGCCTATATATTTGTTTGTTTCTATCACCGTTGTCGCTTCTTCTGCAGTGGGTTCTGTACTCTGCTCCTTTATTGCTGTTCTGTTGCTTCTGCTGGTGTCAGTGTCCGATGCATTTTTAAATAATTTGTGTAATGGCACAATGTTGGTCATGCTGGTGGTGGTAACGGTGGTAAGGTTGGTGGTGGTGGTTGGTGGTGTTTGGTGGTGTTGATGATGATGATGATGATGATGATGATGATTGATGATGATGATGCTATAGATGATGATGAGATATGATGACGGCATGGAAGTGTGGGACATTTCGCACTTTTCCACCCTAGAAAATACAATAACTTTAGTTTTGTTTTCGGAGTGTTTGCTGTTAGTTTTATATATTACAGTATTCTGAAGGTCGTCTAGTGAAGTTTTGTAAGCTCGATAATGAGTCAGTCTACATCTGAATTATCTGCATACAACAGAACGACATTTGCAAGCGTATCGATTTCATTTTCCGTCATAGAACAGCCAATATCAACATGTACAGTTGTTACGCTGGTGAGACATTTACTCTTTGGAGGGGAAAGCCCTTTTAATGTCATTTAAAATTAAACTGCAAGATAGCTATGCATATGCATTAGCACAACATACATGCGGACAGTGACAGAGACATTGAAAAGTCCTTCGGATGAGACTATAAACCGGGGCCCCGTGTGCGAACGCACGCAGAACATCTTGCGCACACGTTAAATCCTGTTCCGCTTTTCGAAAGAGTAGGCCATTGTGTGCCGGTGGGAACAGATGACAAAATTTACAAAACCGCATACACACGGGGACTGGATGTAAAAAAGCATATGAGGCTTATTCCATTATCTTCATATAAAAGAATAAATAAATAAAGTAAATTGTAATGACGGCTCAAAGAGCATCAAAGGGGGCCTGGTTGAAAAAGCACATGAGTGCTTATTCCATTATCCTCGGAATAAAAGAATAAATTAAATAAATAAATAAATAAGAGACGGGCAGACAGAGACAGAGAGACAAGACATTTAGACAGACAGACCAACTCAAACAGAAAATGTACACGCAACACGATATACTCACCCCATGACTGAAATAAACACTTAACCCACCACACTGCATTTTGTTTGGGTTTTTTTTATACTAAACACCACACTTCCCCTTTCTCTCACTGTGTACACAGGAGGAACTCCTCACAGCTACAACAGAGCAGGCTGGTCTGGAGGAGGAAGCAGCAGCTCTTGGCAAGTTCCACAGGGCGCCGGCACGGGCTTCGCCAGGCTAGGCTGGACAACAAGCAACAGAGGAGGCTACGGCACTTGGAGAAGCAGTTCTGGAACCCCACAAAGTGTAACAAGCAACAGAGGCGGCTACGGCACTTGGAGAAGCAGTTCTGGATCCCCACAAAGTGTAACAAGCAACAGAGGCGGCTACGGCACTTGGAAAAGCAGTTCTGGAACCCCGCAAAGGACGTGGCAATACTGGAACACTGGCGTAAGCGGAGTTCGACCCAACAGAAATGGCCCCGCGTGGGTAATCTTAGGAGGCACCAGACGAGGAGGAGCAACGCGACAAGCAGGATGGCAGTTCAGGAACGGTAACCGGGGTTCCAGCTGGCAGGGGCAATGGCGACAAGGGAATTTCTGGCAACAACAATCAACAACATACAGAGACCAGGGTGGGAGGTTGAAATAGATCCCGTTGAAACCGGGACTGGCCTCAGTGGTGGATAGGCCAGACAACAACCTAATCAACAACAGAAAATCCTGTATGGCAATTGCAGACAACCTCCTGGTTCGACTCTGGCAGGTCTTGCAGGTATCCTGGAAACCCCCCCCAGCTAACAACAACACAAAAATCCATAATAGCTTGGACCTTCGTGGCAAACATCGCGGTCAGATCCTGGAATCAACACGAGAAGGGTCTGGTGTATATCCTGGCGGGCAGCAGCAGCAACAAGCAACAACAACAAAAAACCATTATAGCTTTTGGACCCTTCGTGGCAATACATTGCGAACAGATCTGGATTCAACACGAAACGGTTCTGGTTATATCCTGCAGGCGCAGCAGACAATGCAACAACAACAAGAACCATAATTGCTTGGACCCTTCGTGGCAAACAATCGCGACAGATCCTGGATTCAGCACGAAAGGATCTGGTGTAGATAATGGAAACAACAACAACAACCATGGATCTGGTGTATTTACTGGAGCAAAAAAAAACAAAAAATAAAAAAAAAACAACAACTACAACTTGGGTTCTTCTGGTGTATATCCTGGAACAACAACAACAACAAGCTATGGGTCTCTTGGTATATTTCCTTGGCAACAACAACAACAACAACAATGGGTCTGGTGTATATCCTGCAACAAACAACAACAAAACCATGGGTTGGTGTATATTCCTGGCAACAACATACAAAAAAAAATCGACAACAACATGGGGTCCTGGTGTTTATCCTAGGCAACAACACAACAACAAACAACCATGGGAGGGGGGGTCTGGTTTGTATATCTGGCATACAACAATAACAACAACCTAGGATTGGTGTTATATCCTGGCAACAACAACAACCAAGGGTCTGGTGTATATCCTGGCGCAAAAAACAACAACAACGAACCATTTGGTTTTGGTGTATTATCCTCGGGCAAACAACAACAACAACAAGCATGGGTCTGGTATATATCCTCGGCAACAACAACAACAACAACCAAGGATCTGGTGTATATCCTGGCAACAACAACCATAATAGCTTAGACCCTTCGTGGCAAACAATCGCGACAGATCCTGGATTCGACACGAAAGGGTCTGGTGTATATCCTGGAAACAACAACAACAACAACAACAACAACCATGGGTCTGGTGTATATCCTGGCAACAACAACAACAACAACAACCATAATAGCTTAGACCCTTCGTGGCAAACCATCGCGACAGATCCCGGATTCAACTCTAAAGGTTCTGGTGTATACCCTGGAAGTTGTTGCAAAGCAACAACAACAAAAACAACAACAACAACAATAACAAAAACAATAACAACAAAAACCCTGCCTGGCACCAGATCTCCATAGATCCCGGGTTCAACCCACAAGGTTCCGGCAGCAACACAGGTAACCGCAATGGAGGTAATACCTGGAACAGCAACCACAACAACAACAATAACAACAACGGACAGCACTCTGTTTATCCCGAGACCCAACCAAACAACAACAAACAACAATAACACAAGAAGGGGTGCACAAGACTAACACCAAGCCGATGCGCAGTTCCCAAAGACCTGTGGTTCCCAAACACAGGCACCCATTGGAGGCAGCACTCACAAGGACCCTGCATGGCAGACGCAAAGAACGGTTGGGGGTATCGTCAGAGGATCTGGTGGACAAGGGTAACGCCTGCGAAAGCTCGGGAGGACTGCTGAGGTACAGCGGGTGTAAGGGCAGGGGCAGTTGGAGGATGTGGAGGGTCCTCGTGGCTCGTCGGAGGATGCCGCGGAGGTGGGTCTGCACATTTCAATGGGTTTTGGTGTGGGAGGGTTGGGTTTTTTTCTTCAGAATTACTAGTAAAAGTTTGAGTGATTTTATTACGTGAAAGTTGCGTGTTTGTGGTTTTGGGGCTTGATGCCGTTAGTTTTTGTGTTGGTGGTGTGTCTGTTAGACTTTGATACATTTTAGTTGCCCTGTGAATTTTGCATTTTCTGGAAAAAGGGTATCAGAATGGCTGTTAAATCGGTATATCTATATATATCTATATTAGGAGAGATGAGAGAGAGAGAGAGGAGAGTGATGAGAGATAGACGGAGAGAGAGAGAGAGAGAGGAGAGAGTAAGAGGAGAGAGAGAGACGAGAGAGGGAGAGAGAGAGGAGAGAGAGAGAGATCTCCCATCTCCAATGGTTTTAGACAATCGTGATTACTAAAAACTGACAGTAAAAAAACCTCATTTCCATTGCATTCAATGCTCTCTGTAATTGTTGACAGTACCACTAGTTATAAAAATGGAGAGACAGACAGACAGACAAAAAAAACATACAAAATATAATAAAATAATATGGAATTTATATAGCACTGAATCTTGTGAAGCAAACCAGCCAAAGCGCTTCACAGGCAAGTAAGCGGGCAGGGTGATGGGTGGACGTGTGAACAGACAGACAGACAGATGGACAGATGATATACCCGGTGTGATGACAGTTATGGTGATGATGGGTCACTTGATTGCAGGAACTGCAGGAGGAGGTCACCAGCAGACTGGCAACCGACCACCACACGCCAATACCGGTGGCTACCACCACGGCAGTAAGTAGTAATTTAGCAGTGGGAAAGGACAGTTTGTTTGTTGTCAGAGGTGTGCGGGCAGAAATGAAGACAATACCGATTTCTTTTTTTTGTCCTTTCTGGGCTCGAGCTCCGGTGTTTACCAATGTGAGATTTTTCATATACGATCGGGTTGCTTTTTTGTTTGGGTTTTTTTTTTTTTGGTGGTGGGGGTTGTTTTGTTGTGTTTTTTGTTGTTGGTTTGGATTTGTTTGTTTTTGGGGGGTTGGGGGGAGTTGCCCACCATCAAGATAGCCGCATCCGACCTGGGGGTGATGTCTATACGTGACGCCAGTGTGCCATATCGGTGGGAGGAGGGGTTTGGGTTTTGGTTTTTTTCTTTGATTTTTATCATCCTTTCCTACTGGTCGCAATGAAGGTATTCTGGATCAGCGGGAGGGGTTTTAACGTCGCTCTGGCTAAGATGTCTGCGTGCGTCGCTGCTGTTGTTGTTTGACTCTGAATGTACATCACTGCGGAAGATTTTCCGATTTATTGCTACGCTATTATTTTTTTATTCTTTTATATGAGGATAAAGGAATAAGCACTATGGGCTTTTTTACTTCCGGTCCATGTGCTGTATGCGTTTTTGTACATTTCTGTCATCTGTTACCACCGGACACAAGGGCCTACTCGTACGAAAAGCGGAACAGGTTTTTAAATACGTGTGCGCAGATTTCTGCGTGCGTTAGCACACGGGGCCTCGGTTGTTAGTCTCATCCGAAGGACTTTGTGACGGTGTGTTATAAGCTCGTGCTTGCACACGGTGGCCTCTGTTTATACTCTCACCGGAAGGACTTTCGGGGGATTCGAAGTATGGAAAGTCAGAATGAGTTAACTCCGGGGGAAAATCCTTTGAACTGGCGTCTCTGTAGCGTTTCAAAACCGGGCCGTTCAATCACTAAAGTCCCGACTTAGCCTTCAGGCTGTCCTGTCTCCAGAGTTGTCTAAACTTTACTTCTTAAACGCCCCATTTAGGGTATCCATCCCATTTCTGGGCCTATATCGTAATTTAATGTAGCGTCATCTAGTCTTCTTTCAGTAGTTTTAATCTTTTTCAGACGTTCTGAACTTACATTGTCGTTACTTTGTTGATATCAATGTGTTATTTAGCAGTGTGTGACTGACCTCACTAAAAACGAAATGCGCTGACGATTGTGTGTTGTGTGTGTCTGTCTGTGTGTGCATGCAGGCCGTACTGGAGGCGTGTGTGTGTGTGTCTGTGTCTGTGTCTGTGCATGCATTGGTACTGGTGTGTGTGTGTGACTGTGTGGGTGTGTGTGTGTGTGTGTATGTGTGTTGTGTGTGTGCGTGCGTGGCGCGCGCTTGATGCGTGCGCGCTTTGTGTGTCTGCATGTGACACACGAGCTTGCACGTAATATATTTGTATGAGATACATATCTGTTTCAGAAATAAGCAGCGAAAGTGACCACACAATATCTGTAAGCCTTGAACCACACACGAACAGCTCTGGAACTGCGGAGTTGAAACGTATAACCATAAAGAGACTTGCGGGGGCAGAATGGTTTGTGGATATTTTCACGAGCTTTTTTTTTGTGATCGTCGTTTCAGATATGCCTGGTGCCATACATTCAGTTCTTGTACAGTCTTTGTAGTGATCTACACTGCATCCATCTTGAATTGTCATTATTGCATTTGATCGCTGTATAGGTTTTTTTGCCGTTAGGATTCAAGTGCTGCATTTTTTTTTCAGCCTTGTACTTTTATTTTAAACGAAGTGTGTATCAGTTCTGTTTCTTTTTTTTTCTGATCTTTTTAGAGAAAACCCTAACTTTGCAAAATTACTGTGACTGTTTTGGGCAGATTTAATCCTTGTTTATGTAGGTTTATTATGATTTCATTTTCTGTGTATGAACTGACATCGTATAAAAGTTGCTGCTACTTTTGTTGTAGGTATTCTAGTCCTTGGTGAAAGTTAAATGAAGGCTATTTTTATGGCTTAGTATTGGAGGTACAAACCTTGTTTTTGTCACAGACTTCTGCCGCCATTGTAGAAAAACGAAAGACTCAGTCACACAGTAGACTGTTTCTGGAGGCAGTTAGTTCGTTACTACAAAAGAAATTGGGTGAAGGACAGAGCAAGTAAGTACACGTATTGGGATTGTTGTTTGTCATGGTGTTGTTGTTGTTGTTTCGTGTTCGGTGGCCCAAAGTAACACCCACTTTTAATCATCACACCTAGAAAATCACCGGTTAGACCGTAATTTTATAAACTGGATGTGAGAAATTTGTGAGCATGCAACTTTTCAAGTACCTTGCAATAATCTAGGCAGCCATACACCACTTCTGATAATTTTTTCTCTTCTTTACTTAAAGGGGGTGCTCTTTTAAAAGGAGTGATAATTATTGTTTATGCTAAGGAGTAGTCGTGGCTGGAGCCAATCTTGATATCACATTTTAAAGCATAACAATTCTTAATGTGCGGTAATGGGCCTAAATGCTCGTGTAGATCCAGAAGACACGAACTGTGAGGCATCCTTAGCTGATTAATTTTCTTAAAACTTCATATCATCATCATCTCATCCTTAATCCTCATCAAAACATACCAAGCACAACAATAATAACAAAGGCACAGCAATAAACACAACAAAAACAGCAACAGAAGCCAAATGATGGCAGATGGATTTTGCCGTCTAATTACGATCAGAACACAAACACAACTGTCACATCTGTTGTTGAGCTTGACAAAACAGTGATATGTTCTCGTTTTCTTCAGTAATACATATAAGAAAGGGCAACTTTTCAGGTGTGTGTGCGTTTTTATTACATAATTATAGAAGGGACAGTGTGTGCGTGCGTGCGGGCGATGCGTGCGTGCGTGCGTTGCGTGCTGTGCGTTGCGTGCGTGTGTGTGTGTGGTTGTGTGTGTGTTGTGTTGCGCGCGCATTTATATTTTATAGCGAGGATAATGGATAATCACTATGTGCTTTTTATCCAGGTCCCGTGTGTATGTTGTTTTGTAAATTTTGTCATCCGTTTGCCAAGGCACACAATAGCCTATTATCCGAAAATGAGGGATAGGTTTTATGTGTGCGCAAGATGTTTTAGTGGTGCGCACACGGGGCCTCGGTTTAAAGTCTAATCCGAAGGACTTTTGGGGGAGAGTGGAGTCGGCACTGATGTTAACTCCAGAGGAAAAATCTTCTTGAACGTGATTCGAACCCGGTCGTCAGCAGATCACGAATGCATCACGCTAACACCAGGATATCCCGTTCCCCTGTGTGCTGTGTGTGTGTGTGTGTGTGTAGTGTGTGTGTGTGTTGTGTGTGTGTCTGTGTGTGTGGGTGTGTGTTGTGTGTGTGTCTGGTGTCTGTGTCTGTGTGTCCTCCAAAGATGATGATGCAGCAGACATCGTTTTATACAGAAGGGGAAGAAATCTACAAATGATACACAGAGAGACTGGTACGGTCTGTCATTCCTATTTTACTGTGAAGAGATTAATTTTGTCTTCCTCTCTTCTATTTCCCACTTTTGTCAACCCCTGTCTACCTTTACCCCCACCCCCCACCCCACACCCCCCTCTGTATTATTCTTTTGTCTGTGCTTAAGATAACAGAGAGTCACGAAGAATTGTACATGTTATATAGCTGAAGATTCACGGTGCATAAAAAAACACGACGCAGTCTCTTACATTTTGGTTTTCTTTTGGTTGTTTTAGTTGTTTTTTTTTTTTTTTTTTATTTTAAGTTGTTTGATGTTTTTTTTTAAACAATAGCTGCCTTTATTTGATTACTGTTTCTTTTCTGCACGCACACAGATACAACAACATAAGCACAACAACAAACACACACACACAGACACGCACGCACGCCACGCACGCACACACACTCACACACACACAACACACACACACACTTCCTTCGGATGAGACTATAAACCGAGTGTCCGTATGCCAAAGCACGCAGAACTCTTGCGGACACGATTAAACCGTTCCACTTTTCGGGAAGATATGTGTGTGCCGGTGGGAATGGATGGACCAAAATTTACAAACTGCATTCAACGGGGACTGGATGTTTTTTAAAAAAAAAAGCCATGAGTGGCTTAGTGAATTATCTCGAAATAATAGAATAAAATATAAAAAGTACTAAATATAAAATAAGCAAACAAGCAAGCCAGCGCGCACACACACACGCACGCGCGCACGCGGTGCGCGCACACGCACACCACACACGACACAAGTACAAAAAAGGTAGCGCGTCAGGCTATGGGATCGTCACACAATTCAAAAGTTTAAGGAATTCCCGAAGCGGCAAAACTGTTCACTAGCCAGTGTCTGTTTTCCCGCATAGTGTATAGGACTTTTAAACACCCGCCGCCCTCAGCCATTTCATGCCGTATAAACTGAATTTACGCTTTCTTGCAGTAGCTTTACTAATCAGTCCTCATCCAGAGGGACTGTTAGCATACGTTCTTGTTATTCCTTCCCACCCCAACCCCCACTCCTCTCTACACATTTGCTGCTGCTGTTACTGTTGTTGTTTATGATGGAGGCGGAGGAGGAAGAGGAGATGGTGGTGGTTGTGGGTGGAAATAGTGGTGGGAAGCTGGTGGTGGTGGTGGTGATGATGAATTGATGAGTACGTTACGATTTCCGCCATGCTGTAATAGTACAAGGGCTGTTAATGTTGATAGCTGTCTTTACATTCACCTGTCGCCTGTCTATAGACCTAGAGCCCCCTGAAAGATTTTGATGGGTGTAGTTGCAGGCGGAAATTGCTGCTGCTGCTGCTGCTGCTGCATCTACTGCTGCTTGTGCTACTGCTACGCTGCGGCTGCTGCGACAAAAATTATCAAAATTGCCAAAGCAAAATTATCCCATAGTATTTAATTTGGTTGTATGGTAAGACCAAAGTTGGCTTAATAATAACTACGCCTACCACCTCCAAAAAACAAAATAGTTCTCTGTCTGTCTGTCTGTCTGTCTGTCTCTCTCTCTTCTCTCTCTCTCTTACTCTCTCTCTCTCTCTCTCTCTCTCTCTCTGTATTACAATTATTATGCAGTGGCTACAGGGACAGGGTTATATAGGCAATAACGGCAAACAGGCCGACAGTGGCGGAGACAGGAGACACTGGGTGACAGGCTGGCTAACCCCCATAGAAGCTGATAGAGCAGGACAAGGAATATTCTACATGTCAGGATGCATGTCGACTATTGGAGCGTGTTCCTGTGTGTGCTGTGTTTGTTGTGTTCTGCGTGCAAAGTAGGTAAGCTTTAGTTCCAGATTGTGGATTCTTTTTTTGATTTAATTCAATCATTCATTGATTCGGTTAGTAGTTAGTTAGTTAGTTAGCAGGCTAGTTAGTTGTTTGGTTGATTAGTTTACTTAGTTACTGTGGTAGGTGATTGTCTTGTTTGGTTGGTTGGTTGGTAGGTTGGTCATTAACTTATTCATTGATGTATTTATGTATCTATTCATTTTCTTATTTGCTTATCATTAGGTTGGTTTATCATTCTAGGAGGTGGACAGGTTGGCGGGTTGCGGGTTTAGGGAAAAAATGTATGACTGTGCGTGCGTGCTGTGTGTATGTGGTCTGTCTGTGTGTCAGTAGTGGTGTTAATGAGTGTGTATTGTTGTGCGTTGCGTGAAGGAATGGGCAACCGTGTACGTGTTTTATGTTTGCGCGCGTGCGTGCGTGCTTGCGCGTGTGAGTGTATGTGTATGTGTGTGTCCGCGCGCTTGCGTGCGTGTGCATGCATGCATGCGTAACTTGTGTGTTGGTTGCGTGTGTGTCTGTGCGCACGCGCTTCCGCGCATTCATGCGTGTGTGTATGTGTGTGCGTAACTAGGGCTTGACTGTGTTTGAAAGGAACAGAGGAATGAAGAAGACCAGTACAAATTCTGGGAGCTGAAACTTCATTGCTACGGGCGGCTGCAGCGACAGGGTCCTATGGCTGTGGCTCTCTGGCAGAGGATCCCTACTGGCAGCCACAGCAACAGATTTACCTACGGAGAAATGGTCTAGTATTGTGTTAGGTTGCATGGGAACAGAAGAGTGATACATTGGATCTAGCACTGTGAAACAAAAATGAAGGTGGAATCCTTGCGATTGTTTTGTTTGTTTGTTTGTTATTTCGTTTCGTTTTTTGGTTTGTTAAGTTTGTTTGTTTGTTTTGTCGGTGTTTGTTGTTGTGGTTGTGTTGTTTGAGGGGGGGGGGGGTTGTTCTTTTTTTTTTCTTGGTTTTTCTTTTTTTTTTTTGGGGGGGGGGGGCGGGGGGTATGATCGACTGTCGTGTAGACGGCAGCGTGTGTGTGTGTGTGTGTGTGTGTGTGTGTGTGGGTGTGTGTGTCGGTCTGTCTGTCTGTCTGTTGTCTTGTCTGTCTGTCTGTCTGTGTCTGTTCTGTGCTGTCTGTCTGTGTGCATGCTGCATGCGTTAAGTTGTTTCTGTGCACACGGTTGAATAATCCTGTCTTCCGAGCCTGCTGCAAAGAAATGAGGTGTATACAAAAACGATGATTGTTCATTAAACGGTTATGTTCTATGAGAGCATGAAGATGCTGCCAGGTGGTGCGTGTGATGAGTAGCCCTCGTAGGAGTGTAAGTTTTGGGGCTGGTGCAGGCCTCTATGTGTCTTCTAAAGAACCATGTCGTCAAGGTGTGGACCATAGCAGTTTTCACGTGTGTTGCAAGGTTTACAACACGATGAGAGGAATCTGACAAGACACAAAGCTCAAAACGCGAATGATAGACAAATACCGACGACCAAAAAAAGCAACACAAAACTGCACAAGGCCAAAGTGGAGAAACAGCGATATATGTTTATTTATTTTCGTTTTCTTTTATTTTGAGTATTAAGGAATAAGTAGTCATGTACTTTTTTTTTACATCTAGTCCCTTTGTGCATGCAGTTTGTAAATGTTGTCATCCGTTCCAGCCAGGAATCATTTGCCTACTCTTCCGAAAGGTGGAGTTGGTTTTAACATGTGTGCAAAATGTTCTGCGTCCGTTCGCACACGGGACCATGGTTTATAATTTCATCCCAGTGATAGAAGTCAGAAAAGAGTCCTTGCTAAAAAAAAAAAAATTTAATCCAGAAGACTGGAATGCCATTTTAAACTCAAAGAATCGTTAGTTTCCCAAAGTCAATGAATACAATTTTGCAAAAAAAGAACCTTATGTAGTCTATCCACGACACCAACTTTAAAAGTTATAACATTATAAATCATGATTCGTATCAATTAGAGGCCTGTCTCGGATTGGGATTAACCATTGCCTTCATGGGATGATTAATGGGTATTTTGACCGACTTGAAATGACATCAATATCATCCACTCTGATTGCCATTTGTATGGCACCTGCTGATGCCCCGTCCGTCTGGTCAGTGGTGACCTGTGGTCATCGGCACAGAACTTCCTGCAGACACCACCCAGGGGTCAGTGCACAGTGGTGGCAAGACAAGGGTCATCTGCGTTTTCAAGTCCCCCCCTCCAAATTCCCCCCACGTCCAAGGCTTCCACAGACGTCAGCAGGGGCAAAACAGCGCCATTTCCACAGTATGGTATGGTGTATAGACTGCAGTTCTTACATACCTTACAGTCGGGATTTTTTTGTAATATGCACTATTTTTTTTAATTGTGGGGAGATGACAGTTAATGTGAGTTCAGTCAGGATCATCCAGTCATAGTTAAAAGGAGACCTCTACCTATTCTGCCTTACAGAAAAGACTTTATTTGCAACAACAAAAAATCCAGAAAACGAGACAAAGATCAAAAGAAAAGCTTTGCTGTGTACATTATGAAGCGAAATGAGGAAATGGTAGAGAGAAGAAGAGGGGGGGGGGGAGGGGAGTAGTGACAGACAAGCAGGACAGGACAGATAGGTTGAGGCCAGGTACAAGAGAGAAAAGAAAGAGAATAGAAGCAGACAGACAGACGAGACGTGGGAAAAGAAAAGACAGTGAAAGATTGATTAACCGCATTAAGGCAACAGAAAATGTTTTAACTACAACAAAGCATTTTCAGCAACAAAAGGAAGACGAAAAAGAAGGGAGCAAGGTTATAAGTTATAGAAGGCTGTTTTGGGGACTTACAATGCTTGAAAAAAAGTATCTGAACTGTTTTATAATAGAAGGACACACTAACCACAATTCGTTCAACCAAAAAAAAAGTTTCATGAAAAGAGTAGTATCTTAATACTTTTGATGACCCAACAATGTTTGTGTTGTGCGTGCGTTGCGTGCGTGCGTGCTTGCATGCGAGCGAGCGCGCGCGCGTGTTGGTGTGTGTGTGCTTGTGGTATATGCATGCATAGTATGACTGCGTATTTATCTGCGGATTCATGCCTGTGTAGGATATGTGTACATGTGTTCAGCACCAAACGCGGGGACAGCCACCCTTTTTCCACAACAATTACCGTCATGAAACAGACACTCTGGCCACCATACTGGAAGCCAAACCCGCACGACCTTACGTCCCACACAGAACCAAACAAGAACGACCACACCCTCAACCCAACCTCCACAATTCTGCACGGCACCTCAGAAAGCGTCATCAGTCAAACTGATACCACCTCTACAGGAAGGTAGCCAGCCGATTCTTTCCTCATACCAAACAAGTACTCTGGGATGCTGAAAACGTCGATAAAAATTGTGGTTATTGGGACCAGATACCCAGTGGAGAAGCAAACGAGATGGATTGTCCAAAGAAGCTCGTTTGATCCAGTTTGGGGTCGATTCTGGTCAGTACGTTTCTGGCCGCCATGCAGAGAGGATTCAGTTTCTGACCCCTGGGTTTTCTGGAGGATCGGCAGAGGGCCGGAGGACGTGGTCTGCAGACTCCCCCCGGATTTGTGTTGTGTGTGTGTGTTGTGTGTTGTGTGTGTGTGTGTGTGTGTGTGTGTGTGTGTGTGTGTGGTGTGTGTGTGTGTGTGTGTGTGTGTGTGTGTGTGTGTGTCCAACACAGGCTTACTTTCTTCCTGTTGCCTGGCCAATTTTTCTACATCGGTGCCTTCAGGCAAGTTGTAAGCTCCATCTTCACCCTTCTCTCTTCTTTCCACCAAGGATCCGTGATGTTCATCCCCTTTCTTCCGCCTGGTAAAAGTGCCATTCTCCACTCGACTCCCTGTCAACACATAACAAGTAAGCGTCTTCAAGAAAAATACATGCTTCACATGAAATAACCCCTAATTTTCTTACATTCTGTATTTTCTTATCTGTCATGATATTTATTATATTTTATTTCATAAATGCATCAACAAACAAACATAAAAATGAAAAACTCTCCATCCCAGCTGATTATTGAAATTACAACATTGCACAGTTTAATGGTAGCTAATTATATATTTCTACATAAGCAACATAATGTGTTCTGATATCAGACAAAACAGCTCCATAAATACAAGGGTATTCATACTTTATAAGTTTACATAATCCAGATCATTCCTTTTTCCATGCACTTCACTCAGTATGAGCGCTTTGATTTGTTGCTTTACAAGATTCAGCGCTATACAAATTCCATACATTATTATTATTATATATACTTACAGGATACTGTGATAAGTCACCTATTTATACTTTACATTCCAGTCAGTCAACCTGTTATACTGGTGTATTAATGAGTTTAAGAAAATCAAAGAATAGGAATGATGTTCTTGATAATAGTACTCTAGAAATGACAATTTTCAATTATGAAAATTCAGATCAAGATTTTCTGTTTGTTTCTTTTCAAAGCACCAAATCAGAAAGGCACCCATTTGTTAAAATCTATGGGGAATAGATATATTCCTTACCCAAAGTAGCCAGCATAGAATGGCGTTTATGAGGAAGGGAGCTGTGTTTAGGGGAGCCTGAATCCTCTGGATGATGGCTGTGGTATTTACGAGAATCCTCTGTAGAGCGACTGAGAGCTGACACAGGCTTGGTCAGAGGTATGGTGCTGCCCAAGACTGGGCTACTGCAACTGCGGTTCACTGGAAAAACAAAGCAATAATTCTGTACTAAATTTTGAAATAAAGATACTATCTTATCAGATGTATTATCTTCTTAAAACAAGTGTTTAATATTATCTTCTTAAAACAAATGTTCAAAACTGTAGCTTTGTATCTTCAACATATTAAATTTAAGTCAGTATTGTATGAGATATCCAGTCATCACTGTTTCTGACCTAAAGAAGTAGATAGTGAATGTCTTTCTTTTCTTCTGAGAATGTCAGATGGACAAATCATGTCTCAACTACAATTTAGAAACCCTCCCAGTCAAATAATTCTCAGTGTGTGTGTGTGTACTTCAATTTTTTTAAATTTTTTATCTATAACCTCTATATATAAATTATCTTCTACTATTCACAAGTCAATTTTTTTTGGTAAATATCCCCAACTCACAAAATCCTAGCTCTTACTCTTTGCACTATAGTCTGTAGATCTACCACACCTGACACAAGTGTAATTTTATCTGAGACCTATACAGTATATAGAATGAATTTAGTGATTTATGAAATGCATTTGATATATTTATAAATAATCTTCACACCCATAGCAATTGAAACATTGATCAAAAAGGAAATAAGTGAGTGAGGAAGAATTACTTACTGCGAGCAACTTCATCCAGTTTAGACAGCAAGGACCGCCTAGCTGATTCCAGTTCTGGACTTGGGTGATCAAAGTCCTGTCTAAGCCACTTGTACACATTGATGTTGGATTGCTGCGGGGTCAGGGGCTTTGGAGAGGAATATAACCTGATGCAATAGAAGAACAAATGAAATAAAACCACATTACCTGACTAAAGTGTGATTCCAATTACAGCGTACACCCACCTACCCACCCGTCCATCCCACACACACACACACTCAAGTCAGAGACGCACACTCAAACACTGAAACACACACACACACACACACACACACACACACACACACACACGCACGCACACACACACACACACACACACACACACTGTCTTTTGATGACTATAATATAAATCTAGATGAGTAGGCCATCACATGTCACTATGTTGTCAGCAGAGAAAAAAATATACTACTTCTACTAATACTACTAGACAACAAAAAATAAACGCACATGTATGACACACACTGGTGGTGAATAATTTACAGAAGTGTATACTGTGTATTTCTTGAAGAAAAGTATGGTTCCCTTTAGAAATAACATGATTAGATACTCAAACTTTAGTGTTATATTTCCTCACCAACAGATAAATGACAGTTAATGAGTTATTACTACTATGACAAATGTGCATCTAGTCCGATGCACAAAACTCCTGTCTCAGTGTCTGATGTGAAAGTGACACAAAGGGCTTTCTGTTTAGGCTGGCAAATCACTAAAAGTAAAACAGTAAAATCAAAACATAGCAAACTTTACCTTCAAGTGCGATAATAACAGTAACTCACAGATTTTCATTGAACAAGTTTGTGAATTTTTCAATGCACTGTCTATTCTGCTATGACCTGGTTCAATAAAAACTTAACATACAATTTCATGAATTTGGGAATTTCTCATTTGTTTGTGGGCGAGTGTGTGGGTGAGTCATGAGTGTATGAGTGTGTGCATGTGTGTACTGTGCGTGTGTGTTGTTTTTACACACATGTGTACCTGCCACAGTGCCAGCAAGTGTACACACTACAAGTTTGTACTACTGACTATTATATAGTATAAAAGTATTAAATATTATGTGGTGTTGTCTTCAACTTAATGTTATTCACACTCACCAACTCCATGACATTAGTATAATTAGATGTGTGTGTGTATGTGTGTGTGTGTGTGTGTGTGTGTGTGTGTGTGTACCGTGTGGGTGTGTGCATTATTGCATATGTGTAAATGCATTTCTTGTGAGTGTGTGTGTGTGTGCATTATTACATGTGTAAATGTTTCTTGTGTGTGTATACATGTGTGTGTGTGCACGCGCGCCTGCATGTGTGTGTGCCTGCCTGCCTGCAAATGCAAGTACTTTGGCTAGCATAATATTAATAAGTGGAATGTGTGTGTGTTACTAATGATTATGTTTTATTTTTTATTTATTGATTTATTTTGAGGATAATACAATAAGCACGTGTGTGTGTATGTGTGTGTGTGTGTTGTATGTGTGTCACTGTATAATGTGTGTCACTGTGTCAGTGTGTGTGTGTATATGTATGTATGTGTGTTGTGTTGTGTATGTGTACATGTGTGTATCAATACTATCATGTGTATGCACAAGAGCAAATTTTATATTATGTAATGTATGTGAATATGTGCACACACACAATGTATGGTAACTCTTTACAATACACTACAGTGAAAGCAGCCTATACATGTATACAATAGTCAATAGTCACTACAGAGTACATACTATACAGTATCACTTAGTCAATTGTAAATGTAATAAACTTCTGATTACTACTGTACTAGTGTCAATTTCAAGGCTATCCCCTCACAAGTCTACTGATACAGTGATACTGATAGTATTCCTATTCATCGAAAGTCTTATTTCAATGTAGTCATAGATCTATAGATCATAAATCAGTAGTAATCGAAAAAGTACTGGAACTAGAAGTATCTACAGCAAATGTAGGAGTAGTAGTAGTAGAAAGAATCATAGATGCTGTGCTTAGCAAACAATACTACTATTATTTTTAATATCAAATACCTGGTAGCAGTAGCACTAGCAGTACTTGTTATAAGCAACTCTGGGCCTACTAGTAGTACTAGTACTATAGTAGTTCAGTAGTAGTACTTAGTACCTATCTTAACTATTGTACTGGGAACACATGACAGAATTTACAAAACCGCATACACAGGGGGACTAGGTGTAAAAAAGCAAGTAAGTGCTTATTCCATTATCCTTGATATAAAAGAATGAAATAAATAAATAAATAAATACTGAGTTAATGCTGTTGCTAATGACCCTATATAATACATTATTACATACTAGAAAGTTGGTAACCAATAATTGTATAGTAGTCGGTATAGTGAACAAGTCAATCACTCTACTCAGCTAGTGAGCTACTGACATTAAAACTAAAAGCTACTCGAACACAAACTGACACAAAGTTCTTCAAGTAATCTCAATCTGTGACTCACCAACTGTCGTCTTCATCTTTCAATGATAAATTATCAACATCAAGCACGTCTACATCTTCAAGTCCCGCTTCGAGGACGGTGTTCTTCAGGTGATCTGAAGGAGGGTGACCATGAACTTTGTCACCGCAACTTGTGTGTGTGGCAACAGTTTCCCCAACGTCTCCATTCGTAAATAATCGTGATGAACCATCCACACTGCTGACTTTTTGTTTGCTGCGCAACAGTTCATTCTGTTTTTCCAACTTTTTCACCAGTTCTTGTAATTTCTTCACTTCATTTTCCGGATTAATGAGATTATCAGTAGACTCCATGCTGTCATACGAAGGTATGAAACATAGGGACTGTGTTCATCCACAACAAACAATAGTTGGTCTATTCACTTTCTCCACCTCCTTCGCCATATTTACAACAATCGCGCATGCGTAAGATGTACTTCCCTTGAATCATAATGCGTGAACTGTGTCCGTCTTTAGGCCTAGACCTATCTCGGCCGCCCCAGTAGCAAAGCACAGGATGTGTGCAACTTAGGCTAGTAGGGCCTACACACAGAAATTGAAAATTTGCATGTTCCCTTCTGTTTTTCTATAATTATGACTCTTGATCTTATATTCATACCGCACATACTAAGGTATCCACAGAAATAAAAACCACTTTTTGTGAAAGACTAGCCTCTGACTCAAAACTAATGTGGTTTTGAACAAATTTGGTAGGTTTGAATTTTTTTTAATTTTCAGCAAACAGTCCTTTGTTGTCTGCTAGCTTCCTTACGGCAATATGCATGCATGATTATATCCAACATTCTCGTGATTACCTGGTATTACTCTATGTCCTCAATTCCAAAAGCAAGTACACAGTGCATTTTTTCATACTTTAAAAAATCTGTGAAATTACCTCTTTTTTTTTCGACTTGCACTCTATAGACCCTTAAGTTATTACAGGTGTGTACCCTGTATGAATGAATACCAGTTGACACATCCCCATCTTCATGAAGACCTAGGCCTGTACACAAGTATTACCAATTATGCCCAAACCATTAAACACTGTGGGGTCTTGTCAGTGTTGATTTAGTCAGCCAGCTCCACTTGGCGCTGCATGTTGTTGTTACTGCTGTTGTTTTATAAAGCAATGTGGTATTTTTTATAACACCAAGTGTTGTGCATGTCAATCTGTGTGCTCAAGGATGGATGTAGCATGCATGCAGCTTTCCCTTCTCAACAAGAAAAAAATAATAATAATAAAAAAGGAGGGGGTGGGGGGGGGGGGGGGGGGGGACACATTCATGCTTTTAGTCAACAATAACAGGCTAACGTGCCGGACATGCATGTGAGAGTGATAAATGAAAATGATGAATGTTCTTACCCGACTTTTCCATTCTGGTACTCCAGGTAAATATTCAATCGTAACAACTATGGTCAGATAATCCAAGTAAATAATTGATTGGTAACAACACCATCACTGTGCCCGCTCATTTTGTCACAAGAACAACTGTCTATTCTTGATCATGATTATGCTTTTTTCTTATGTTGTAAAAAAAAAAAAGTGCCACAATTTAGCACTAATGTGATGAAAGTAGCGAGCATGTGCGTGCGTGCGTGCACACACACACACACACACACAATAAAAAAAAAAATAACACACACACACATGTGTGCATGTATGCTTTTACACATAATGTCATCAAGTTATTCAGATAAATAGCTATGAGAATACATAACCAATTGAATAAATAAATAAAAATATATATAAAGGAATAATTGAAGTCAAAGAAAAAAAGTTATTTCTTTCTTTTCTTCTCAAAGGCAATGGAAAAGGGATAGGCCTATAGGCCTACAAACAAACAAAACAAAGAACAATGAAAAACTTTAAAACGTTTTTCTATTAGGTAGGTGTTTGTCAGTTGTTGAAATTGATAAAGATTGTCTTTCTTCTTCTCTACGTTCCCTTACCGAGTGGGGTGCATAGCACCTAGTCTTCTCTTATGCTTGTAACTGCAGGTGTGCCTGCTGGCCTTGGCAGGCTCAGTTTTGTATGTAGGTTGCCTGCTGGGTATGTTCTGTTTCCCTTACCCACCGATCACTGACACAAATTACGGGATCTTAAACGTGCATATTTGATTTTGTGTTGTTGTGGTGGTGGTGGTTGTGTGTGTGTGTGTGTGTGTGTGTGTGTGTGTGTGTGTGTACACACGAAGGGAATAAAAGGCAATGGCAGGTCTGCACACGAAGCTGACCTGGAAGATCATTAAAAAAAATCCCCACTGTTAATTCACCAGACATCAGTCACTGAGATTCGGACCCACGACTTCAAGGATCCACGGGATTGAAGTCAAACAGTCTTAACCACTCCACCGTAGAGTCCATCTGATAAAGGTTCTCTTGCTTGTGAGTTACAGTGGTGGTCAGTATCAAAATCACCTATTATTTTTTTATATATTCTTTTATATCGAGGATAATGGAATAAGCACTTATGTGCTTTTTTACATCTAGTCCCCGTGTGTATGTGGTTTTGTCAATTCTGTCATCTGTTCCTACTGGCACACAATCGCCTACTCTTACGAAAAGCGGAACAGGACTTTACGTGTGCGCAAGATGTTTTTTGTGTGTTCGAACACGGGACCTCGGGTTATAGTCTCATCCGAAGGACTTTTGGGGAGAGTGGAGTCTGCACTGATGTTAACTCCAGGGGAAAATATCCCCTTGAATGGGAATCGAACCCGGGTCGTCAGATTGCGAGCGCAATGTTCTAACCACTAGGCTATCCCGTCCTAAGCGATGTATTAGCTTTACTAATGCTTTATTCAATAAGCTGCCAGTTTTACAACCACAACATTTGAGGGGAGGGGAAGAGGGGAGGGGGGTCTGTAAAAAAGAAATTAAGTACTTTCTCTACCCAATTCTATCTCTACCCAGACTGCTTCTAAGGCCCTGACATGTAGATCGGGCCGTAACTTAGAAGCTAAATAATTCTGTCCATAACTACATGGCTACTAACTCTAGTCGCCTGTGCGGATCTCCGAGATTGTCACTCCTGAAGGGTGTCGAATAATTAAGGTAAAAAAGGTAAAGGAGTCCCATAACCTATAAGGTCGTAGGGGAGCGAGGTGTCAGAGACCTCAATTCTCTAGGGCCAGCATATTGAGGGCGGCGCCCATCTCCTCTCCCTCGCTGCTTTACCTTCCCTGACCCTAAAGAGGGCAGGTACCCATTTACAGCTGGGTGAACTGGGGTAACTGTACTGAAGCCAAGGCACGCAAACGGTCACCCATCCAACTGGTAACCACGCTCGACGCTGCTTAACTTGGCTGGAGGAAAGCGAGTGCTCCGACCACTGAGCTATCCCGTGTCGAATAATTATGGAATAAAATAGAGCAATCAGTACGTGTTGGCGATAATAACCATGTTTCAAAAATAGTAATAGCATCAAAGTGCTCACTTTTTGCAGCAATCAGATCAACGTTTTCCACAAGACTTGTGGCATTGATGTGTGCGACACCGAGTTCTGGTCCTGGATGAGTCTCCACACCTCCTGAGGGAAGGAAGAACACAAGCCTGCAAGCCTGCACTGAGCTAAAAGCTGGGGGGGGGGGGGGGGGGGGGGGGATTTGACTGGGTCCCAGACGAAAATTTGATACGGGAACATTACATGCCGAAAGGTTTGACACAGACCTATGTATAATGCTAATATTTAATAGAAAATATTACAGCCATTGGTAACGCCAGGTTAACGGTCAGATTCGACAGAAAAACTTTTATTACTTGGATCAAGGAAAGACAGTCTGCGATGAAGTGTAGAAATCACCAATTCTGGCTCTGTTCTACACTAAGCTAGCATCCATGCTAACGTTACAGAGCAAACAAGGGTGAGGAATAGAAACGTGGCCAGTACTAGTATTTTGTTGTTGTTGTTGTTGTTGTTGTTCCCCGGCTAGAGGCCCATGATTTTACTGTGAGCTTGCATATGCAACCATTTTTGTTTTAATTTTTTACCCATTCTGACTTTGGGGATGGTGTCTTAACACACAGCTGTGGGCAGGCACTTTGAAAAAAACCCATTGTCATTTGTTCTTACAGGCTCGATATGTCCAACGGAATTTTAAAGTGTATACAAAATGTTCTGCTCGGGCACAGGCCTCAGTTCATAGCCTCACTCATGTAGTTTTTTTTGTAGGAATGGAGTCAGAAGCCTACTGATGTTAACTCCAGGGTAAGGTAAAGGTAAAGGAGTCCCATAACCTATAAGGTCGTAGGGGAGCGAGGCGTCAGAGACCTCACTTCTCTAGGGCCAGCATATTGAGGGCGGCGCCCATCTCCTCTCCCTCGCTGCTTTACCTTCCCTGACCCTAAAGAGGGCAGGTACCCATTTACAGCTGGGTGAACTGGGGGAACTGTACTGAAGCCAAGGCGCGTAAACGGTCACCCATCCAACTGGTAACCACGCTCGACGCTGCTTAACTTGGCTGGGGGAAAGCGAGTGCTCCGACCACTGAGCTATCCCGTCGTAAAAATCCTTAAAACAGGCGTCTCCGTGGTGGCTTAATTCCGGGCCGTCAGACCACGAACGCAACACTCTACACTAGGCTATTCCACCCCCCCCCCCCCCCCCCCCCCCCCCCCCCATTGGGTTGTATGCGGCCCTTCGTTCTCCCTCAGCTGAGTATGGAAATACTAGTATTCTATTAAGTCTTTTAGAGAAGAAATGTAATGTTAATGAATGTAATAACTAATATGTAAAGAAACATGAAGAGGAAAAAGAGGTCAAGCCAATATAAAAAGTATGGGTGAAAACCACCTTGTGCGCCCTCCACTCATGGCCAATGTGCTTCTTGCGAGTTCTAAAGATTCATCAATATACAAAAATAGTTATATCATTAGGATGTCTTCTTAGACAAACAGTAATCAAAATTTCTTAATAAGGCATGTTTAGCGTGCATGTTCGATCCTCTGCATGAGTAGGCCTACACACACACACACACACACACACACAACGGGGAACCATAGGTCTGGCAGGTCTGTGCTCCAAGTTGAGATGGCAAAAATCCCCACCCTTGCCAGATGCTACTGCGGGACACAAGCCTACAACTTAAGACGTAGTGATGATTGGAAGATGTTTAGATGTGTGCCATAGGATGCATCATTTCTCTTAATAGGTTAGGAAACCTGATGTGTGACTGCTTCTCGATTGATCTACACCTCTGATACACCTAGCCTACACCATGTTCCGACACTGATACCGATCAAACCGGCTTTAAATGCTTAAAATCAACTTCTTTCTTTACCAGTCCTCACTCACTGGGACTGGCTGGGAATTTATACATTGTCTCTGCTTGGACACCCTCGTGAACTTTAGAGACAAAGCATTTCTTTCCGTAGTTATGAGCAAGTTGAGTTACATTCAGCCAGAGTGGCAGATCCGTCCCAGCATGACTGAGTTAATTAATATTTTTCTTTGCAGAAGTTCGCAGTCTTGAAATTGCAGCAACATAGGTCATCAGACATGGCAAAACTCAACTGATTTCAATAGTCTGCTCATGTAGACTTGTAGACCATGTTTGTGTCTGATCCAGGTTAAAAAACCAACACCCCATCAGTTATGATTATAAGCAAAATGCCAAGGCATGCCTTGAAGTGTTGTTATGCTTTGACATTTTTATGTTGAAATTACTTTCAGCCGGGCTCATAGCACAACAGCCTGTACACTCCATTAAAGGATACAAAATTCTCTGAAGTCGTAGTATAGCTGCCTACATTGCAAGGTATCCTAAAGCAGAAACATTGGTAAACTGTACTCTTCAGTGTATATTCAGAGTAACTCCCAAGTGTGATAAGTGCAAAAGAGTGCCTATTCTTTGTGGTCACCTAAGTGTTAAGTTGGGGAGCGCTCAACAATAACAACAGAATTATGATAATACAATTTTGTTGTGCCCCATTGAAGCCAAACATGGATCCTTTGTGACAGGCCTTCCTGAGAGAATCAGGCACTCTCCGTCTGATATGGCTTAATATGTCATAGTTGCTTAATACCAGTAAGGTTCGTTTTGAAGATTTAGGTTTTGCTTTACTCTCTTTTTTATGTAGGGTTTATGGGGTTCTCCCATAAACTCAGCGTTGGTCCTCGGTTGACCCTTATGGCTGGCCAGACCATTGATTCGAGGAACGACAGAAGAGATTATTTTAAATCTTGTATTAATCTGTATAAAGTTGCACAGTTTTAATATGAGATTCGAATGTTTACGATGTGACAGTCCTGATATGGCCACTGTATCCAGCGGGGCCATGTGTAATTAGACTGGATGTTTGGATTTACTAGTGACAGCGGATCGAGGTTAAATCATCAGTGAACAAATTTAACTGCTCAACAGTAGGGCAAGTAGGAGTTTTGCAGACATATATGAACACTAGGACATGAACGGGTATAGCCATCCACTATGGTAACTCTAATGCTGAGCATATTCATTTCACCAATAGGCTACCAGCCACCATCATGATACTAATTATTGTCTCCATTTTTTGTAACAGATGGATGCGTGTGCTCAAGACGTTACGCTTGCGTCCGTTCACAGGACCTGAATGGTTTACAGAACAAAATAGCCTGCTGTTTATTGGAGAGTGAAATCCAGGGAACCAATGTGTTTGCTAACTTCATGGGGGAAATCCCCTCAGTCAAACTGACAGCTGAGCAGCAGCGAACTCGGAACCACAGCCATCACCCAAGCTGAGTAACAGGTCCCACGCTCTTTTCTGTCATCCCGCTATTCGGCCGGCCACCCAAAGGCACTGTCACGGTAGTAAATCTGTGATGGGTATGAAAATAACAGAAACTGTGGGCTGTAACTGAATTTGGCAGTAAAACTGTTTATATGGTTATTCAGTCGTCTATTCGCATACAGAAATAAACAAAATTAATCTGAACAATATCAGACGGACGGGTGCAGTGATTAGTCCTGCCCATCCAAAAGTCGGCAGCATTAGTGGTGGATTTAAGGTAGGGCCATGATTTGTATGCAGTCATGTTTACTCTCTAGTACCGTTCAAGTGCATAATGCAGATCAGATCAGATCATTTGAAGATCTTGATTTTATACAGATCATGTCAGCATTCGGTGGGCGCCGGGTTACAGAGCTGTGAACATACCCAGCATGCGGCTGAGCCTTCACTAGCGCCAGCATTAGGTTATGCTGTTTGTTAAGATCGCGCTGAATGGGTTTCTTGGCATGTGTGGCGTGATATCACGGAATTTTCTCTTTGCCGGACTGTCAGTGATGCCTTCTTTCGTGTCTTGCTGAAAAATTGAATCAGTTAAAAAGCCCCTCTACCCACCCCCACACACACATTCCAAAACCCACACCTAAATCCTGAAACTGATGTTGGTGATGATGATGATGATGATGATGATGGTGATGAAGAGAGAGAGAGAGAGAGAGAGAGAGAGAGAGAGAGAGAGAGAGAGAGAGAGAGAGAGAGAGAGAGAGAGACAGACAGACAGACAGACAGACAGAGGCTGCTCTAATCTTTTTTCCCGTCCGGTTAGACAAACGTGTCTTATCTTAATCAAGTTTGGTCAGCCGTTTAGAGTTTACAAGCGTTTGTCTTACAATTGTAAGCGCCCCCACCCCCACCCCCACCCCTCCCCCATTCAGTCCGCTTTGAACAAAGAGTGTCTGGACACTCAACTGTCACCAGTCTGTCTAAATTAACGGCTTGACACTGATACTGTGTGTGGTTAACAAAACGCAACTGATATGTCAGTCAGAGGCTTACTCAAGCGAAGCTTCGCGGGAGAATATGAACTCTGTCAGTGATGTTCAACAAACAGGCTTTATC
>CM054144.1:26679578-26698755 GCA_028751875.1 Rapana venosa | reverse complement strand
TTTTGAATATTTCATGGATTAAAAAAACTATATCATGGCTTTCATCTAGATGCAAACTTAGATTCATGTTGGGATGGTCATTGTTGTCATATCTAAAACTCTAGATTAATATAAGATTTTCAAAAAAGATATCAGTCATTCATTCCTGAAGTCAGAATGTGGCTACCTTAATAATGGACAAAAATGATCGCGAATGCAAATATCTCACCTTTGGTAACCCTTGGATCTCTAGCTGTGGAACAAACACCCCCCCACCCTCCCCTCCCCAGGAATCGTAAAATTGTTTTTCTTAAAAAAAGTGAAACATTTATTTGTAATGAATGCTGTTGATTTGTGCTTCAAGAAAATCTGCGTGTTTTTTTTTTGAAAAAGTGAAATTTTTGTTGTATTTTTATCTCCTGATTTCTGTGTCTTCAGGATAGCGAATCTTTTAGACAAATTTTTCTGTTATGTTCAATTGTGTGAAAGGATATCTCATAGGTTTGGAGAATCCGTAGTATCTTATTCTCTAATCTTACTAGGTTCCGGTGTGTGTGTGTGGGGGGGTGTCATCATTTGCCTTGCCAGACTGGGCACAAATAACTTGGTTGTTCTGTCTGTTTGTAGGTCTGGAATTCCTGCTCACCGGTTCTCCTCGGGTCATGGAAGGGAGGAGACTTGGCGTGATGGCTGTTTCTGACAGGAAGCTGGTGACACTAGTCTTTATGTAATTATTTGTCATGTGCTTTGGCTTCTTTATACTTTGCCTGCATTTGTTGCGGGCCAAAGCAATGGACCACCACTGTGTGTACTGTCTTGGTCACCAAGAGTTGCCGCTGTAGAACGGTTATTTTCAAAAAGAAAAAGTGATTGTGTCTTCAGCTATGGTTGTGGGGATATTATACTGCCCCAGTGCTCATGGTTTTTGTTCAGATCATTATTGTGCACAGAATATGTGTTGGTTATGTTCATTTTATCCATACCCTCTGCCATAACTTGAGTATTATGTGGATTGTGGTCTCTCAGGACAGGTAGCTCCTTTAAACAAAGAAAATCAATTCTGTGTAGTCTCACTGTCAGTGATGATTATTTTCAACAGTGAAAAGTGCTTGAAGTTTACAATTTCATATGAAAAAAAAAGAATTGTGATCTTGCTGATCTTTATTTTCATAAAAAAAGATTCTAGTCTTGCTGCCAGATTGGTTGTCCTTTTCACTAAAGGAGAGGTATTGTAGTCTTGCTGTTGCCTTGTTAGTCATTTTCAACAGAGAAAATGATTCTAGTCTTGTTGTCACATTGGTTGTCCTTTTCAACAAAGAAAGGTTACTGTAGGCTTGCTGTTGCTTTGATGGTAATGTTCAATACAGAAGATTATAGTCTTGCTTACACACTTTAGCCACCTTTCAACAAAGAAAAAAATGATCGTAGTCTTGCTGTTAGACTGATGGTTATTCTCGACAAAGTGATTGTAATCTTGGTGTCACAATGATTGTCATGTTCAACATAAAGAAAAATGATTGTAGCCTTGCTGTCGGACAGATAGTTATTTTCAACAAAGGGAGTGTAGTCTTGCTGTTCAGGACTGATAGTCATTTTTGACATAGGAAAATAGTCATAGGTAAATAGTCAGTCATGCAGTAAAGTAGTTCATAGTCATTTTCAACAAATGAAAATTATTGTAATCTTGACTTAGAAATTTCATTATCATTTCAAAGTGATTGTAGGACTGATAGATATTTTTTCTTTTTTTACAAAGAAAGGGATTGTGGCTTAGACAAATAGTCATTTTCAACAACAACTGAAAAAAAGGGGGTTGTTTACTGATTTCCAGGACTGATTATCTGTAAAAAGGGATTATAGTCTACTGTCAAACTAGTCATTTTTATCAAAGAAAAGTGATTTAGTCTTCTTGTCAGGATTTTTATTCATTTCAATGAAAGAAAAGTGATTATAGTTTTGCTGTCAAGACTTAGTCATTTAAATCATAGAATATTGATTGCAGTCTTGGTGTCAGGACTTATAGTCATTTTAATCATAAAAAAATGGCGGTAGTCTTGTTGTCAGACTTATTTTAATCATATACAAATGATTGTAGTCTTGTTGTCAGACTTATAGTCATTTTAATCAAAGTGAAATGATTGGTAGTCTTGCATTTAGGACTGATACTCATTTTTGATGGAGAAAAGTGGTGAATGTTGTTCTCTCAGGACTGATAGTCATTTTAACAAAACAAAGAAAAAGTGGTTGTATTTGCACAAAGAAAAGTGAAGACATTCACAACCGTGTGTACCATCGTGGAGATACACTGTCTCATACTCGTGGTCTTTATTCACACTTGCAATGTGCACATTGTATCATGGATACAAAGTCATGTCCCTTGTACTGTTATCTCTTACATGTTGTATTCATGATTATAGGCTTTCAGGACAGATGGCTCAGAATCTGTGGTTAAGAACTGTAAGGAGGACCAATACAGTGTGATTTCTGTTTGTGGTCATGAAGAGAAGAGGCTGTGTAAAGAACTGAAGGATTTGAGTCAGGATCACAGAACATGAAAAGACCAAGAAATCTTTAGTCAAACATCTGTGAATATAAATGACTGGAGTTGGGTGAGGTGTAGATGATGGCGTAGCAGGACTGCAGGTACAGCATGAACAGTTAGATGAACGTACAGTGTTTAAGATCTCTGATGAATGTGATATGGTCAGTGTACTTAAAGGGTAGACAGTTTTCCCGGTATGTGTGAACAGTATTAGGATGTGCCTAGGTCAGCAGAGAGAAGAGGATGCACCTTGAATTCCTTTTTCAACTATCCCGCGCATTGTCAGAATTGCAGGGTAGTGTAATGAGGTGGAAATGTGTATGAATAAGCAATTGTTTATTTTATTTAGGATTTGAAATTTTTTTTCTTGATACTATTGTACAGTACAATCAAGCAATCGTGATATGATTTTTGTTGTGCACTTTTAAGAAATATGCTGCCAGTTTTTTTATTTACAGTGGAGTTTTACTGTATATACACCAATTTTTCATTATTTATGTACCAAAAAGATTTTTATTTGGTATGTTTGGAGACCATAAAGACTGGAATTTTACTTTGTTGGGAAAGACGTCTTTAACTGCTTTGATGTATGCTGTGTGTTTGTGTGTGTTTGGTTTTGTGTGTGAGAGAGTTGTTCTTTTGTTGTGCTGTAACAAATGAAAGAAAGAATGAAAAAATGTTGCTTGTGATACATGGACAATAAATGTCAGTATAAATAGAAACTTACATGAGTATTTCAGATTCTTTTTTGTTTTCACTCAGTTTGAAATTGTCATCACAAATCAATGTATCTTCCTCCATTTTTCTTTACTCTAAGCCCCCACCAGCTTTTGTTTTTATTTTCTTCTTAAATTGTTGTTTCATATGTCATATGAGTGAAAATGTGTTGCGCTGCCATTGAGCACCTGATAAGTCAGGCCCAGTGCATCCACCTTCAGCATGCAAACAGTACTAGTGCCTTTGTATCATGATGATAAATGATAAGAAGTAATAAATTTTGAACTGGTCTGACCAACCTGTACCCTCATATGATAACGATTTTCTGGAAAAATGTTAGAGGAATCGTGGAAGAGACATCGCATGGCGGCTAGAAGCATACTCAATAAGGCATATCTGGGCATGCACAGCTGTCACGTGTCACAAAGTTATGTCAAACTACAAGAGATGGAATGGTAACTTGTGTCTGAGGTCTGTTGTGTTTAGGAATCCTTGATAAGCAATGACTCACTGTGCTTCCCATTCATCTACCAAATTTTGACAGCTTCAGCGGGAATTTACTGTAGGTATGAAAATGAAGAAGAAGAATTTGAGACTGTTGTCATTATTGTGTATCGACTGATGACGATGATGATGCATTGAAGATCTGGCTTGGTTTGTGTTGACTAGCAGAGCTGTATTATGCTCTGCTGTCATCCGAGCTTGAGAAACGCAGATATGCACAGTGTTGGTCAGAAAATTAGAGAAACATCCTTGAAGTCACACCAACGAAGTGGATGATGCTTGTTTGTGTGGTATCAGTTTTTCCGCCATGTCCAAAGCATTATTGGGTCTCAATACAGTAAGCAAGAACACCCCCCCCTCTCTCCTGTCTGTCTGTCTGTTCCCTTACAGGGCTTGTGCTTGTGGCTTAAGCATGATGTCTGCCTGCTGGCCTCAGGCAACACTTTCCGACTTCAGAGCAGCTCATTTCAGTGTACAGTTTGCATGCTAGGTATTTTCATGTTCCTGTAACCCACCAAATACTGACATGAATTACAGAATATTTAACATGCACATTTGGTCTGCATGAGTGTTTTTTTGGGTGTGGTGTTTTTTTCCCTGGTGTAGAGCTCAGAGGTTCACCAGTGGTTAGATTTTGTGTATGCGACCATTTTTGCCCACCGAGAAGGTAGCTGCATTCCGACTTTGGGGATGTATGCTGGGTATGTTCGCTTCTCCCTAACCAACCAAACGCTGACATGAATTACAGGATCTTTAACTTGTATATTTGATCTTCTGCATGTGTATATACACAAGGGGGAATAAGGCATTGGTGGGCCTGCACTTGAAGTTGACCGGGGAGCCACTGAAATTCGAACCCACGATTTCATGGGCCTATGGGATCAAAGTCGAAAGGTCTTAACCACTCGGTTATAGCGCACATCTTCTGCATGTGTAAATACATGAAGGGATTTAGGCACTGGCAGGTCTGTGCCTAAATTTGACATGGGAGATCATAAAAATTCACACCCTTAATTCACCAGACATCATCACCGAGATTTAAACCCAGCACTTCAAGGACCCACAGGATTGAAGACAAATGGTCTTAACCACTTGGATATAATGTCCATCAGTAAGAATCTAACAAATCTCATTAAAAAAACAGTAGTCCAATTAAAAAAAAAAACCCAACTAATTTCTCTATTCAGATACACATAAAATGTGCTTACTAAATACTGTAACATGCATATGTGACAAGACATCCATATAATTACATTTTACATAATATATTATTTGCTTGAACGATATAGTGGTATAAACCTGGCTCTTAGGGCTGAAGAGATACATAACGAAGGGAGGCTGAAGCAGTGTCCATAATGATGCGGTTTGTCTTGTTGCATCATCATCTTCGTAAGAGGTGGAGGTAGCGCTGTAGATGAGGCGAACGCATGACAAGGGTTCTGAAAACACGCATGTCTTCTGGCTGTGGGCAGTACTCTGTGGCTTTGTGAACTGTCCTTGCCAAACTGTGCAGAAAAGAACAGGCACCATTTTAGTCACTTGCAATGTTTTTCAAAAAAAGAAAAACAGCCAACCTGCCAATTACTCCAAACAAAAGATTTTTAAAAAATGCTATGATTGTAACTAAGGCATTTGGCTGCTGTTAATAACCTGAATCATACAGTACAAACAAAAGTTGAGGCAAGGGTATTAGACAGGAATAATACTAGAATGGCAGTAACTGTTGTCTGTGTGCTTTGGGTGTTGCTGTTCTTGTTTATGTGGTCCTGTCAGTTTTACCTGACATCTCTTCAGAACATACTTTTAAAGTGATCCCTAAAAGTATGATCAACAAACGCAAGCACACACACACACACACACACACAGGATAGCCTGGAGGTTATCATAGCACTGTGCAATGCACTCGTGATCCGGTGGCCCAAGTTCAAGCCTGGGTTTGAGCCACCACTGAAACATCCATTCAAGGGGACTTTTCCCTAGGTGTTACATCAGTACTAACTTTGCTCCCTCGAAAGTCCTTTGAAGGAAAATATTAACCAAAGTCCCATATGCAGACACACGCAAAACGTCTCGCACACAAGTAAAAACCCATTCCGCCATTCGGGAGAGTAGGCCATTAAGATTATGTCCTGGTTGGAAAGGATGACAAAATTTACAAGACCGTTTGCACATGGGGCCTTCATGTTAAAAAAGCGCATGAGTGCTCCTCAAAACGAAAGAATAAAAACCAACCAACCAAACAAAACATTCAAATGCATATATGGACACATACCCCTCCATCCACCCCTACCTAGACACCCAGACCCACACACTCACACTCACACACACAACTCGACATACTCATTCCTGAAAGAACTGGAGGCGTGGAAAGGCACCAGCAGGTTGAGGATGAAGAACTGGTTGCTAGGCTCCCTCAGCATGTCGCACAGCTTGAGGCCTTGCAGCAGGCAGTTGTAGGCCGGGTCACGGTCCATCAGCAGCTCTTGCAGTGCCTCCTCCACCTCCCCACACGTGCTTCCCTTCCTCTCCCATAGGCCAGACATCACACAGCTGAAGGCAGCGTGGAAATACTGCTGATCCTGTTCAGGGCAATGTCGGTTACTTCACATGTCAGGTGTAGTTTTGTTTCATGTGTTGTACTTACCCCACCAAAAACAAAAACAAAAACACGCCCACTTCACCACCGCTACCACTACCACACTACACCAACAAACCAACCAACCCACCAGATCATTATCAAGAAAAAAAAAGTTTCGTGTTCAAAATCTGTAGAGGGTTTCCTTCATTATACCTGTTCAGAGCATTTTGCATTTCATAATTTCAATTGCTTTCTTTCTTTCACTCTGTCTTCCTCCACCTGGGGTCTCTTAACTTGCCCAAGATTTGGAATTAAATTTAGTATTGATCAGTTCATTAGGGATGAAAAATGAAAAAAGAGCACAAGAAGTACAAAACATGTACAAAATAAGTACAAAATAATGTATGATAGCCGAAGCTGAAGCTGATAACAGCCAAAGCTGATGTTTTTCCCATCTATCTATCTATCTATCTATCTATCTATCTATCTATCTATCTATCTATCTATCTATCTATCTATCTATCTATCTATCTATCTATCTATCTATCTATCTATCTATCTATCTATCTATCCATCTATCTAGCTAGCTACCTATCTATCTAAAATGGGTGTAATTATTTGCAATGGAAACCCAGTTTCAAGTACACTGCTACTTTTTAATGCATATTTAAGTTTCCGAAGTCGGGATGCTAAAAAATCAGAAGTCGGACAAAAAACAACAAACCAAAAAACCCCACCCCAAAACAACAACCCTGGAACAAAAACCACATGCACACTGGTGTCGTGTTCAAACATCTCTCCGAAGTCAGAACACAGTAACGGTGGGCAAAAAACGGTCGCATAATAACGCAAAACACACCATCGGTAAACCTTGGAGCTCTACCCGAGAAACCCCCCCAACAAAACCAACCAACCAAAAAGTCAAGAACCCCCACCCTCCTCTCCCCAACATATTTACACACGCAAATGGAACCACATGTTCAAGCATACAATATTGTTGTTGTTGTTGTTGTTGTTGTTGTGCGTTCCCCAACTTTACACCCTGGGGGTCACCCAGAACATGCACTCTGCCTCACTCACCCCACCTGGGAATAATCACTGTGAGATATGAAGTACACTGGATGAGAAGTTTGCGTGTATGACTCTTTTTCAAGCACCACGCCATATAGGCAGCCATACTCCGACTTCAGAGGACTTTTTTTCTCCTTTAACAAAGGAGAGTGCGGGTTGTTATGTTAAGAGCTTGTCATGGCTGAAGGCAATCTCAACACATTTTACAACATAACAACGTTTTAATGTAGGCCTTGGCAATTAGCTGACATCAATTATAACTGACACAGCTATATGTGTCCATACATTTGTTTGAGGAAAAAAAAAGAAAGAAGAAGAAAAAACAATACCTGGGGATAGGTGATAGTTGTCAAATTGGTTTCCACACTAAGACAGAACCTCTGAGCGTCGCACACATAGCCGCTACACCGGGGAAAGGCCAGGCTGCACATGCGGGTTGGTCTCAGCTCTCTGCAAACTGCTGACAACAGTGGTGGATCAAATGGTTAGACAGACACACGAACGTACTGACAAACCTGTGTAAAAATAGTGGAGATATTTGATCTACCACGACTCTGTACAACTTCTCAGCTACGAGTACAGTATGAAAAGGGAGGATGTGGCCTCTAAGAAAGAGGCTGCATAAATATTACATTTTACTGCAAAGGCAAAGTGTATAATTATGCTGTAACGTTTGTGTGTGTGTGTGTGTGTGTGTGTGTGTGTGTGTGTGTGGTGTGTGTGTGTGTTGTGCATACGAAAAAAAATCTTGCTTGAAAAGGATAGTTGCATTTGTACTTCTCCCAAAATTGATAAGGAACGTAAAGGTATCTTATTTTTTGTTGTTGTTATACTTTTGCATATCGGGTGAAAATTTAAAAAACCAACAGACAACAACAATAGACAACAACGACCCAACAATGTGAAGTCTAATTTGAGTGTCACTCTGGAATCTTTTTAAGCTTGCTCAAGTCAGCATAAAATAATCAGTTAGGCCCAGCAGTAGATCAAGCCATGTTTTGAAAATCAGATTCTATTTAACACATCCACCAAACTGAAAGCTTAAACACAGGCCTACGGGTATGCGCATGCACACACGCACGTAGCACACACGCACCACCACCCCTCCCACACACACACACACACTTACGATTCATTTCAGTGCCTGAATAGCTGGCTGCCCTGTCGGGCTTCCCATCGCTCTGTCCTGTAGTCTACAACAGAAAAAACACACACCAATACTGAGGCACTGATACAGTTTACCATCTTAATTAACCGAATTTCCATGCAAAGTAGATCTAATTTACATAATTCCAAAAATAACTTAAATAGTCTACGTCCAGTTGCTTAGTTCTATTGATGATATTACAAAGTCACGTCATCCATACTCCTAAAGTTGGTGATACATTGTAGTACTCAGAGTCTACGTCTCATGGGTAGGTTTGTATTAATTGTTTTTTAGTCAGTTTCATCTAGGATGTGGGTGAGGGGTTCAGTGGTACCAAAACTGAGACCCTGCTTCTCAGGTAGATGGTTTTAAATATTTATTTTCTATTCTTTTAAAAAAGAAATTTAAAACTCTCATCCACACCCTACATCTACAATCCACCATGCATGCATTCAAACTTACATACACACATTCAAACTTTATCACATCAGAAATCTGTTACAATTTAGAAATCAAAGGAATAGGTTAATGCCAGCAGATGTTTACAAATTTTCACCAGATATTATCTCCTAAGTGAGTGTAATTTCACACACACACACACACACACACACACACACCACAAACAACAAAAAATCAATTTCTACTTTAGGGTGTCTAATAGCAACTGAGTTTCTCGTCCATTTAAAAAAAAAACCTTGCTGTCAGAAAAAAGGAATGATCAAACAAGTTGGAAACATAAACTTCGTAATGAATTATTGATTTAAGCTTCCAGAATTACAACGCCGGGTTTTTTTGTTTATTTTGAATAATAGGCTATACATTTACCCTTGCACTCTTTTCTTAGAATATGATGTTGCATTTTGTACTCTAAAGTTTTAAAAATAAGCCCAACAAAATCAACGATTTAATAGCAGATTCATTTATCTATTAAACACTCCAAATATAATAATAAAAAAACAATTTAAAAAATCAACAGGACAGAAACAGATAACCAAATAATTACAGTTTATCTATCAATATATTCACACATATAAACATCTATGATAGTCAAGAAAGACAGAGCAGAGGCTGCAAACACAATCTGACCCGTGCACCAGAACCAACTGTTTAGCTCACATCGTCACTGTGGTGATCTCCGTACTGCTCTGGAGTGTGAAACGGCTGTTGCTGGTCAGCAGAGGATGGCAACAGCCTGTGGTTGTCCATGTCCTTCCTGGCTGTGGACCTGTCTCCTTCAGAGTCCTGTGTGGTGTCTGCAGGATGATGGGTTTGCTGGCCGGCCCTCACATCAAGAGGGTTGTCAGCTGAGGACGATGGTGCTTCGTGATGATGCTGCAGGCTCCGACTTGGTTGTTTGTTGTTTATTTGATTATCACCCTTCACTTTGTTGTTTCTCTGATTACCATTCTTCATTTCAGGATCATACGACCCTCTATGAGAGGGAGCTGGTACCGAAGGTTCTTTGGTCTGTGTATCTTTCGAATCCATTTTCAAGAACTCTTGCCATGAAGATGCATACACATTTCCTGCCTTATTTGGGTCCTTTTTGGAAAGCGGAAACCGTCTTTTTGTCACAGATGCTTTTCTAAGGTGTTGATTTTGAAGTGCTGATTTTATTGAATTTTGTGGCTTTCGTGTATTTTCTTTAAGCCTGGTTCGGTGTGTTCTTGACGAGTTCGTTTTTAGTAACGTAGGATTTTGGACCTGTGGAAATGTCAAAGAATAGGTTGTGAAGTCATCTTGCTGATAGTGCTTTCTGTGACTGAATTCCTTTGGGAATTTGTGGTGGTCATGAATGCTAGAATGGGATGGTGTGTCAGTGTCACTGACTGCAGTAAGTATACTGTTGATATCCCTTCTGTTTTGGATGTCCTTTTCTCGCTCATCGATGGCATTTCTTATGTTATCACCGTACTCTGGAGTGGCAACAACTTTTCCCCAAAGTTCTTTTCCACTCAGTAACTGTCTGGAATTATTTTCCATGCTATCTTTTGATAAACCATTCTCACTCTGACCACCCTTCAGTTTGTCCTTCTGTCTTGCATGTCCTCCTTGAAGTTCACCAAGATTCTGAAGCAGAGCATTCACAAAAGCTGGTCTTGTTGTTTGGGATGAAGAAAAATGACCTCTGGAAGAGTAGGATGGATGGGAAGACGTCTGCCTGATGGGCTGGCTTGGGTGAGGCTGGGTATGGTCTTCTTTCAATGACTGGCCTAGTTCTGAAGGTGGAGAAGTCCAGGTGGTGTGAGGGTCAAGGGGAGTGTGACTCGGTTCCTGTGCTGAAGACTTCCCTGTAGGGCGTAAGTGGGGCGATGGCACGGTGTCATGGCGCTGTGTGTGCACTCCATCCCCAAACCCTGCATAAAATACACAAGGAAGTCAATGATTTTTGAACGGCTTCTTTTTTTTCTCGTTCATTCTTTTTCCACTATGTTATGTCTGTCTATTGATGGTTAAACGGTACATGGATAAATGATATGACAAATAACTTTTTCAAACATGTTTATTTATAATTTTATCTTACGCTCAGCGTGCTTTTCACAAATTTACAACATCTGCATTTCCCTGCTGTTGATTTATCCACTCAGAATTTGTTGTTGCTGTTTGTCTGTTCCTTTCTTTCCCCTATTTTTTTTCTTCTGAACCTTAGCATATAACCCCAACTCTCCTCCACATAAATACACTGCACACGCAATTATACGAAATAAGAAAGTGCACGCGCGAACGTACACCACACACACACACACACACACACACACACACACACACCACCACCACCACCACCACCACCACCTATAACTCTTTACAAACTGACTACGACATGCATACCGACGCGATCTAGCGGGCTTGGTTTAGACTCCCAAGGACCAAATAAATCCTGGGGAGTCTGCAGACCACGTCCTCCGCCCTCTGCCGATCCTCCAGAAAACCAGGGGTCAGAAACTGGAACCCTCTCTGCCAGGCTGCCAGAAACGTACTGACCAGAATCGAACCCCAAACCTGGATCAAACTGAGCTCTTTGGACAATCCATCTTGTTTGCTTCTCCACTGGGGTATCTGGTCCCAACCACCATTTTTATCGACGTTTTCAGCATCCCAGAGACTTGTTTGGTATGGAGGAAAGGAATCGGCTGGTCCTACCTTCCTGTTAGAGGTAGTATCAGTTTGGACTGATGGAGCTTTCTGAGGTGTCCGTGCAGAATTGTGGAGGTTGGGGTTGAGGGTGTGTTCGTTCTTGTTTTGTTCTTGTGGGGGAACGTAAGGTCGTGCGGGTTGGTTTCTGTATGGTGGCCAGGAGGTGTCTGTTCTTGGACGGTAATTTGTTGAGGAAAGGGGTGGCTGTCCCGCGTTTGGTGCTGAAACAGTTTACACATATCCATACACAAGCATGAATCCGCAGATAAATACGCAGTCATCTATACATGCATATACACAAGCACACACACACACACGCGCGCGCGCTCGCTCGCATGCAAGCACGCACGCACGCACACACACATTGTTGGGTCACAGAAAGTATTAAGATACTACTCTTTTCATGGCAACTTTTTGGTTGAACGAATTTGTGGTCATTGTGTCCTTCTATTATAAAGACAGGTCAGATACTTTTTTCAGCATTGTAAGTCCCCAAAACAGCATTCTATAACTTATAACCTTGCTCCCTTCTTTTTCGTCTTCCTTTTGTTGCTGATGTTGCTTTGTTGTAGTTAATACATTTTCTGTTGGCCTTAAATGCGTTTAATCAATCTTTCTCTGTCTTTTTCTTTCCCACGGGCTCTGTCTGTCTGCATCTATGTCTCTTTCTTTTCTCTTACGACCTGTCTCAGTCTGTCTATCTGTCTGTCTGATTGTCTGTCACTTTCTTTTTTCCCCCTCTTTCTTCTTCTCCTTCTTTGCCTTTCCCATTTCGCTTCATATTTTACACAGAAGAGAGCTTTTCTTTGTTTCTTTGTCTCTTTTTTCAGGATTTTTTTGGGGTGTAAAAAGTCTTTTCTGTAGCAGATATAGGTAGGGCTTATTTTAACTATGACTGGATGATCTGACTGAACTTCACATTAACTGTCATCTTCCCCACAATTAAAAAAAATTATGCACACTACAAAAAGTCCCGACTGTACTGTATGTAAGAACTGCAGTCTATACACCATACCATGCTGTGGAAATGGCGCTGTTGGCGCCCTGCTGACGTCCTGTGGAAGCCTTGGACGTGGATGGTGACTTGATAACGGAGGTGACCCTTGTCCTGCCGCCACTGGTGCACTGACCCCGGGTGGTGTCTGCAGGAAGTTCTGTGCCGATGACCACAGGTCACCAACTGACCAGACGGACGGGGCATCAGCTGTGCCATAAAATGTCAATCAGAGTAGACGATATTGATGTCAATTCAAGTCGAGTCATGTCAAGTCAAGTCGAGTCAAAATACCTCAATCATCCCATGAAGGGCAATTGTAATCCTGACAGGCATATCATTGATAAGAATCATGATTTATAATGTTATAACTTTTAAAGTTGGTGTCGTGGATAGACTACATAAGGTTCTTTTTTGCAAAATTGTATTCATTGACTTGGCGATACTAAGGATTCTTTGAGTTTAAAATGGCATTCCAGTCTTCTGGATTAACTTTAAAAAAAAAAAAAAACAAGGACTCTTTTCTTACTTCTATCACATGGGATGAGACTATAAATCATGGTCCCGAGTGAAAACGAACGCAGAGAATTTTGCACACATGTTAAAACCAACTCCGTCTTTCGAAAGAGTAGGAAAGTAGATGGGAACGGATGACAACATTTACAAACTGCATGTACACGGAGACTGAATGTAAAAAAGCACACGATTCCCGATTTCTTTACACTCAAAATAAAAGGAAACGTAAATAAATAAATGAACAAATATCGCTGTTTCCACTTTGACCTTGTGCTGTTTTGGTTACTTTTTTAGTCGTCGTTATTTGCATTAGTTAGATTGAGTTGGATGCAGATCCTTTCATGTGTACCGTGGCAAAAGGAAACTAGCCACACCTTTCGTATCATGTTCATATAGAAGAACTAAGCTGCTCATGACCAATAACTTACTTTCTTTGGTTTGTTTCCATCTCCCACTTTGTGATCGTTATTGCTTTCTTCTCGTTTAAGTTAGTCTTTCCATTAACAATCATCGTTTTGTTAAATCTTTCTTTCAGCGGACTGGACTATGTAACTCACCGTGTGCAAGAGAAGACACTAGGCTGCTCCAGCCCAAATGCATCCACGAAGACTACATCACACACCATCCAGTATCGACAGATCAGCCGACAAGACGACAGAAAACAACACATCTTACAACACACACACCACTTCCACACAACCTTCTTTACAGGACGTCGATAACCCAGCTCCACCCGCCACAAAACACGGCAAAAAACGAAAAAAAAGCAGAAAAAAAACACCCCCCCCACCACTCAACAACGCACAAGCTACATACACAACAACGAAACAAACCAAACCAAACAAAAAACAAACAAAAAAAACAAAAACAAACAAAACAATCGCAAGGATTCACATTCATTTTTGTTTCAGTGCTAGATCCAATGTATCACTCTTCGTTCCCTGCTACCTAACACAATACTGACCATTTCTCCCGTAGGGAAATCTGTTGCTGTGGCTGCCGTAGGGATCCTCGCCAGAGAGGCCACAGCCAGTGGCCCTGTCTCTGCAGCCGCCCTTAGCAATGAAGTTCAGCTCCCAGAATTTGTACTGGTCTTCACTCCCCTGTTCCTTTCAAACACAGTCAAGCCATGATCCGCACACACATACACACACGCATGAATGCACGCAAGCGCGCGCGAACAGACACACACGCACACACACGCATGCATGCACCGCACGCAAGCGCGCGGACACACACATGTACACACACGCGCAAGCAAGCAGCACGCGCGCACAACACGACACCAACGCCGCACAACACACCATTTCACACCACCACAGAAAAAAAACCAGCACTATATAGAAGCAAATAAATGAAAACAGATAATGATAGAAAAATAAGAAAAGTAATGAACAAATACAAAAACAAACCAACCAAACAATCAATCACCTACCTAAGTAACTAAGTAACTAACCAACTAACTAACTAACTAGCCTGCTAACTAACTAACTAACTAGCTAACCGAATCAATGAATGATTGAATGAATGAAAAAAGAATCCACAATCTGGAACTAGCTTACCTGACTTTGCACCGCAGAACACAACAAACACAGCACACACAGGAACACGCTCCAATAGTCGACATGCATCCTGACATGTAGAATATTCCTTGTCTGCTCTGATCGAGCTTCATGGGGGGTAGCCAGCCTGTCACCCAGTGTCTCCTGTCTCCGCCACTGTCGGCCTGTTTGTCCATGTTATTGGCCTATATAACCCTGTCCCTGTAGCCCTGCATAATTATTGTAATAGACAGAGAGAGAGAAAAGAGAGAGAGAGAGAGAGAGAGAGAGAGAGAGAGAGAGAGAGAGAGAGAGAGAGAGAGACAGACAGACAGACAGACAGACAGAGAACTATTGTTGTTTTTTGGAGGTGGTGGCGTAGTTATTTTATTTAAGCCAACTTGGTCTGTTCGAATTCAACCAAATTAAATACTGTGGGATATTTGCTTTGGCAATTGGATAATTTTTGTCGCAGCAGCAGCAGCAGTACACTAGCAGCAGTAGCTGCAGCAGCAGCAGCAGCAGCAGCAATTTCGCCTGCAACTACAGCCATCAAAATCTTCAGGGGTGCTCTAACGGTCTATTAGACTGCGGGACAGGTGAATGTAAAGACAGCTATCAACATTAACAGCCCTTGTACTATGACAGCAGCGGAAATCGTTAACGTAATCATCATTTCATCATCACCACCACCACCACCGCTTCCACCACTATTTCCACCACAACCACCACCATCTCCTCTTCCTCCTCCGCCTCCTCATAAACAACAACAGTAACAGCAGCAGCAAATGTGTAGAGAGGAGTGGGGGTTGGGGTGGGAAGGAATAACCAAGAACGTATGCTAACAAGTCCCTCTGGATGGAGGACATTAGTAAAGCTATGCAAGAAGCGTAAATTCAGTTTATACGGGCATGAAATGGCTGAGGGCGGCGGGTGTTTAAAGTCCTACACTATGCGGGGAAAACAGACACTGGCTAGTGAACAGTTTGCCGCTTCGGGAATTCCTTAACTTTTGATTGTGTGACAGATCCCATATCCTGACGCGCTACCTTTTTGTACTTGTGTCGTGTGTGTGTGTGCGTGTGCGCGCACGCGCGTGCGCGCGTGCGTGTGTGTGTGCGCGCTTGCTTGCTTGTTTGCTTATTTTATATTTATGTACTTTTTATTTTATTCTTTTATTTCGAGGATAATGCAATAAGCACTCATGGGCTTTTTTTTTTAAAAACATCCAGTCCCCGTGTGAATGCAGTTTGTAAATTTGGTCATCCATTCCCACCGGCACACACATACTCTTCCGAAAAGTGGAACGGGTTTTATCGTGTGCGCAAGATGTTCTGCGTGCTTTTGCATACGGGGCCTCGGTTTATAGTCTCATCCGAAGGATGTGTGTGTGTGTGTGTGTGTGTGTGTGTGTGTGTGGTGCGTGCGTGCGTGTGTGGTGTGTTGTGTTGTGTTGTTGTTGTTGCTTATGTTGTTGTATGTGTTGCGTGCAGAAAAGAAACAGTATCAAATAAAGGCAGCTATTGTTTACCCATAGGAAACCTATATTGTAGAGACTGTTCGTGTTTTTATGCACCGTGAATCTTCAGCTATAACAATACAATTCTTCGTGACTTCTGTTAATACTATAGCCAACAGACAAAAGACAAATACAGAGTGGGTGTGTGGGGTGGGTCGTGGGTAAAGGTATACAGGTTTTGACAAAAGATGGGAAATAGAAGAGGTGACAAAATAAATCTCTCTTCACAGTAAATAGGAATGACAGACCGTACCAGTCTCTCTGTGTATCATTTGTAGATTTCTTCCCCTTCTGTAGAAAACGATGTCTGCTGCACTCATCTCTTTGTGATGGACACACAACACAGACACAACACACACACAACACACACACACACACACACACACACACACACACACACACACACACACACACGCACGCACGCACGCACACACGCACGCACGCACGAGGGGGGACGGGATAGCCTGGTGGTTAGCGTGATGCATTCGTGATCTGCTGACCCGAGTTCGAATCGTGTTCAAGATAATTTTTCCTCTGGAGTTAACATCAGTGCCAACTCCACTCTCCCCATTAGTCCTTCGGATGAGACTATAAACCAAGGTCCCGTGTGTGAACGCACGCAGACCATCTTGCGCACACGGTAAAACCCATTCCGCTTTTTCGGAATGGTAGGCTATTGTGTGCCGGTGGGAACGGGTGACAAAATTTACATAACTGTCCACACGGGGACTGGATGAGAAAAAGCACATGAGTGTTTATTCCATTATTCTCGATATAAAATAATAAATGCACCCACACACACACACACACACACACACACACACACACACACCACACACACACACACACACACACCACACACACACACAGAGTCCCTTCTATAATTATGTAAATGAAAACGCACACACACCTGAAATAGTGACTCTTTCTTTATTGTAGTTTCTGAAGAAAACGAGAACATGATCACTGGTTTTGTCTAGCTCAACAATAGTTGTTACACTGATCGTAATAGACGGGTAAAAATCCATCTTCCATCTTTGGCTTTTGTTGCTGTTTTTGTTGTGTTTATTTCTGTTGCCTTTGTTGTTATTGTTGTTCGTGGTATTGTTGATGAGGATTAGGATGATGATGATGATGATGATGATGATGTTTTAAGAAAATGAATCAGCAAGGATGCCTCACATGTTCGTGTCTTCTGTTCTACACGAGCAGTTGTGGCCCATTACGTCACATTAAGATTGTTGTTATGCTTTAAAAAGTGATATCAAGATTGTCTTCAGACATAACTACCCCTTAGCATAACAATAATTATGCACTCTCTTTCAAAAGAGCACTCTCCTTTAAGTAAAGAAGAGAAAAATCATCTGAAGTTGGTGTATGGCTGCCTATATTATTGCAAGGTACTTGAAAAATTGTCATGCTCACAAATTTCTCACCCAGTTTATAATTACGTCTAACGGTGATTTCTAGGTGTGATGAGTTAAAAGTGGGTGTTATTTTGGGCCACCGAACACGAAACAACAACAACAACACCATGAACAACAACAATAACAATACTTGTAGCTTACCTGCTCTGTCCTTACCCAATTTCTTTTGTAGTAAAGAAACTAACTGCCTCTCAGAACTGTCTACTGTGTGACAGAGTCTTTCGTTTTTCTACAATGGCGGCAGAAGTCTTACTAAAAACAAGGTTGTACTCCAATATTAAGCCATAAAAATAGGCCTACATTTAACTTCACCAAGACTAGATTACCTACAACAAAGTAGCAGCAACTTTTATACCGATGTCAGTTCATACACAGAAAATGAATCATAATAAACCTACATAACAAGGATTAATCTGCCCAAAACAGTCACAGTAATTTTGCAAAGTTAGGGTGTTCTCTAAAAAAGAAAAGAAAAAAAAAGAAACTGAACAGATACACACTTCAGTTTAAAATATATGTACAAGCTGAAAAAAATGCAGCACTTGAATCATTACGCACAAAACCTATACAGCGATCAAATGCAATAATGTCAATTCAAGATGGTTGCAGTGTAGAGCACTACAAAGACTGTACAAGAACTGATGTATGGCACAAGGCATATCTGAAACGATCGATCACAAGCTCGTGAAAATATCCACAAGACATTCTGCAAGTCTTTATGGTTATACGTTCAACCCGCTGTTCCAGAGCTGTTCTGTGTGTGGTTCCAAGGCTTACAGATATTGTGTGGTCACCGTCGCTGCTTATTCTGAAACAGGGATATGTATATAATACAAATATATACGTGCAAGCTCGTGTGCACATGCAGACACACAATCGCGCACGCATGCAAGCGCGCGCACGCACGCACACACACACACACATACACACACACACACACACACACACACACACACACACCCAGTACGCATGCATGCACACACAGACACAGACACACACAACACACACGCCAGTACGCATGCATGCACACACAGACAGACACACACACACACACGTCAGCGCCAGTTTCTTTTTTCATGAGGTCAGTCACACACTGCTTAACACATTGATTCAACAAAGTAACGACAATTAAGTTCAGAACGTCTGAAAAAGATAAAACTACTGAAAGAAGACTAGATGACCTACATGAGATTACGGTATAGGCCAGAAATGGGATGGATACCCTAAATGGGGTCGGTTTAACGAAAGTAATTTTTAGACAACTCTGGAGACGGGACAGCCTGAAGGCTAGAGCGGTGAGTTAGTGATTGAACGGCCCGGTTTGAAACGCTACCGAGACGCCAGTTCAAAGGGATTTTCCCCCGGGAGTTAACATCAGTTCTGACTTCACTCCCCCGAAAGTCCTTCAGGTGAGAGTATAAACAGAGGCCCCGTGTGCAACGCACGAGCTTATAACACACCGTCTCAAAGTCCTTCGGATGAGACTATAAACCGAGGCCCCCTGTGC
>CM054144.1:26640279-26679078 GCA_028751875.1 Rapana venosa | reverse complement strand
GTTAATGTGGACAAAAGTGTATCATTGTACATGAGTGTCGCCAGTGTCACTACGTATGTGATGGAAAAGTCCTCCCCACAATCTCAGCACCTGTGGTTGGCTGTGGTTGTAGTGGAAAGTACAGGCTGCTGTTGTCATGGTTACAGGAAGATTAATCAGTTCTGTGGCTGTATTAATTTGCAATTCAAAACACACAGTTGTGCACATTCACACATGCACACATCAACCAGCTATCGTAATCCAGTAACTCTTCTTTTATCCTGTTGTCACTTTGTGTGTGTGAGAGAGAATGTACACTGACATGTATGTGTTTGTGTGCTTGCAGGATGTGTTGTTAGCGGAGATAGTGTCTGGAGATCAGAAGGATTGGTTTGTGGCTCTACACGAGCACGACTCCTTGCTGGAGAACCTGGTGGAACAGGAGCTGACAGAGGAGGAGAAGAAGGCTGCCTGGGAGGAGTACGAGAACGAGAAGAAGGGCCTGCGTATGAACAGTGAGTCTTCTTTTGTGTTATGCCGGGACAGAATGTTTGGGCAGTATGAGAAAACTGGGTCCAAATTTGTCTGTGCATGTTGTTATTCAGCTTTTGCATATATATGTTCAAAGACATGCAGGAGATAATGGAGTCTGTTATATGTGTGTGTGTATACATGTGCTTTCATATGGGTGAAGGCTCAATGATACGTGTTGTAGTTGATTTCTCTCTTTTTTTAATTCTTTTATTTCAAGGATGATGGAATCTGTGTGTGTGTGTGGATACATTTGCTTGCGCAAGTATGATTGTATAAAGTACTCAATCAGTGAAAGGATATACCTGATCTTGTAAGATGTTGTGTTGAGTTTCACGCGTTTGTCTATTTTATTTGCTTGCTGGAAATTAGATATTTGGTTTTTGTTGTTGTTTTAATTTGTCAAATTTTAAATGTCATGATATTGTGTGCAGTGTCTCCTGGAGGGCAGGGTGGTTTTGGTCTTGGAAACTACCTCAGCCAGGAATTCCTTCTCCAGACCGCCAGGAATCTGAGAGAACAGGTGTGTTGCTGCTTAGTTGTCTGCAGAGTGAATGGTCAAGATAACATATAGAGAAAGCATAGAGAGTAACACGGGCGTTAAATGTGCTTTACATTATCCAGACATCATTTGTATTGGTAAGGCATTGGTTGTGATGGGGCATTGTAGTCAGTAGTGAGAGTTTGTCAAATTGGTGACAGGCATATCTCCAGGGAATCAGCATACATGTCACTGGTTTAATCACTGATTGATGTGTTGTTTTTTTGTGAGCATTTGGAAAGAAAGAAACCAGAACAATTATGCCTCAGCTACAGCCTGTTCTGAGATAGGAATACTTGAAAATCTGCTGCAGTGAAGGAACTGGAACTAATTCCAGTTGTACGGAAACTAGGAAAAAACTAATCTTTAAAAAAACAAGGTAGATTATTTTCCACAGGCAATACTGTCTACTGTGTTGACATGAAACCATATCATTGAAAAAAAAAATCTAGTTTTGGTAGAGGGTGCAACTATCAGCAGTCCTGCTGCTCATGTATGTTGCCAGTTTGGTTTTTGTCAGATCTTGTGATCTCTGTTAAATTCTTACGATGTCTTGTGATTAAAACTTTTTTTTATTTATAACAGTTTGGTTTGCCAGCCACTTGAGACATTACTGACAGAAGGGTGTCCTGTTGTGTGTGTGCAGAATCCGGACATGCCCCAGGAAGTGCTGCAGATGCATCTACAACGTATCATCATGATGCAGATACGACAGCGCCAGGAAGAACAGCGAAGGGTAAGCAAGCGTCTACTATGTCAATATTTTGAATTAGTGTATGTCTAGGTTTTGAGCTACAAAATGTTCGAGCTACTTGTATTTCTGCATTGCTGTACTTTTGTGTAGAGAGATCTCTTGTTCCCCATCCCTTTCTCTGTAGAAAAGGCAATGTTTTGCTCCTTTTGAGCATCATTGTATATTGTTGATTCATTGACAGTGAAGATTTTTTAAAATGCAAACGTTATCATTGTGGAAAGAACAACATATGTGTTTAATGGAAAGGAAAGTCATTTTAAGTGTGGGTTTCAAGTCACGAGAAAACTTTAGCACACTCGCTACATTTCAGAATGAAGCAGCTCTTCTCTGAAGTGGGCAAATATCCAAATAAAAATGCCCACAGAGCAGCGCTGTTTTTTTTTGGTTTTTTAAAAAGATGGGCATATAACCCAATTATCACCAGTGTTTGAAATTTAGACTTAAATTGTATCATAGATTTCCAACTGGTTGCTTTTAGTTTTGGTATTTGTTGGAATGTCAAGTTTTTCTGTAAAAATGTTCAGAATAAGCAGGTGAGAGAGAGGAGATGGCTATGAATGAAAGTTCATTTGTATTTAATTTCTGCCACATGGAATAATAGCATTTTTATTCCTGGCAGTTCGGAAGATTGAAAATAATGTTACTACATAGGAGTGAATAACAAGCATCTGTGACATTTTACCGTATGTAACAGATAGAAAGCATCTCTAACACTCATGCTAGTACATACAGTAGCTGAATTTGAATAGGACAAGTATAAAGTGGTCTGTTAAATTGAAAATTCTGTGTGTGTCATGTTGGCTTTGGAAGTAATGTGGGACAGTGCACTAACTTTTCAGATTCTTGCACCAACAGAAGGTTTTGTCAGCATTTGAATCTGGTAATTGGTTGCATTGTTACATTCAGTTTGAATTGTGTGTTGTATTAAGTTTTTCAGGCTATTGTTTGTTTAATATTTGTGTTTGTTACAGTTTTGGTTTTGGTTTTGTTTGTTAGTTTCAGTTTGGCGTATAAAAATATTTTAGTGCAAGTGCGTTTTTACAGTTAACATATCCTGTTTCGCAAAGATGAAGATGTTCTGTGGATTCCTGAAACATTGCTATGGTGTTTGAAGATGTAAACAGTCAGGTTCATAATAATGCTGTATGTTATAAAGGAAAATGTATTATTTGTTTATTCCAATTTTGCTATTTTGCCAAAGAATTTAATGACCAGTGGATGTGGAACAGCATTTCATGAATTGTTGGTTAGTCACTTGCAGCCCTGCTGTTGTTGGTTTTTAAAAAAAATTGATAGCAAGTTAAAAGGTTTCTGTTTTTCTTGGTTGGATGTAAACATTTGTGGAAAATTGGCAGATTTCTGAAGGACTAATATTACATGATATGAAGTAATATCTTGCTTTGTGGACTGTGCAAAGGTACTGCAAAAGCAGCACAAAGCTTATTTAACACTAATGAACTTTAAAATACACAAAAAAAATCATTCTTTGATTTTGTGCACAGCTTTTGCTAAGATAGCATTGTCATTGCTTCAACATAAGACAAGAAATGGACAGCCACAAAAAAATTATGATTTTAAGTTCAAATTTTACCATGCCAATGTCTTAGGGTTATATTTATAACAGGGATACTCCCCCTTGACTGCCTTTGATTTCCAGAAAGTGGCAGCTATGTATAACATTCAGAGATACTGCTGTATGAACAGTTCATGCATGTGATAATGTTTTGTTGTTACGTTTGGAAATGCTGCGGCACTAATGGTGCGTTATGTTTTTAGGTTGGATATATGGCAATATCAACACTTGCATGCTGATGGCAGGTGGAAAATTCTGTGTTGATGGTGACGGTGATATATGCTTTCTTTTATGGTGACATTGATATATGCATTCTTATAGTTTTGTTGTTGGAACATTGCTGCGCTAAGAGTTCATGCTGACAGTGATCTTCATTGTTACAGTTGGAGATGCTGCAGCGCCAGCAGTTCATGCAAATGCAACAGCACTACGCTCAGATGCAGCAGCAGTACCTTCAACAGATGGGTCAGGATGGTGTGGGCATGTTCCCTCCCTCCATGATGCACATGGCTCCCGGCCAGCGGTTCTCTCCCAGCCTGTACGCTCACATGGCCATGCCTGGACTGTCGGCTTTCCACGGCGGGGTTGCTGCCGCTGCTGCTGTGGGCTCTGGCAGCGGCAGTTCAGGAGCTGGAAGCTCCAGCAAAGCGGGCACATCCAAGGACGCCTCTTCACCCTCACCCTCACCGTCGTCAGAGCCAGCGGAGAAGGAGAAAGACAAGGGTAAAGAAAGGACAAAGCCAAAGAAAAGGACAAGGGTAAAGAGGACAAGACCAAAGAACAAGACAAGGACTAGAGCAGTGCCTGAAAGGGGGCGGCTTTGTGCTTGCTGCATGCAGTCACCTGACCAAGCAAGAACATTATCACATCACTTGAGGAGATCAATATTTTTGTGAAAAACAAAACAACAACAAAAAAAAAAGTCGGGAGTACTATTCTAGTAATGGTGTGTGGTCGTGTATGTGTTGTGTTCATTATGTTTAGTGTTGTCTATTTTGGTGTTGGTGAATATAGTCAGACATCTTGCAGTTTGTAAATACATACGTGTAGTGATCTTTGATGAAGTATTAATGATGATGGTAGTTCGGAGGTGGATGTCTTGGGAAGGATAGATGGACCAACACAACCAAAAACCCCAGACTTTTTCATGCTAGCTGGGGGAAATTATGCACAATTTTCAGACTGGATCTTCAGAATGTTCTAGGCATCTTCTTCATGTCATTTCAGGTAAGCATTGATTAAAGTTTTGCTTTTTAACTTCACAGACCTGCCCTTGTGCATTCTTTCAGTTTAAAATTATTTTACTCATCAAAAGTATCATGGAATCAGAGTTGAGCATGTATTAGTTTTATCATGTCAAATTTATGCATAAGAGGTTAGGATGGTGAAGTATGTAAGCCAAACAAGGAGTTGTTACAAACCTATAACGTCACATACAGTGCCATATCTAACTCCTGTGCATCATTTTGACATAGTAAGAGTTACAGCCAGATAGGGAGAAGAGGTGTAATGAAAACTCCTTATATTGACAGCTTTCACATTTCATTTTGAAAGGTGCCAGTTTTTTTTTTTTAATCAATTGGTAATTTGAGAGCTGGCACTATTTTAAAATGAGATTAAAGATTTGTAGGAAGAACTTGCTCCATGTCAAAAAGAGTTTTTGCTTTGTGAAGTAAACAGATATCTCTTTTACACTTTTGTCATTAATTCATGAAACCTTTAACCCAATGGCAGATCACTATTGGCATTTGTCAGAGAGGTTACGGTTTTTGTTTCTGTTCTCTGTGGATTTGCGGACTTTCATATTAATAGAAATTTTTCATTTTTGTAGACTCAGACTTAGTTCACCATAATTTTAAAGCCAGCAGCCACTATCCTCTCAAGAATCGGTTCAGCATGACAGACTGATATTAAAAGCAATACATTTCTGTTCACAACATCATTGCTTTCAAAAAAGAAACAACAACAGATTGGTGTTACCGTGTTGAGTTGTAGCAGTCTCCTGCGTACACCATTCAAATGAAGTGGAAGGAAGGGAAGATGCTGTGTGGAGAGGGGTGTCCATGACCCTGCTGGCTTCACTGCTTGTTGGGATGCCACATGGGTGGTTTGCATATCGACTAGTTTCTCTTTATTTATCATTTGTTTTCAGTTTGTTGAGTGGTGGTTCAAACACGTGTCTTCTTAGCGTATAGTGGTTGCTTTCAAACATTCGTTCACTCCTTTGGTTCCGTTTTCACCCATTCACATGGGCTTGTTTTGATTTCTTGATATTGTTATTCATTTTTGTATGTTGTTTTTCATTGGACGTTGAATCTCACTGTGAATTCAAGAGCAGAGCTACTTATATTTTCAAAACACATGGGAAGATGTTGTGTCATACAATCATGTATGTACAGTTGTGGTGGTGTGGTCAGATTTCCGTGCATAGTGTTCTGGCCAGCAGTCTTTCCCACCCTACCGCTATTTTCCTTGGCTATCTTCCCTCACCCCCTTCCCCTCCATGATCTTGCTCCATACCTCCTGCTGATTTAAAGTTCATTCCGCTCCCTCCCCTGCCCCCCCTTTTGTTTGGTTTTTGGTTTGGTTTTTGCTCTTTATCTTCCATATCCCTTTCTTCCTCCCCCCCACCCCACTTGGTTCTGTTTCTCAGTATGCTTTCTGTTCTTTCCACCTTATACCTTTAGAGAAAAGAAAAAAAAGAAAGACAGTCAGCACTGTTAATTCAGACCAGAACATAGAAGCATTATTCACATATTCTTGTGTATGAAATGGTGTTTGATTGTGAAGATGAGGGAATAAAAGGGCCGTTTGTGACTGGCATAGCATCAGTGTAGATGAGCATATCTGTCTGATGATGAAGTGAGTTACCTGAAGCTTAGCAGATGACAGGAGTGTAGACCATTCTTTTAGATTATCTTTGGTGCTTTGAGAGCATCGTTTAGCAATGTTGGCAATAACAGATGTTTTGTTAAAGATAGTAATAATAATAATGGAATATATAGGAAAAGTATCAAGAGGGTTATGGTGTAGCATAGGTAAGTTAAATATTATCTTTCTGGGATGTCGGCATGATCCTGTTTTTTTTAAACAGACTATGCTCTTATCTGGAAAAACAACAACAAACCCCCCTGAAATTCTCCCTTGCTTGGCACTTTTGTTACCATAGATTTATTTTTATTTCAAGGAATAAAAGTTTGGAGATAGATTTTGTTTTTGAGAACATTGGGTGGGGGTTTGGCCATTCAGTTTGGTATGTGCACCGATAGAAGTTATGACAGTGTGATAATATTGCTGACAGGAATTTCATTCCTGTAACAAACCTAGAGTTCATCTTGTGCTTTTTCGTTGAGGTAAGAGGTGTTTTACTGCATTACTAAACTATTTCAGTTATAAACTGGTCACCCTAGCTTAAATTCATTCACTGTTGATTTGCGCTAAGCTGTGTATCACATTTGATTGTGTGTTTAGAGTGTGTGTGTGCTTGTTATATGTCTTCATAGGGGCATATTGACTCTTTGTGCACGAATGGTTTTTATGTGAAATGAATTTTTTGTGAAAATGAGATTTGGAGAAGCATTGGAAGTCAGACATTTTAGCAACATTGAGCTGTGGATTGTGAAAGACGTCTTTTGATAATCATCGTCAGTTGGCTTTTGTATAAATTTGCATTCATTTAAGGAATGTGGAAGTTGATGTGTTTATTGACTTGACCTTGTATTTATTAGTGTGATTTACAACAAAGGACTGGAGTTTGCTGTGCCATGTAAAGAGTACCATCCAGAGAGTCTGTCATTGTGTTACGGATGTCGCAGAGGTGTCGCACAAGGGAAAGAGCAGAATGATTGGGGAAAAATAACAACAGGCAACAGAGTACAGAAAGGATCACTAGGAAGACGGACTTTATCAGACTGTGTACATAATCTTTTATTTTCAGTTTACTCTTTGTGTGCTCTTGGTTAAGCTAGTCTTTCCTGGTTTCCCCCCTTTCTGTTCTTTTAGTTGTGTTGAACTTGTCCTTATATGAAAGTATTGCTTTTGTGGGTTTTTTTTTTGTGGTGAAGTATTCTGTGCTGATTTTATTTCTTCTTCATTTCAATATAAATGAATTTGAATGATATTTTGAAGGTCCTGAAAGACATTTTGTTGAGTTGATCATTGAAGTGGGAGGAACAAAGTATCTGGGTAGAGAAGTTGGGGCAGATTTTTACTCTTGTGATAGAAAGGGAACGGTGTTTTTTTTGGGTTTTTTAAATGAAAAAGGAAGTAACTCTTTTAAGTATTTACGGTTTATATTTCTGTTTAACTTATTGTATTTCATTTTGAACTAATTCTGCTGTAACATGATGTATTCATTCTGAAAAAAAGAGAAAAATAATAAAAGTGCAACCAAAGGAGAAAAAAAAAAAGGGTGGGGGGCATTTGTTTTAACACGAAAAATAAAAGATCACAATATTTAAATGCTTGAAGAGTGTAGTCTCACCTTTACTATGTTTGAGGCAGGTAAATGCCCTCTTGTAAAATCCGTTCATAAATAATGCATAACATAGAAACAGGAATTGTCTTTGCCTTAGACATCAGAATCAGACGTCTTGTCTTCAGTGTTTTTCTTATCACTGCTATTTTACTGATAAAGCTAGGTTAACTTTTCAGTATTTGGCGATAGATTTGCTTAAAACTGTGTTTGTATGTCTCTTTATTTGGGGCAAATTATCAAAACAGTGATCTTGAATTCTTTCTCTGTGTGTCATTATCACTCTTTGTGTATGATACTGGTGTACAAGAAGGGAAATGAAAGAACATGTTAATGTCTCTGTATGTGCTGATGAATTGGCATGATGAGAGTGAGAGAAGAGTGCTTGTCAAGTGATGCCCTTTCTACCTGTAAAGAGAAAGTGTTGAAAAGATTGCCATACTTTTTTGACAGTAGAAAAGTGGGGGAAAGAATCAGTTACAGATCTCTTGGCAGATTTAGGGATGACTAGGGTGGCATGGCTGGTTTCCACTTATAAGTTAAAGTAAAATGTGTATGCCTGAGAAGACCACCAATGTATTAACAAGGTGACCTTTTCCCAGCAGCAGCCCAGAGAATGGAAATGTGTGATTAGCTCTGGGAAGTGGTTATAGAATGATAGAAAAATCGAATTCTTGGTGGACTCTATGTTAAATGAAATGTCTGGAGCATTAGAGAAAAACATGGAGGTTACGTTGAGTTTTGTGTGATCTGTCAAAGTTTATAAGATTAGGAAGAAGCAGCAGTAGCAGCAGAGTACCGCTATTTGGTGCCAGGATTGATCAAAACATACATCTGCGCTAGCTAGGGTGATGGAAGAATGTGAATTTTAGAGATGATGGTAGGGTGATGGAAGAATGTGAATGTTAGAGATGATGGTTTCTGAGGAAGATGACAAAACTGGCACTATCAGAAAATGAACCATCTGGCTTTGGTATCAAAGTGGCTAGCTGCTGCTGCTCTGTATAAAAATTGGATTTGGGAAAGGAAGGGAGAGGCAGATGGGAGAGGAATTTATTTTTTAAAATGTTATTTTGACTACAGGATACAGGGACTAAATGCAGTCATGTATATGGGAGGGAGGAGTTCATGATTTTACAATCACAGAGCTTTCTCATTGCTGTTTTCTAGTTTACAGTGAAGTGGAGAGGAAGGGACTTTGAAACAGGAACAGCAGTTTGGTCATCCTACCACCTCTATTTTTTCATAACCTGACAGTTTTACCCATGATTTTATCATCCTATAAAACTGGGGCGGGTTTGTAATAGAATTGGCTGAAGCTGGTCTTTCATGGTGTGGATTGGCTAAGATTGTGTTTGTATTTTTTTATGTGTCTTATAAACAACTGGCCTTGGGCTTCACGTTCCGTCTGTGGGGGAGATCTGTTAGTCATTGACCATTTGGTTGCATTTCTTGTTCTTTTTTGTCCCACCATTTTGTTAGCATTATGGATAAAGTAGTGAAAATCAAGCCTGTTTGCTGAGTGTTGTGAAGGAGCAAGTGAGAAAGAGCATGTGTTGCTTTCTCTGTCCATATTTTCTTCTACTGTCTGCTTCTCTCTTTTTCTTTGTCTCTGTCCACCTGTCTGTCTCTTCGGGTTCCAGTTTGTCAAGGTGACACTGAATGTGGATGGATGTGTATATGCTAAATCTTAAAATCATTTCTGTCAACAGAAATTTAAAGAAGCAGCAAAATGACCATTGAAGATTTAAGGTGAATGAGTAAATATGTGATTTATAGAACTTGCATAGATTTCTACACTCGCCAGCAACTGCCGCACAGTAGTCTGGATGTTGATTCTTAGCTGACGGATGCCATAGCTGAGTGGTTAAGACTGCTCAACTTCAGTCCCGTGAATCCAGAAGTCGAGGATTCAAATCTCAGCAGTGGCGTCTGGTGAATTAAGGGTGGAGATTTGTATGATCTCCCAGGTAAACTTAAGGAGCAGACCTGCTAGTGCCTTATTGCCATTAATGTATGTACACATGCAGAAGATCAAATATGCGTGTTAAAGATCCAGTAACTCGTGTTGGCATTAGGTGGGTTACAGAAACAGGAAATACCTAGCATAAGCATGCAGTCTGTACAATGGAATGAGCTGCTCTATGTATTCATTCTTGGCTGGAAAGGTACAGGTTTGAATCCCTTAAAAATCCAGATTTTTCTGTCTATGGCCAGCTCCCTATCTGTGCTGAGTGGGAAGATGTGAACAATGTACTCAAGCATTATTCATTTTACAGATGACATGCGATTTTGAGAGTGATGCTCAAAGTATTTGACCAACACTGCGAGTATCTATCTCTGGGGCCTAGTTGACAGAGGATAGTGTAGAGTACAGCCCTGTCAAGTTGTCTCATACCATCCATCAATGCAAATGTCTATCTTTTGGGCCTAGTTAATACCAGGATATCTTACAAGTAGAGTACAGCCCTGTCAAGTTGTCTTGTGTGCCTCCATGGCATTTTGTCCTCATAACCACCAATAAAAGAAAACTGATTTAATTGCTCTTGTGCTTCTCATGGGGGATCTCTTTTGTTTTGGTTTCTGTACCTGTGGTTTCATGACAGCCTTCCTGGTGTGAGGATTCATAGAGGAGGATGATCCAAGAGACAGTGTGATGGTCATCACTGCAGGTGGTCATCTCTTTTAGTCTGGCTCAGCATCCATATGAATATTGTTTGTTATCAGTAAAGGGCTTAGTAAGTGGTGTCCTGTGTATGTTGTATCAGAACAGACACCATTGAACACCATCGAAGTGAGCCAGTGGGTGGCCTTACTGCAGCCTAACATTGATAAGCTCCCTGTAAACTTGTGACTAAGAGGTCGAACCTGGTCATGGCTCGGGTAGTGAGATGAGATTGAGCTGTATGGAAACAGCAGGTCATATATATTGATTGTGCACTAAAGAGAAAAAACACAAAAAGAATTAAACAAAAGTAAACCATTGTCATGGGAGTGACTGCAGTATTAAAGACGAACACAGACATACACAGAAACATGCACACACACATTTAAAGCCTATTTACCTTAGATCTACTCTCAGTTTATACACACAGTTGTCCGGTCTCTCTGAAACAGAATTCGGGATTGTTCAGCTGAAAACGAGCATCAATTTTTGTGTTCATCATCTTCAACTCAAGGACTGCCGCCAGCACAGCGAAGAATCCATTGCTGATTTTGTCCTTCGTGCCCTTACAATAGCACATAAATGTGAATTCAGTACAGAAGAGTTCGGAGAAAAGATGTTAGAAATATTGAATGATAGCGTTTACTCCAATTAAGCAATTTGAGCGAGACTTACTGGGCAGACCAAAGGAATACGAGTTATCCGAAGCAATTAGTGAAGGGAAGCACTATGAAGCAGACGACGGCAGACCCATCAAGTGAACCCGAGAAAAATGCGCATGGAAGAGAAAAGTAATGTTGACCTGATCAAACGTGACTGTGGGTACTGTGGGACCAGCCATGCCCCTCGAAAATGCCCAGCATAATTTTGATGACACTCGCAATTATTGTAGGAAGAAAGGACACTGGCAACGGATGTATCGTCAGCGCAAGAGAACTGATCAGGCAGACAGAAGCAGACCTGCGCGTCTCGGAAAAGAAACAACAGAACTAAAAACAACAAAAGTGCATGAAATGGAATCAGCGGGAAGATGGTGACATATCACAGGAACCATATCATCCAGATTTCAACTATTCGATGTATCGAATGACGCCTTCGACAATGCTAAGTCCACCTAAAAACACGGTTGACAGCCTATAATGGACAAATTTGTCACAATCCACTGTGCACAGTGAGATCAAGACAGAAGACATTACCACTATTCAAGGCCTGAAGGAGAGCTATCCAGCACAATTTGATAGGATTGGTAATTTAAACCCCCCAGCACAACTGCGAAGTAAGCCAGATGCTGAGCCTTTCATTGATGCACCCCGAAAAAAACTCCATACATCTCGGAGAAAAGCTGAAAACAGAGCTGGAGAAGACGGAGAATCAAGGAATTATAAAGGAAAGTCACAGAGCATACTGACTGGTGCTCAAGTTTGGGTTACTCTACAAAGAAGAATGGGTCTTTGCGTATATCATAATAATAATAATTATAAATGGAATTTATATAGCGCTGTATCTTGCAAAAAGCAATCAAAGCACTTGCATTCAACACACCCATACAAACCAATAACAATTAACAGTTAACATTCAAATGTACATACACGCGCGCGCGCGCTCATACACACACACACACACACACACACAGATTAAACACTTTGGCAGGGTGATGGGATTTTGGCTGTTTTAGGCAGGGATAGATTTGAGATGAAACAAGAGGGGGAAAATCAGATTCGGAATAAATATGTCTTGAGGCTGGATTTAAAAGTGTTACAAGTAGGCTTTTGGGGAAGATAGAGAGGGAGGTCATTCCAGATCACTGGACCAGAAACAGACAAAGAGCGACGGCCAACAGTGGATTGGTTGAATCTCGGTATTCGTAAGCACAAGGTATCTGCAGCAGAGCGGAGGGAACGAGAAGGAGTGTATAGGTGAAGACAGTCACAGAGGTAGGAGGGAGTATATGAAACTTCAGTGAAGATCTGCTTATGCCTTTGAATCCTTTCTGTGCATACACATGCAGAGAGAACAAATACGTGTTAAAGATCCTTCCATTTGTGCTAGCTTTTGCTGAATCAGTGAGGGAAGCACGAAGACGGCCAGCATAATAGTTTTTACACGAGGTATTATAAGTTATAAAATGTAAAACGCAGCAAAATTCGTGCCAGACACAACACCATCATGGGCCCAGGGAATGAAAAACACAAAGCCAGGAAAAGTGGAAGAATGACACATAGATGCCAAATATCATTGCAATCCTTGGCTCGCGAAGTGGGGAAAAACATGGGAAAAAACAACGACCCGGGAAAGACCACAAATTAAACAGGGGAAAAACGGGTAAACAGAACAGGGGTTTGGGTTTTTCTCTTTCACAAAGACACCGTAACACCGTCATGAGCTGTCAGCCGTGTCCACAGACAATACCATCCCCCCTGAAGCCCCCCCCTTTAACTAACTTCGGGCCCCCCCTACTCAACTGCACAATAAGCCGTAGAAGAATTTTATGCCCACTAAAAGGGGTTTTTAAATCAAACACCCAAGAAAACATCCTCGTTGTGAAAGGCGAGGGAACCCCAAAGGGTAGGAAAGATGCATGAAGACGGGAGGGGTTTTGTGGGCCACATTGAATAACCAATAAAATGAAAAGGGGTTGAGACCCCGGGAGTTTGCCATAACAACCACCTCCAGCTAGTGAATACATTTGGGCCCACACAAAAAATCCGAAAAGGGACTGGCATACCCCAAATGGAGAACACCAAAACCCAAAAAATTTCATCATGGTGAAAAGACTTTTCAGTCTAGCGTTAACATCGCCAACAAAAAGTTTCCGGAGAAACCCGGGGGAGTGATCAGATTTGATATGATTTTCCCGACTACGTCTAAAAGAAAATCCACAAGGGAAAACTCAGGACAAATTTGACCTCGAAAAACGAACCCCCAGAGGTATTAGAAATTTTTCAAGCAAGGATAGTAAAAATTTTGCAGCACTCACTGTATAACTCAGACATAGAACACACGAATGTTTCAATACAGCGTGACTGAAACAGCAAACGAGTTTCTTGCAAACGCCGCCAGTCAAAAAAACCAGGGGTCACACCTAACCCTACAAAAATGCGAAAAGGGTAGAGGTTGAAGAAAAAGAAAAATGAAACAAAGAAAGAGCAAAAAATTTTAGGATAAACAAAAAATCAGGAAGTCCATGACGGGGGAAAAAGAAATGGATGGGGGAACATCCCAAGACTTTGAAGAAAACATAAAAAAGCAATCAAGAAAGCATTCATGGTAAAGACGAAGCCAAAACAGAGAAAATTTTTAACAATCCAAGACAAAAAGGGAAGTGTCTCACTGACGACCAGGTTTTCTGAACAGGGAAAAAATACTGCTCCGACCTGTTAAACTATAAAACCCGCGGGAGTCCAAAGTTTTTTAATGTCCCGAAAGCAAAGACACAGACGTCCCCCTATCCTCCGAAAATAAACAGCATCAGATCGTGAAAAGGGAAGTCAGCAGGGGGTGACAACTTCCAGCTGATTGGTCCCCGCTGGGGGAACCAATCACGCCCTACTAAGAATTGCAAAAGATCGGGGAAAAGGAAAAATGGGCCCAAAACCATGGACGCAGTCGCTCACACCCCCCCAAGAAAAAAATCACAACAATCCAAATTTCCCCAATCGCCCCATATGTCACCCAACAAGGGCATCGCAGATAAAATTGAATAGACTGAACCACAAGCAAAACCATCATTGCTGAGGAACAAGCAGGTTTTAAACAGGCGCAAACACAACAGAACAAAATTCAACCTCAGAAACTAGGTTTCGGGACCTTCAACATCACAAGACCCCAAACCACTTTATTTATCATTTTAAGAAGGGGATTTTACAGGGGGTTGGGTGCGGGTTTGGGAAAACCCTGAACTTGTACAGCTCAATGCAAACCTGACAAATCATCAAACATGTCACGAGGCCACCATGCGTGTACTACAACAACAAAATTGAGAATGGTTTTTGAACAAAAGTTTAAGGGGGGCTGTCTCTCTCACCCACCCTTTTTAAAATCTTCCCCTTAGAGAATCATGGCTGATGCACTGGAACACATGAAGGATCAGTCAGCATTGGGGGCGAACGACACAAAACCCCCGCTTCGCAATACATTGAGGAAAAGCAGGATCAAAAAAGAGCTTCCCCTAACAGAACACTTGGTAAGGCCTCCCAAAAAATACGGCATGGAAAAACATGCAGAGAAGACCAAACGTGACTAAAAACACCAAAGGCATTAACGTATCAGGGGTTTAAAGACCGAAGCTGGAAAAAAGTTTTTAAAGCTTTAAATACCCGGGAGCCATTGTATCAGACCAGGGTCCAACCCCAAAAAAGTATGCAGGGGCGCACAACAATAACAGCTTTGTCAAAAACAAACACCCTCGGGATAAGAATATCTCACTTATCTCCGGGATCAAAAGGTGCGCCCCTTGTCGTCCCTGTTTCTTGTCCTGTGAGTCATGGGGCCCCGACGCGGGTTTGGGGAGGGGAGGCGGCGGGGGGGGATGGGATCTTTGGAGACTCCTTTGGGTCTCCTACGGGGACCCCTAAGCACGAAAGGTGCATGGCGGAATCCCGCGGGCCCCTTGGACCCCATGAGAGCCTTCGTCGATCGTGAAAAAGCGAAAATTGGGGGGTGTGGGGGTCACGGGGCCCAGGGGAAAACAAAGCATTTTTGCAGGGGGCCCGTCCGGGGGGGGGGGGGGACGGGCCAGGGGGGGGCTGGGGGGGTGGATCGGGGATGGGAGGGCCCGGGCTCACAGGGGCCCGGGGGGGGCGGACGGGGAAGGGGGTGGAGGGAACTGTTTTTGGGTCTTTGGGGGGGCCCCACGGTCGTCAGCTACGGGGGATAATAGATTTTAATTACCTTAATTTCTTTAAAAATCCTTTGGTAGTTTATTTAACAGTGTAGTGTAGTGAGCAAGGATTTTTACCTGGCAACTGAAACCTAAAACTCCCCCCACCCCCAACCCCCAACCCCCCTTTTCCCCAAAAAAAAACACCAAACAAATACCCTCTTCCCCAAAAACAACCCCCCCCCCCCCCCCCCGAAAAAAAACCAAAAAAAAGAAAAAACAAACCCCAACCCAAAACCAAAACAAATACCCAAACAACCCCCATCCCCCCCCCCCACAAAAAAAACCCAGCCAAAAACCAAAAAACCCCCCAAACAAAAGAACCCCCCCCAAAAAAAACAACAACACAACAACAACCCACAACAACAAAAAACAAACCAAAAACAAAAACCCAACAACAAACCAACAACAAACAAACAACATCCCCCCCAAAAAAACAACAACCCCGATAAACAACAAATCCGAAAGAGTTGGGGCCAAAAGAAACAATCGAAGACGGATCATCGATGCAATCATGTTGAAGAATCCAGGACGATTTGCACATCCTCTCTTCTGACCAGGGAACTCCCCCATTTATTATAATATACTTCACGTTACTGTGGAAAACAGAATCTTCACTCCACAATGCTGAACACTTCATGGTACTATAATTATGAACCTCAAACTTCTAAGGCTTCGTACATTCTAGTATACATCTTTCACTCTTCCCCAGGGGGGAAACAAGAAAGTATGGTAATGGTTTGACGCAAGGAAAATCAACGTAACCCCCCAACCCCCACTACCACCCCCCCTCCCCCCTTCCAAAAAAAAAAAAGTAAAAAAAGAAAAAAAAAGTCTCCTCGTCTTATTGTCCACATAAGCTTACAATTAAGTAATTGTGGTGGGTTAGGGGTAGGAGAAGCGGGGAGGGGGTGGGGGATAGGGGTGGGGGTGGTGGTGTAGATGTAGATGTAAATAAAAGCAACATTCTCTTCCCAGCCGCCAAAACAGTTACGAGTACAATGGTGTGTTTTCACGAGCTACGTATACGAGAGATAAAAAACAGAAAGAACAAGAAGGGAGGAAAAAGAAAGAGAGAGAAAAAAAGATCAAAGTACATAAAAGAAAAAAAAAACACGGTAGGAAAGGAAGAAGATAGCCACGTAACGGCGAACTGCAAACTGTGGGAGTGATAAAACCTCACTTAGGGGGTCGTGTTGATGTCCACAGTAAGTGTCGCTTTTCACCCCTACCACTTCGCTTGACTTCTTTCCCCCTGTCGGCACACAGCGAGAGGGCTATGGTTTGGTCATCAACCTACTGTTACTTGCGTATTGTGTGTTTTCCCCTGCTGGTAATGATTTTCCCTCCCGCTTCAACCCAGCGCTATATGTTAAAACAGGTTATATAGTGCCGTGGTTTTCCTTCAGTACCCCTGGTTTTCTTTTCCTAACCACTGAGCTTTTGGGGGTAGGTTTCATTATCGGTCTGTGTGGAGGCAGAGAAAGAATATAATGTTACAATTTGAGTTTGTGACAGTCGTTTGTGAATGCGGTTACAGCCTTAGAGAGTTTTAAAGGACAAGATGGTCTTACTGTTTCGTCTACCATTTCTTTCTAGTAATACAGTTGTAAAGTACTACCATATCTGCTACTACAGTTGTAAAGTAACTAAACAATCTACCACATCTCTCTCTCTCTCTCTCTCTCTCTCTCTCTCTCTCTCTAACACACCACACAAACACACACACGCACACAAACACAGATTTAGGGTTTTTTGTTTTGTTTTTCTGCCTCATCTTCTGTGACATTCCTGTCCTGCTGTTCCCACGCCGCTCATTTCAATCGCTCCGCCCCAGCCATACCCAGATTCGTTGTATCGCATCTTCAAGGTCGGAAGTCCATAGGGAGCTTATCAATGTCAGGCCGCCACGGGGTCAACAGCCAGAGAGGCCCTGCTCTGTTGCTGGGTCACTTTGGTGGTGTTTTGTAGTGCCTGTTCTGAGCTAACATACGGAGGACACTACCTACTAAGTTCCCTATTTACAACAATAATTTCCGCCGTCAGCGCCTGGACTTTATCACAGTTCTTGATTAAACCATTGACGCTGGGGGCAACAGCAAGGTGAGAGGCTGTATGACCAGTGGCTTTCCCACTCATGGAATTCCACTTTACAGCTTAGTCTTTAGTGATCGACTATGACTCTCTGACTAGGAGGCTTGACTCGCACAGTCCTTATGTGCTGCAGCCCTGGGCGCTGGTTGGCCTTTGGAGAGCATCTCCAACGCTGACTGTCCTTATTCCCACTTGGCCGAGAGAGTGGGGATGTGCTGTGGGCAAGGCATCTCCACTATAATCAAATTTCTGCCCAGTTTCCAAAACAGCAGCTGCCTCCTCTGCTGTTTTGGAGGTCATCATCGGACACGACGGACAAACATACATACAACAATCATAGCTTTAGTCGCAGAGCAAAGCTGTGAGAGACGCCTACACGGGGTGGTAGCCATTGCAATGTCCCTCCAATGCCCTTCTCCCGTGAACCTCCAACCCCGAAGGCTGTGACACAGACTCAACACCCCAGGCACAGAAGTGTATGGTAAAAAACCTAGACTGAGGCCACCCTGAGACCAGAGCAACTGGGGCCAGGGCATTAGAGGCAATTTTCTGTTATTGAATGATGATATATGGTGATGAGGATGATGTCATGATGCTGCTATGGAAGTGCAATGTGCTTTGAGACTACTTGACAGGGTTGTACTCTACCCTTACTATCATAATAGTGGATCGGTGGTCTAGAGGTAACGCGCCTGTCTAGAAAGCGAAAAGTCCGGGTCTGAAGTGTGCGGCGGTTCGTACCCCGTTTGGACAGGAAATTTTCCCCCCATCCACTAGACCATGAAGTGGTGGTCTGGGCGCTAGTCTTTCGGATGAGACGATAAACCGAGGTCCCGTGTGTTACACGTAATTATTTAGCGCACGTAAAAAAACCCACGGCAACAAGAGAGTTGTCCCTGGCAAAATTCTTAGAAAAAAGCCACTCTGATAGGGAAACAAATACAGCTGCAGAAAAAAAAAAAAAGGGTGAAATGGTGGCGCAGCGCTAAGTGGCGACGCGTTCTCCCGCTCTCCCCGGGGAGAGCAGCCCGAATTTCACGGAGAGAAATCTGCCGTGACTTAAAGTGGTATGAAATGAAATCTGAGCGCTTTGATTTGTTGCTTTACAAGATTCAGCGCTATATAAATTCCATACATTATTATTATTATTATTATTATTATTATTATTATAATACATCCTGTCGTCAAACGGGACCGAGATGATACAGACACCTGCAGTGTTGGTCAGGTAATTTGAGCAACACTCTCAAAATCGTGTCCGTAAAGTGAAAGAAGCTCGACTGTGTGGTCCAATCTTCCCAATGATCCCATAGCAAACTCATTCTGGAAATATTCGGCCAGAGTACCAAACAAAAAACAACACAACAACAAAATCTAGGATTCTTGTAGGATTCAAACTCGCGACCTCCCAGTCCGTAACCCAAGACGCTAACCACTGTGCCATAGCGGCTGGTTGAGAGAGAAAATTCTATTTATCTCCTGAACAGGATAAGTACGCATACACACTCACGCGCACACACACACACACACACACACACGCACGCACGCACATACAGACACACACACACACACGCGCGTGCGCGCACACTCACACGCACGCACGCACACACACATAGACACACACACACACACACACAGAGTTCTGTGAAGCGTGTAAGCACAGAGGCCCGGCACAAAAGAAGACCAAGTGCACAGGGGCTTGCCCCGGCAGAGTAACAAAGCTAATTGACCCCCTGCCATAATTTTACTATCCACACAATTGATGTTCAGCCCTCTGAAAGAAGCAGGCCACTGACTGGGTCACAAGTTAAGATTGAACTAAGACACACACACACACACACACACACACACACACACGCACCGCACACACACACACAGACACACACACACACACACACACACACACACACACACACACACATATATATATATCTCCCCAGGAAGCCAGTCTGACTCCAGTCATTCATGTGTTGGAAGTAGTCAGAAACGGGATGTCAATAGAAACAGTCAGACTCTGGCCATAAATCAGTTTTCTTTTCTCTCTGTCGTTTCTCGGCTACAGCTTCGACGTTCATCAATGGTGAGGGTTTTGTGTATGCGACAGTGACTGTTTTTTTGCCCACCATTAAGGTAGCTGCTTTCCGACTTCGGGGATGATGTCTAAACACGACACCAGTGTGCATGTTTTTTATACACACACGCGCGCGCGCGCACGCACGCGCGCACGAACACACAGACATATACATATATATATATTTCAAATATATTACATATCACACACACACACACACACACACATATATATATATATATATATATATAATATATATATATATATATATATATATATATATATATATATGTCATCTGTAATATATTTGAAACAGACATGAAAAGACGTCATTAAGTATCAAGTCAGACTTGGGGTAATAGGTTTGAAACAGACCCGAAAATGCATCAATAGAAAGCTGGTCAGATTCCGGTAATAGTTATGTGTGACTGAGACAGTCATGAATAGGGTGTCTATAAGAAGCGAGTCAGGCTTTGGAAATCATATTTTTAACAGACACGAACGAAAAAGATAGCCCCCTCCTGTTCCTCAAGGTAATCCCCCCCAACCCCCCCCCCCCCAACAAAAACAAAACAACAAAAACAACAACAACAACAGCAACCCCCCCCCCCCCCCCCCAAACCAATTAAAACAAAAGATCCAAAATACAAAGAAAAATCGGCACCATCACCCCCCCCTCCCCCCAAAACAAAACCAAAACCAAAATAACCAAACAAATAACACCTCCCTCCAACCCCCCAAAACAAAATAAAAAAGCAACCAAAAACAACAACAAAACGCACAGACAGACGCAAACAAACAATAACAAAAGCAAATAAACAAAACCAAAACAACCCGGAAGACATGGCAAACACTTCCGGGTTGTAAACAAACACTTTGGTCATGAAATCTGTTTCAACAACAACAACAACAACAACAACAACAACAATAATAATAATAATAATAATAATGTATGGAATTTATATAGCGCTGAATCTTGTAATCAAAGCGCTCAGATGACTTTTTTAAAAATAAAAATAATTTTATATTGAGGATAATGGAATAAGTACTAATGTGCTTTTTTTTTTTACATCTAGTCCCCGTATGTATGCGGTTTTGTCAATTTTGTCATCTGTTCCCACCGGCACACAATGGCCTACTCTTTTGAAAAGCGGAACAGGATTTAACGTGTGCGCAAGATGTTCTGCATGGTTCGTACACGGGCCTCGGTTTATAGTCTCTTCCGAAGGATACAGAACTTCTCTGGCTTCTGATAACAAGAACGTCTATATTACTGTGAGTTAATTTTTCAAAGCGCTGCGTTCCTTGATACTCAAACCGAAGACAGTAGTTGTCGACAGTTCACTGCATTTCTATGGCTTTTTATGTTTATAGTTGTTTATTTATTTATTTCTACTTTGTTTATTTTATTCTTTTATTTCGAGGATAATGGAATAAGCACTCATGTGCTTTTTTAAAAATTTTTTAATCCAGTCCCTGTGTGTATGCAATCTTGTAAATTTTGTCATCCGTTCCTACCGGCGCACGATGGCCTACTCTTCCGAAAAGCGGAATGGATTGTAACGTGTTCGCAAGATGTTCTGCGAGCGTTCGCACACGGGACCTCGGTTTATAGTCTCACCCGAAGGACTTTTAGGGGGAATGGAGTCGGCATTGATGTTAGCTACAGAGGAAGAATCCGCTTGAAAGAGATTCGAACCCGGGTCAGCAGATCACGAGCGCATCACTATAACCCTCAGGCTATCCCGTTTTATCAGTCAGCTAAGACAATGTGCAATAAAATATCTTCGCTAAAAATTCTGCCGACGAAGTAGGAAATGAGACTAAAAGATAACTGACAAGTTGTCAGACTTATTGGTCTTCAGCTATCTATGTGAGTCCCCCAGATTAAGAAAAGAACAGTCTTGCAGCATTCGAAAAAGTTGTTCAAAAATAGTTATTTTTGTCATCAGGTATTAATACGTGCCAGAACACGCCCCCGTCTCTCCCTTGTGTGTGTGAGTGCGAGTGTGCGTGCGTGCGTGCGTGTGTGCATGTGTGTGTATGTGTGTGAGTGTGTGCGTGCGTGCGTGTGTGTGTGTGTGCGTGCGTGCGTGTGTTTGTTCTGCATCTATCTATCTATCTATCTATCTATCTATCTATCTATCTATCTATCTATCTATCTATCTATCTGTCTATCTATCTATCTATCTATCTATCTGTCTGTCTATCTATCTATCTATCTATCTATCTGTCTATCTATCTATCTATCTATCTATCTATCTAAGGTAGGCAGATAGACAGGCAGGCCGACAGATAGACAGGAGTGAATTGGGAAGGAGGAGAGAGAAGGGGAGATTCAACTGAGGTGAGTCCAACAATGAGCACACCAGAACGTGTCCCCCAAAACGAAGGTAATACTCAACCATACACAATGGACAGAACTCTCTGTTGTACGTCTTGGATCCTCTGTCTTTATATAATATTATGTACAAGCTTATACAAACATTCAATCATGCAGAAACCCTGTCAAACATGTACAGCACAACACCATTCTGTTCAGTGACAACAAGATTATGTATGTATGGACTCTGAACAAGCACACGATTGTCACAACCAGAAAAAAACAATCATGAACAGTTTATTCATCAATATATATTGTTTATATATCAATTTACTTAAAGAAAAACAACAACAAAATCCATGAAAAACAAATTGAAAAAACAGGAGAAACCGGCCATGGTTTCTTAGAGTAATTTGCATTGCACATAAGGAAGACCCACGGTGAAATTATCCAACACTTCTTTCGTTTCAAATATGTGTCACATTTAAGCCACTGAGATTGCTCATACACTGAAGTCAAGTGCAAACATCCTTCTATAATCCAAAGTGTCCATGTTTCAGTGAATATGTTCTCATGTGTCTATATTCAAACGTCGAAAAAAAATTCCATCTTTTTTATGTTCAACCACATTAAGCTTTTTCACAGTAGGTTAGGTTCACTTGTAAAATAATGTTCTATCTTGCTTTATTTCATGTTTCACTATTGTTCCATTTAGAGTAATAGGATATTTTATGATGTGTAAGGTTTTTTCTCTTAACTCTTCCATTATGTTAAACTGTGTGAATATATCCCTGTGTGGCTGTTCCCTCATTTTATATTCCACAATGTCGGTCTTCCACCATATCCGTGTTTTACCGTGCAATGTTTGGTGATCCAACAAGTCTGTTTCAGTGTGTCTATATTTAAACTCTCTCTCTCTTTCATTGTGCTTCAATTCTGCTATGATCGTTTTTCGCCAGGTCCACATATCCAACTGTCTCTGTTTCAACGTGTCCATGTTCAACTTTTTCTCCTGCTGCCTCATCTTCTGTGGTGTTCCTGTCGTGCTGTTCCCACGAGGCTCATTTCGATACCTCCACCATAGCCGAACCCACTTTCATCATGTTGCGTCCTCAGTTCGGAAGTTCACAGGGAGCCCATCTATGTCAGGCCGCCTTAAGGCCACAAGCCAGAGAAGCACTGCACTGCTGCTGGATCACTTTGATGGTGTTCTGGGGTGCATGTTCCGAGCTAACATACACAGGACACCAACTACTAAGCCCCCCACTGACGACAGTAATAGCTCAGTCGCGGAGCCAGACTGAGTGAGACGCCCACCCGAGGTAGCGCTACCACAACGTCCCTCCAACGACCCTCTCATGTGAACCTCCAACCCCGAAGGCTTCGACACAATTGTTTTGTTTTTAATCACAGGAACAGCAGTGCCGGGCCATAAAATCGGAGGCAATTTTCTTGTGTTGCATAATGATCGATGATGAAGAGGATGGTATGATGCTGCTATGGAAGTGCGTTTGCTTTGAGACTCCTTGACAAGGGCTGTACTCTATACTTCATATCATAATATATCCTTACGTCAACCGGTCCGAGAGATACAGACACCTGCAGTGTTGTTCGGGTATTTTGAACAACGCTGTCAAACTCGCATCCATCAGAGTGAATAAAGGTCGACTGTGTAGTCCCATTCGTCCCACTGAGCCCACAGCACACTCACTCTGGGTAGAAGCTGTCCGCAGTCCGAAAAATCCCTATGGCTCTTATGGGATTTGAACCCGCGACCTTCCAGTCCGTAACCCAAGGCGCTGACCACTGGGCCAAGGCGGCTGGTGCATCGCACACAAGTTTTGATCATAACAAACTTACCACTAGTCCTAAGACTACCGTACATACTGCTACAACAACAACAACAACAACATCAACAACAAGAACAACGATATACTGAGTTATTGAGGAAAAAAATGGAATCTCTCTCTCTCTCTCTCTCTCTCTCTCTCTCTCCCTCTCTCTCTCTGTCTCTCTCTCTGTCTATGTCTGTCTGTTTGTCTGTCTGTCTGTCTGTCTGTCTCTCTCTCAATACTGGATATATTAAAAAAAGCATGTGAATGCTTATCAGTAACCCTTGGAAATAAATATACAGATTATCATCCTCTCTCTGTCTCTGTACTTATCTGTACAGTCGAATCCATCTTCTCTTTTTTCCCCTCTCTTCTGAAGAAATCCCCGTTTTGATGGTAACGTTGGTAGGCTACAGGATTGTTATTTCTCCCCCCTCCCCCTGTGAAAGCAATACAATCTCTGTTTTATGACAGCTGTTTCTCTTTAACGGACCAGAGTGCTGTAAGCCGACACCACCACTGGGACCTCTGACGATGGTTTATCCAAGGGCCGAAACTCCGCGAGGTTGGGCAAACCTAAATTAATGGTCCTTGTCGCAAAATGTCTCTACTAATGTTACCATCAAAAGATTTCGTATTTTCGGGTTGATTTTTTAGGGGGTGTTTTTGTTGTTGGTGGTTTAAAAATGTTTTATAAAGATTATTTTTGTAGTAGAGAGGTCGTAGTTCGTTATCTGTACTTGTTTTTCTTTATTACTACTACTACTATTGCTGCTGCTGCTGCTGTTCTTACTACTACTACTACTACTACTACTTCTATTGCTGCTGCTGCTGCTGCTGCTTCCGCCACCACCACCACCACCACCACCACCACCACTACTACTACTACTACTACTACTACTACTACTACTACTCATGTCTGTCTGTCTATCTCTCTCTCTCCACACACACACACACACACACACAACACACACACACACACACACACACACTATTCCTTGCGCATTTTTTGAAACACTGATATTCAAATAGGTCTGTTCACGCTTCAGTCCTTAACGTTACGTTTAGTCAGTGTACTAGACGGAATAAACTTGAAATACTTCAAGAAACCGACCATCAATGTGCTTATTATAAATACATAATGTTTTCTCCCATACATTGCAAGTTCGCCATAATACAACAAATCTTGTTGTGTATGAGGAATTTCACTCGTCAAACACAACCCCCTCCACCCACCACCCACTCCCCATTTTCCCCGGGAGGGGGGTGGGAGTGGGGGGGGGGGGGAGGGAGTATCAGAGAAGGACCAAGGAAGTACAGGAAGGGAATGAGGGTTAGGGGGTGGGGTGGGGAGGGGGGGGGGGAGAGAGAAGGAGGTTATTATACATTATATACATACATTTTCAGGGTTCTGTTTCGCGATTTGACTATTATCTACATCCTTTAGTGTTGCTATACATGTGCGACCAAGAAGAAGAAGAAGAAGAAAAGGACCAGTTCAAATTCTTCAGTACCACCGTCAATAAAACAAGAATCCACAGAGGACTAGGATAACACAACGAGTCTGCCCCTGATGACTTGTAAGGAACGCGATAGTTTCTGGGTAGGTCTCTCCCACCCCTATCATCCACCCCATCACCACCACCACCACCGCCACCGCCACCACCACCATCACCACCACCACTATCTTCCACCTGGGGTGTAGTGAGCTTTGTGGTGGTGGTGGTGATATTCACTTGCTGGGTTACTGTCGTCGTTTCTGACAATGTCGTCGTCGTCGTCGTCGTCATCGTCGTCGTCGTTGTCGTGGTCGCCACAGTGCCTGGACTCTCGCATAGCGCCCCATGAAATCCTGGCAGGCAGGCGCACATCATCACTCCGTTCTGCGTCCTCCGACACGTGCCCCCGTTGAGACAAGGCCGGTCCTCGCACAGCACGCTGGGTGGCGGGATTTGACACACACTTCCGGAGTAGCCGTGTGCGCAGGCGCAGTGGAAGGATTCGGTTCCGGTTCGGACGCAGGTTCCTCCGTGGAGACAGGCGATGCCCACGCAGGGGTCCAGGGGGGTCTGGCAGCGCTCGCCCGTGAACTCGGGGCGACACAGGCAGGTGGGCAGGAAGGCGGAGCTCTTGGTGATGCACGTGCCGTGGTTGAAACACTTGAAGGCCACGCAGGGGTCAAGGGCAAGGTCGCAGTCCCGGCCTGCGTAACCTGGGGTGCACTGACAGTGGTAGCCGTTGAGGCGATCCACACACGTTCCACCTGGAACACATACACACACAAGAGTTTTTTGTTATTTCCGTGTCATGAGAAATGTGTACCTTTTTTTTTTTCATTTTGTGAGATATAGTCTTATGGTTTTCTTGGATGCAAATCATTGCGGTCACTAAATAAATAAGTTTTTATTAGCTCCACCCTGGATTTTTCCTATATTCTGGTTGAAAGGCTACTGTTAGCATCACTGGTTGTAAGTTGTGTGTGCCTTTGCTTAGTACGTACTTTTTTTGGTTCTTGGGCACAGTTTAAGCTCTTTTATTCAAGTTGTTTACATCGTGCAGATATTTATAAGTGATTTCTGGAAGTATACAAATAAGAACATGAAAGATAAATATTTCAGGAAGAATAATCTGATTAAAACTAATCCTATTAGTACCAAGCCCGACTACACCCCAGAGGGTAATTCTGATAAAATAAAACCTCGCAAGAAAAAAATAAAGTGGTAAAATATGCGAAAAACCAATGTCCTTCTTAAAGGTACAGGAACACACAACTCATTTGAAATCGTTTTGAACATGCACCAACTTTTAAAGGGTATTTTCAAGCCCCCCCCCCCCCCCAACCCAAACCTAAAAAAAACCCCCAAACAAACCAAAACAAACCCCGACGACCATTATTTTTCTTGTACCAAATGCTGCAAACTATCCACATAAGCCTTTTTGTGGTCAAACTTCATAGTCCCTTTTTCAGGTTTTTTTTTTTTTTTGGCGTTTTCAGATGGACAGCCTGGACTTTGTAACAAGGCAGCTGTACGCTGCTGCAGGTCCTCCCTCCCAGTCTCCACAGAGCTTCTTGGCCACTACTGGGGTGGTATGGGTCAGTCAGGCCAGATCCTCTTTCAGAGTGCTACCTCATGTAGATCGGTGGTCTAGAGGTAACGCGCCTGTCTAGAATGCGAAAAGTCCGGGTCGGGTGTGTGCGTGGTTCGTATCCCGTTTGGGCCCGAAAATTTTCCCCCATCCATTAGACCATGAGTGGTGGTCTGGGCGCTAGTCTTTCGGATGAGACGATAAACCGAGGTCCCGTGTGTTACACAAAATTTTCAGCGCACGTAAAAGAACCCACGGCAACAAGAGAGTTGTCCCTGGCAAAATTCTTAGAAAAAAGCCACTCTGATAGGGAAACAAATACAGTTGCAGACCAAAAGAAAAAAAAAAGGGTGGCGCTGCTCTTGTAGCGACGCGCTCTCCCCGGGAAGCAGCCCGAATTTCACGCAGAGAAATCTCGTGACTTAAAGTGGTAAAAAAAAAAAAATAAATAAAATAAATGTTCTGATGTCTGGCTGCCAGTCTGGCAGGGCACTGCTCTGTGCTGTCTATGTGAAAGTTATAGTGCAACTTCAACCCGGTTAGAAAACCCCCCAAGAAAGCTGCGAAAAAGAAGTAATGTTCAACTAAAAATGTAAGGACATAGGAAACGAGACAATTAATCATGTTCTTTCTAGTTTTGCTCTGAAAGAGTTCACTTGGAACAGTGTGGGAGGAAGAAGAAGAGGAGGAGGAGAGAGGGTAAAGGCGGGAGTGTGATGTTGTTGTTGTTGTTGTTGGTGGTGGTGGTGCTAGTCTTTGGTGTGGTGATGGTGGTGGTGGTGATGTGTGTGTGTGTGCGTATATATATATAATATGTGTGTGTGTGTGTGTGTGTTGTATGTGTGTGCGCGCGCAGGCGCGCACGTGCGTGGGTGTGGGGGTGCGCGCGCACGTGTGAGTATGTATGTATGTATGTATGTATGTATGTATGTATGTATGTATGTATGTGTGTGTGTGTGTGTGTGTGTGTGTGTGTAGAGAGAGAGAGAGAGAGAGAGGAGAGAGAGAGAGAGAGAGAGAGAGAGAGAGAGAGAGAGAGAAAGAGAGAGAGAGAGAGAGAGAGAGAGAGAGTGAGTGAGTATGTGAGTGAGTGTGCGGCAAAAGCTAGCAAGTGCAAACATCAATCTTGTCCTTTGAACTTGTGGAGGGGTTAACCAGTTCAAATCTGTTCAACACCTAAACTCTTCGTTAAACGATGCGATCCCCAACACTCCCTACCTCACCCCTCTCTCTCTCTCTCTCTCTCCGGCAATAGGGCTCACCGGTACACTACGTGACCCTAATATATCCAGAAAGCTTAGCAACAAAGTCGTCAAACCCTATATCATCTCCTTCGACGACCTATCAGCTTTAGATTTGGCCACTGTTCCTTCCATTGTCATACATCACTCTTACATTTGCAGTGCCCGTACTATTGCATCCGCAGAACCCCTCTCCCTTTTTTTTTGGGGGGGGGGGGGGGGGGTGAAAGACTAGCCCTTGGCTCAAAAGTCATGGAAATTTGCAAAAGCTTGGTAGGCTTTCAATCTTAATTTTTAAAAAAAAGGATACAGTATACCCCCTAAGTTCTTTATGGTATGCTGCACTGGATCAACATTGTAGGATCACAAGCAATCCTCATTTGATGATCAGTTCCAACTTCCTCATGATTACCTGCTCTCTGTCCTCAGTCTTCAAAACAAGTACACAGTGCACTTTTTCATACTTTGCAAAACAACAACAACAACAACAACAACAACAACCCCAAAACAACAACCTGCAAAAATAAACCAATTTAGGTTTCTGCGAACGCTCCACAGATACACGATACTTCTTGACTCGGAAGCTAAAGGTGGAGTGCAGCCTTCAAATGGCGCGTGCCTAACCGGAAATATCTATCTCTCCAATCCCTCACCGGAAAGCCGAGGACTCAGAGCTGATGTTTCACAACCAAAGCCGTGTGTGTGGCCTACACGCTTGCGAGCTGTCAGAAAATAGGAACGGAGCATGGATGAATGCTCTTTGATCAGCCATGAAATTATCCCCGAAGACGGAGTGCGCCTAGCCTGTATCTTAACGATCAGATTCCAGATAGTCGCATCTGTGAAAATTTCACTCCTAGTGGTGAGCTTCTGAATTTTCGCAACATTAGAAGGTCCTTTCTTTCTTTAAAAATGAATGTAATATATGCGAATAGGCCTTTACATCTATCTCTCTATCCAAATATCAGGATCAGTGAAATTGACTGTGAGTGCCAACAAATCTGATTGGATCAAATATTAAAAAAAAGAAATCAACAAAAGAAACCAACCCAAACCAACCCCCACTCCCAAAAAACAACAACACCCCACCAACAACAAACCACCCACCAGAACCCCCCCCCCCCCCCCCCCCCCTGTCCCTCCCCCCACCCCCCCAAGAAAAGAAAAAATTCAACGTCCATTTTTCTCTTGCTAGGACTAACGTGTTGATTAAGTACGAGATCTCTTGAGCAGAGATAAATCTGTGCAGTTTGATAACGTTTACATATCAATGTATTGTAACTAAACAAAACAAAAAAGGACATATTATGGTCAACACATGCAATGTGCACTAGGTGGAGGGAGTATGTAATGAGTTGGATAGCAGTTTATCTAGGAAAGAAAGAAAAATAAAGAGGAAACAGAAAATAATTATATCCTGACAACGTCCTCAATGAGTCAGACAAATTGCCGCCAGAAGCCAAAACAAATCAGCTCATTAGAGCAAAAATCATCATCATCATCATCATCATCATCATCATCAGCAGCAGCAGCAGCAGCAGCAGCAGCAGCAGCAGCAGCAGCAGCAGCAAGAACAAAAGCAACTACAGCCACAACAACAGCAACTACAAACACTGTAATAAAAAAACATTGAAAGCTAATATGTAACTTTAAATAAATCACTGACTACCTGTTGACCTTTTTTTTTTTCAACATATAAATGGGGTGAAGTTTCATTGAAAGCTGAAACTGCAAAACTCCCCATCCCCCACCCCTCCCCTCTCCCGCCGCCCTTTCGTTTTATACATATTTTTTTTTGGCTTGCAATTTGATAACTAAATACACGTTGACCTGAGCCTGGGTTACAATAGCCGTGCGGTAACAGGTACAAACTGTTCCACCTGCCACCGACAGAGACAAAAAAAAGCACAAATACTGTAGGCTACTTGGTAAGCACAGATAAAACTTGCCTGCCACGAACTTTGATATTTTGCCTTTCTTTTTTTCCTTTCAGATTAACGATTTGCGGAAAACAGTTTATCTCCTTCAAGCAGGTGGCACGTGAAAATTATTGCCATTGAAAGGGCAATGGTCATCAGCCTTTGTGTTCATCATCCTGACTTAGACGAACATCTGGCTGAAAAAACAACCCGTGTATGGAGTCGGGTGCATGTGCACAAGAGAGAGAGAGAGAGAGAGAGAGAGGTAGAGAGAGACAGTCAGAAAGACAGATAGGCCAGAGACAGACAGAGACAAAGACAGAGACAGAGAGAGAGAAGAGAGAGAGAAGAGAGAGAGAGAGAGAGAGAGAGGGAGGGAGAGAGAGACAGTCAGAAAGACAGATAGCAGAGACAGACAGACAAAGACAGAGACACACAGAGAGAGAGAGAGAGAGAGAGAGAGAGAAGAGAGAGAAGAAGACAGACAGACAGAGACAGAGAAAAGCATACAGAGAGAGAGAGAGTTGCTAATTTATACATTTAAAAAAAACCCCACCTGAACGTGACAACTGCTGTAAATACGCATAAAGAGATAAATAGATGACAAAATGAACACATAAATACAGTAATTCTCTCAACAACTTTAAACAAGTGGGAACGTAATGCCTACAGTGATTACAGAAAAGGAAGGATCCAAAAGCCACAGAGGAAAAGGAGGTAAAAAAGACAGGCGGTGCGGAGAGAAAAGTAAACAGAGGAAAAACAGAAGCAGACATGGGGGGAGGGGGAAGCTGTTACAGACTTCCGCCCTCGTTTATCACCCTTCCACCCCCCCCCTACATCAGTGAACAGTGCAGAACACCTCGAACTGACACACTCCTATGGAAATTCGCTTGTGTCTAAAATCCATTTTGTATATTTCATCACAAAAAAAAACCTTTAAAAACTTGTTTTATAATAATAATAAATGGAATTTATATAGCGTATATATCTTGCAGAGACAAATCAAAGCGCTTGATACTACAGCTACAGCAGCGTACCCCCTAAGTAAGAGTAGACTGCTGAATTTGCCATCAGTTAGGTTTGGGGAGCTTGCAGACTTGGGCGTCTTGAGAAAAGAAATTTCTTTTAAATCGATTCCTTGAAAATCATTTTCAAAAATGACTGAGAAGTTGTACGTGTTACCTATACTTTGTTTCCCCCCACTGCTATTTCTGCATTAAAAAATAAAAACAAAAACAATAACTTTTCTCTAAAACATTTCTTTAGAAAAACTGAATTGGGATATTCATTCAGGTCATCACACCCAGTCTAAACCATTCATGATCGTTGGTGATGATAGATATAATGAAAGTATCTTCTACAATAAAACTATACCGTTTTTCTTGTGGAACGTGTTAACTTCTTTACATAAATTAAGTTCCGGCTAATCAAGATGATGGTTTAAGAAACACTTTTATCAAAACTGAATAGCAGCAGACAATTAAAAAACAAACAAACAACATACCAAAACAACCTGAACTGTTAGTGGACGAAAATGTGTGGTGTAAGACCAACAAAAATAAAAGATGTAATACTGAAGCGTTATCAAGGAATGGACTCCTATGGATATGCTGTCCTGCTTACAAGTATGTAGTATGTTCTTTCGAGCCAGAAGGCCCATAGAGCCGGAGCTTATCCCGGTTTCTGTAGCGTTAAGCGAACTGATGGTTTTTCACCACCTCTGTGACAGGACGCTAGTCTGTCGCCAGATACTTCCTGATTACAAAATGCCCAGTAAACATCAGATGGGAGATTCCTCGCGAAGTCTGCTCCGCAGACGTCCTCCTGATGAACAGATTGGTCAGCAGACTGCATGAGAGAGAGAGAGAGAGAGAGAGAGAGAGAGAGAGAGAGAGAGAGAGAGAGAGAGAGAGAGAGAGAGAGAGAGAGAGAGAGAGAAAGTCTATTTGTTGGGTTTGTCTAAGTAAGAGTACTTTTAAAAAAATGTATTGTAGGTTTAAGGGTATACACAGTGTACAAGACTACAACCACACGGGGAATAATCCATTTTGCAGATATCACACTCTAAGAAGCATACTCGGGGGTTTGGTACATACGAACAAAACGAGAGAGAGAGAGAGAGAGAGAGAGAGAGAGAGAGAGAGAGGGACACAACACACACAATTTTATTGCTATTTAGCGATCAAGCCATATAGCGCTGCGGCGCGGTAACAACGATATCGAACGCACCCGATTACAATGACATGGAAACCATGGCAGTAGTGGTATGTACATCAAGATTCGATACATTATTGTCTGTGTCTCAAGTGTCCCAATTTTCAAACCAGCCTTTCCTTTTCCAGTCTACAGCCAGGGAAGTCAGCCCATGTAAGACGAAGTCAGCCCATGTAAGACTGGATCAGGTCCCGAAGATGATGTAACTCCTGCTCAGCACTCGCCACCACTGTCGCTGTGTGTTGTGTGTTAGTACACTGTTTCCCTTTACAAAGTCTGGCAAGCCTGACACGTTCTTCTGGCAACATGTTTTTCTCTTCTTGCTTGATGTACCAGAACACACACTTAGATTCCTCACCAGGATCTCCATTCCAAGAGTATTCCAGGGTGATGTCATCTGATTCACACATCACAATGTTTTGATCATCCGAACTATGTACCACCACCTTTCGAAACCGTGTGTTTCTCTTGCTGTCCCTTAATCTACGCTGCACACGTTTGTCAGTTAGAGTAGACACATACTGTTTTCACAATACCAGTATGAGAGTCATCCACTGTGCAGCCAACTGTCAGCTCTTCCTGCACATCAGACGCCTCAGAAGACACACCGATCTTACTGTCTGTTGCTGGTTCACACGGCAAATCAAGAGAATCTAGTGTGGCTGGGACATTCACTGCACTGTCAACACACAGCTCTGTGTACACGCTGGCTTGTTTTGATTCGGCATCCACTCTCTCACGATGCAGGGAGTCACTGTCAGACAACACCGGCTCTTCCAAAACACTGTCCTTGTCACACTGACGACTTGCCTGTCTTTCTTGATGTTGTTTACTTCTTTGGACGTCACGACGGATTTGGGAAGGGCACTTCTTGCGAAAATACTGAACTCGCGAATTACGATTCAGCACTGGGTCCGCCATTTCTGTTGATACTGACTTGTCAACTGGCTTCAGTCGCAAGACGAAGACAACGCTGCCGCTCTCCCCCCGCGACTTTCCAGCTCGATAGGACGTTGTCGATCAGCAGGGCGTTTAAAGTTGTTACTACAGTTGCTGGAAGGCCAGTAACTGACATTTTGAAGCTTAAATGCAAAAATTTGCAGCAGCTTACTAACAGCACGCCCTTTTAGTTCAGCGAGAGAGGGAGAGAGAGAGAGAGAGAGAGAGAGAGAGAGAGAAGAGAGAGAGAGAGAGAGAGAGAGAGAGAGAGAGAGAGAGCGGGAGAAGAGAGAGGTCTGGTGAATAATAACTCTTTGTTTGGTTGATAAACCAAAAACAACATACAAACAAAACAAACCCCCCCAACCCCCCCCCCCCCAACAACAACAACAAACCCACAAACAAAACAAACAAAACCCACCCCCCCCCCCCCCAACAACAACAACAAACCCCACAACAAAACAAACAAAACCCAACCCCCCCCCCCCAACAACAACAACAAACCCACAAACAAAACAAACAAAACCCAACCCCCCCCCCCCAACAACAACAACAAACCCACAAACAAAACAAACCCCCCAACCCCCCCTCCCCCCCCCCCCAACAACAACAACAAACCCACAAACAAAACAAACAAAACCCAACCCCCCAAACCAAACCAAGCCTCTCCTGGAGAACAACTCACAACTTTCGACACCCTCAATCCTTCATAAGCGTTTTCCTGTCTCTCCACCTCTGTTCAAAAGTTGAAGCAACAACAACTTTTCTATCATTTTTCTTTTGTTTTCTCTCTCTCGTTTTTGCCCCCTCTGAAGCAACAACAATGAAGAGATGGCAGGCGTCTATCAGGATGCACACTCACACTCCGGGAAAGGTGAGCCGTCAGGCCATGCACTTTTCCCCTAGTGACCCACTAGATTTGTTATCCTTTCTTATGTAAAAGTCGCCGTAAATATAAACATATACATAAAAGTAAGACGGACGCTATAGCCGAGTGGTTAACCGCCCAACTTCAATCCCGTGGGTCCATGAGGTCGTGGGTTCGAATCTCGGCGTCGTCGTCTTGTGACTGAAGGGTGTGGATTTTTTACAATAATCCAATCTCCCAAGTCAACTTTAAGTGCAGACATGCCAGTGCTTAAATTACTTCTGTGTATAGACATATTATACAGAAGATCAAATATGTACGCTAATAAAGATCCCGTAATTTATGTCAGCGTTCGGTGGGTTACGGAAACACGAACATGTTCAGCAGACATCCCCGAAGTCGGAATGCGGCTACCTTCATGGTGGGCAAAACTGGTTGCATACACAAAATCTCACCATTGGTGAACTTGGAAGCTCTAACTGAGAAAAGAGAATAAAAACAAACCAAAGGTCAATCACATAGTTTTATCTATCTATCTATCTATCTATCTATCTATCTATCTATCTATCTATCTATCTATCTATCTATCTATCTATCTATCTATCTATCTATCTATCTATCTATCTATCTATCTATCTATCTATCTATATATAATGGAGAAACAAAGAAAAGTGAAAGAGAAAATTGTTAATCTTAATTCCTTGTTTTGCTAGTTTAGGACTGATTAAATGACCTCTCTCTTCACTACTTGAGAAGTAAGCAGAAAGCCTCTTAATTCACTAATTAAAAGTTGTTGTTTTTTCAAAGGGTGTCAGAAGTAAGTTGAACCTTGTGGATCCCATCCCTCTCTAGGCAATAGGGTGTACTATTGGGTATGTTCGTGTCATCCATATCCTCTGGCCAAAGATGATCTACACTTCTACAAGAAAGTGGACGAGGTTTCCGGAAGGTGGATTAGTATAGTACGCTACATAATTATGTTGGATACTGTTGTCCTTGTTGTTGTTGTTGTTATTGTTATTGTTGTTGTTGTTGCGTGTTCCCCGGCTTGACAGCCTGGGAGTCAATTAAAATATAATAATACTCTCTCTTTTTTTGGTTCCTAGGTTAGAGCTCCGGTGGTGAGATTTTTGCATACGCAACAGTCCTCACCCCCCATCCCGCCCCTCCCCGTCCCCCCCTCCCCCCCACCATTTACATAACTGCATTCCACCTTTGGGGACTATAGTACACCGTCACTCACTCAGGCCACACGGGAATTACTGTAAGATTGTTAAGTACACACTGATAGAGAAGTTTAGGTGTAAAACCGTTTTCAAGTACCTAGCCGTAATGTAGGCAGGTATACTCTGACTTCAGAAGTTGTTTTTAAAAAAAAAATCCTTTAAAGAACAGTGCAGGCTGTTATGTTAAGACTTTGCCATGATCAAGACAATCTAAAAAAAACCTTTTAAAAAAGCATAGCAACAGTTTAATGTAGGTCTTGACACTTCGCTCACATCAATAATAACTGGCGGGACGGGATGGCCTTGTGGTTAGAGTGATGCATTCGCGATCTGCTGACCCGGGTTCGAATCTCGTTCAAAAGGTAATATTTTCCATTGGGGTTAACATCAGTGCCGACTCCACTCTCCCCAACAGTCCTTCGGATGAGACTGTAAACCGAGGTCCCGTGTGCAGAACATCTTGCGCACACGTTAAAGCCCGTTCTGATCTTCGAAAGAGTAGGCCATTGTGTGCTGGTGGGAACGGATGACAAAATTGACAAAACTGCATACACACGGGGACTGGACGTAAAAAAGCACTTGAGTACTTAATCCATTATCCTCGAAATAAAAGAATAAAAGAAAATTAAAAAAGACACAGGTATTTGGCACTTAGCTTAATCATTAACTGACAAAAGCTTTTGGCCTGGGCCCATACTTTGGATCAGAAAGCAACAACTACTGAAACAGCCCATGTGGCCACGAAGGACCTTTTTCCTTACAGAAACGTTATGACCACAGTGGCCACTCTCCCCAAAAAGTCCTTCGGATGAGACTATAAACCGAGGCCCCGCGTGCGAACGCACGCAGAACATCTTGCCCACACGTTAAATCCTGTTCCGCTTTGATTGTGTGCCGGTGGGAACAGATGACAACAATTCACAAAACTGCATACACACGGGGACTGGATGTAAAAACACATAAGCGCTTATTTCATTATCCTCGATGTAAAAGAATAAAATTTTAAAAAAAAAAGAAAAAAGATGGCTGCTCCTAGGCTGTTGGTGTTATGGGAGAAGCGAGAGTGAAGATAAGGATTAATGTACCACAGGAGACGAAACAGAACTTGCTTTGTCTGATATGTTCACACTCTTTAAATACTTACACTTATCTTATCTTATTGTTCATGTATTTGACGCAATTTTGTTCAGCTGCAGCCCATTTTTGCATATAAAATATATGAATGTTCGAGTAATCACATAAGCATTTGCTATTATCCTCGAAATAAAAGAATAGATAAAATAAATAAATGAATAAATAAATAAATAAATAAATAAATAAATAAGTAAATGGCTTGTTGTACTCATTTCATGTATTGGTTCTACGTTATTTAAAAAGAAAGATTAAACCAAACAGAATTAACATCGGACACATTCATTTTTCTCCCATATTGTATTATCCACCAGAATATCTTCAGCTTATGGCTTGGCAGATAAGTGTTTGAGGATTTACGAGGCACATCCGGGTATGAAGGGGGTGTGGGGGGGGGGGTGGGGGGTGGGGGGCGAAGATGTTGTTAATAAAACTGGTATATCGTTTTGAGTTTAATTGTGACACAACTTTCAATACTGAAGAGACCCCATTGAAGTTGGATATGCCAGGAATGAATAATGAATGAATGAAGAATCTTTATTTTTAAAGGGTTAAAGGGTAAGATTCATATACTGAGAGAGAGAGAGAGAGAGAGAGGGAGGAGAGAGAGAGGAGAATGGAGGAGGGGGAGAGAGAGAGAGAGAGAGTTGTTGTGGTGGTGGTATTTATTAATTTATTTTATTTTATTTTATTTTATTCTTTTTTTTTCTTTTTTTTTTTTTTTTCGAGGAAAATTGAAATAAGGCATATGTGCTTTTTTACATCCTGTACTCCCCCCCCCCCCTTCCCGTGTGTATGCGGTTTTGTAAATTTTGTTATCTGTTCCCACCGGCACACAATGGCCTACTCTTTGGAAAAGCGGAACAGGATATAACGTGTGCGCAAGTGTCTGTGTGCGTTCGCACACGGGACCTCGGTTTATAGTCTCATCCGAAGGACTTTTGAGGAGAGCAGAGTCTGCACTGATATTAACTCCAGGGGAAAATATCCCCTTGAACGAGATTCGAACCCGGGTCGTCAGATTGCGAGCGCAATGTTCTAGCCACTAGGATATGCCTTCCCCCAGAGAGAGAGAGAGGAGGGGAGAGAGAGAGAGAGAGAGCAGAGAGAGGAAGAGAGGATGGGGAGGGGAGAGAGAGGGGGACGGAGAGAGAGAGGGAGGGAAGAAGAGAGAGAGAGAGAGAGAGAGGTGGGGAGAAGAGAGGAGGGAGAGGAGAGGAGGAAAAGAGAGAGAGAGAGAGAGAGAGAGAGAGAATGACAATGACAATGACAAATTCTTTTATTTCGAGGATAATAAATAAGCACTCATGTGCTTTTCTACCTCCAGTCCCCGCCCGTAGGGATACATTTTAATAATAACCCAATACTTCTATATATATACTTATACCACCAGGCTATCCCGTTCCGAGAGAGAGAGAGAGAGGGAGAGAGAGAGGGGGGGGGGGGGGGGATGACCTGCGTGTGGGGTGAGGGTGGGGGTGGGGGTGGAGAGCATACCATTTTCTAACCCATGGAACACTTATCACCAACAGCCACCCTACTTGTTAAAGTCGGAACACAAAAACTTTGCTACAACGCCTTACGGGGCTAATTTACAGTAGAATCATTTGACCCATTTTCTAAAAGGGATAGCTTGGCGGATGATTTGACCCAGTTTGAGAAACAAGGCCTCTCCCTTGATGTAACCCATTTCCCCTCTGCGGCAGACGGCAGACACGGTCGGTCGGTCGAAGGAAGCAACACAGAAAACACACACTGCGATATTTGTCCGCTTATCAGAAAAAAACCAGATACCATCATCACCATCACCTTCATCATCATCATCATCATCATCATTCTCTCTCTCTCTTAAGATGTCAGAATTCTCTCTCTCTCTAAAGATTTCAGAGTTCTCTCTCTCAAGATTTCAGAGTTCTCTCTCTCTCTCTCTCTCTCTCTCTCTCTGTCTCTCTCTCTCTCTCTCAAGATTTCAGAGTTCTCTCTCTCTCTCTCTCTCTCTTCTCTCTCTCTCTCTCTCTCTCTCTCTCTCTCTCTCTCTCTCTTCTCTCTCTCTCTCTCTCTCTCTCTGGGAACGGGATAGCTTGGTGATTAGAGTGATGTATTCGTGATCTGCTGACTCGGGTTCGAATCTCGTTCAAGAGGAAAATTCCTTTGGCGTTAACATCAGTGCCGAATCCACTCTCCTCAAAAGTCTTTCGGATGAGACGATAAACCGAGGTCCTGGTACAAACGCATGCAGAATATCTTGCGCACACGTTAAAACCCGTTCCGCTTTTTGGAAGAGTAAGCCATTGTGTGCCGGTGGAAACGGATGACAAAATTTACAAAACTGCATTCACGCAGGGACTGGATGAAAAAAAAGCACATGAGTGCTTATTCTATTATCCTCGAAAGAAAAGAATAAATAAAATAAATCTCTCTTAAGATTTCAAAGTTCGGAGTTCCCTCGCTCCCC
>CM054144.1:26635279-26637779 GCA_028751875.1 Rapana venosa | reverse complement strand
TAGCTTGGGGAAAGCGAGTGCTCTGACCACTGAGCTATCCCGTCTCCTGTAGAATGAAAAATGACCTAGCCTGAGATTTGATTAAAAAAATGTTGTCGAGATATGTTAAAAAAAAAAGACACAGGAAAGGACTGAGGAGGCAGCAAACAAGCAAAAAGAGAGTAGAATAACAGACAGAAGCCAAGAGGCTGAAAGAAAAGAAGAAATTTATTTTGACGTGAGAATAGCATTTCGAATAATATAGCCTTTGACGTCTCTTCGGGAATGTAATAAAATCAGTACGGTTACAATCACGTTGTTGATAGAGCGGAAACATATGCCACATTGTCTGTATGACCACTCACAACGAGAGAATCTACCACATCCCCACAGACACATGATGAAATGAATGTGCAAAATTCCCAATCGCACAGTTGATACACCGCAAAGAAAAATATGCCAACTCGTTCGACTGATGTGGGGCTTAGCATGACAGGTGAAGACGAAACACGCAGCAGAACTATTTATTTTGTTGTGACAGAGTGTGATAGTGTAACTGATAGCTAGTGCACAACTGAAGACCAAAGACACAACAAGGCCGCGTCTACTTTGCTGTGACATCGTTTAATAACGTAACCGATAGTTCGTTCACAGGGAGGATGAAAGGCGGAGCATAACCATGTCTATTTTGTTTTGACACAGTCTGATAGTGTAACAGACAGCTTTGGATACCGTGTAATACGAAAGATGGCGCGGGATTGAGTTGGGCCAGTGGGTAAGGACGCCCGACGTTGGATTCAAGGCTTCACGGGTTCAATTCTCATAGTCTGGACTATCGCAATTCTCTTTTGTCTGGTCTGCCAGCATCATCTATCCACTCCCTTCAACGTATTCAAAACTGCAGCTCGACTAGTCCTCAGAAAGAAAAAATCTGCTCTCTTGCCATCTCTCCACTGGCTGCCTGTGCCACAAAGAATAAACTATAAGATCAGTACTCTCTGTTACAAATGTCTCCACAAAACAGCACCCTCCTACCTCTGTGAATATCTCCACCTGTACACCCCTTGTCGTTCCCTTCGCTCTGCTGCAGATTCCTTGTGCTTACAAACACCTAGATTCAGCCAGTCCACTATTGGCCGTCGCTCTTTCTCTGTTTCCGGTCCATCGATTTGGAATGGCCTCCCTATCTCTCTTCGCCAAAGACCTTGTGACACTTTTAAATCTGGCCCCAAGACATATTTGTTTCAAACCTAAGAATTTCCTCTCCTATTTCATTTCATAGCTATCCCTGCTTTTCAACAGCCAAAAATTCCATCACCCTGCCAAAGTGTATAACCTGTGTGTGTGTGTGTGTGTGTGTGTGTGTGTATGTGTTGTATGTGTGTGTGTGTGTGTGTGTGTGTGTGTTGTGTGTTGTGTGTGGTGTGTGTGTGTGCATTTGGACTTGTTAGAACATTATTTGCTATTGGTTGCATGACTGTGTAAGAATGAGTTGAGTGCAAGCGCTTTGATTTGTCTGTGCAAGATACAGCGCTATATAAATTCAATTTTAAAAAAATATTATTATTATTATTATTATTATTATCATTATTTATTATTATCGTCAGCCAGCAGATCAGAGAAGACCTTTAGGGCAGGATAACCTAGCGGTTAAAGCCTTGCACTCGCGATTTAACGGTCCAGGACTTAGCTTGAGTTGAGCCACCACCAAGAATCCCTTTCAAGGGGATTTTCCCCCTGGAGTAAACACGAATACTGACTCCACACCCCAGCAGGTCCTTCGGTTAAGACTATATATAAACCAAGGTCGTGTGTGCGAACGCACGCAGAACATCTTGCACATACGTTAAAATCCGTTCCACATTTTGGAAGAGCAGGCTATTGTGTGCCGGTAGTAATGGATGGCAAAACTAAAAACAAACAAACCCACACATGCACACTTGTAGGTGCTAAGGCATCATTCCCCAAGTCTCGAACATGGCTACCTTCATGGTGGGTAAAAACGATCTCATACGCAAAGTCTAACCTCTTGGTGAACCTCAGAGCTTTAGCCGAGGAACGAAAACATGACAGGAAAAAACCCCAGAAGAAGATAATTCTATCTGAGGAAGCAGATTCATGTGCAGGCATCAACTTCTGTCTGGTCCTGTCCTCTGGGTAAGACTTGGATCTTGGAAACATGGACGTGAAAGCAACGTACAGAATGTATTGTACGCACCACAAACTTCCATAGTTCACCTTTGTGAGAAGAGTAGGTCGTGATGATGAGAATGGATAACACACACATACACATATATACACGCACACACACACACACACACTTACACACACACACACACACACACACACACACACACAACACAACACACACAACACACACACACCACACCACACCACACCGCACCACACACACACACCATCACCACCACACACGCACGCACGAGCACACACACACGCGCACACACACATACACACACACACACCACAACACAAAACACCACACCACACCACAACACACACA
>CM054144.1:26612779-26615279 GCA_028751875.1 Rapana venosa | reverse complement strand
CTACACGTTATTGCTCCACCTAGATCTGTCACATGCTAAGCGTTTTTCAATTATTTTGCACGAGCGGGGTTATTGCGTTGTCAAAATCCTCCACATTTTGTCCGCTGACAGTTTCATTTAATATTATTATTATTTTTAGCACGAAATACATCATCATAACTCATATCACATACGTGATAAACGAGAATAAGTCAGCAGTATCACTGCACCCCTACGACCATGTGGAAATAGCCTGGCTGTTTTTCGTTCTGTGAGAAGTGTCTGTTACTTCCTTCTATATACAGCCTCAGTCCACACTTAAAGGTGTCGACACACACACACGTTTGCAAACAGTCCGTCAGGTCAAAAATGATTACTTTTATGAGATGTACGACTTGACAGATTAAAAAAACAAATGATGTAGTCTTGTGGTTGTGTTTAGCTATCACCTACATTTCTAGTCTTTAGCCAATGAATCAGGGAGTACGGGGTTCTCCTTTTTTGAATAAACATTAGTTAAAAAAAAAATCAGGGAGTAAAATCAAGTCATTCTAGTTCTAGTGATGTAAAAAAATGGACGAATAAAAAAAATCTATTCGCTACTTTTAAGGAGGAACATAGACTCAGTTATTGCTGAACTCTTCCCCAGCTTTAAGAATATGGGGATCACTCAGAACATGTTTAAAGTATCATAAATTATAGCGTCTAAGAATCTTTGTGAGACTGTCAGTACACACTGGATGAGAAAATACCGCGAGTAGGACTGTTTTTCAATATCTCGCCATTAAAAAGGTAAAGGTGTCCCTTAACCTATAAGATCGTAGGGGAGCGAGGCGTCAGAGACCTCACTTCTATAGAGGCCAGCATATTGAGGGCGGCGCCCATCTCCTCTCCCCTCGCTGCTTTACCTTCACTGACCCTAAAGAGGCGGGTACCCATTTACAGCTATCTCGCCATTAAGGAAACCATATTCCAAACTCGTTGAATTCCTTTTCCTTTTAAGCGGAGAACACACGTTCTTACGATAGAAACGTGACGATTGACGAAGAGAACCCCAAGCTTGGCATGATAGGAATAACCACCACCCCAAACCTGCCAAGGATACAGTACACTCCCAAGACAATATTTTCACAACTACAACAACAGTTCAATATTATCGACCTTGACCCTTCACCTACGCCGATATTTGACAAAGCTTCCGACCAAAGGCAGGAAAAGAGACGGTGAGATGAAGCTGATAGCTTTGGTACTGACTGAAAATGACCTCAAAGACTCCGCAGGACAGTATTTTCTCTGCTGTTTACATTGGCCGTGCAGTTCACCGTGGATGGGTAGTCTGGAGGCAACACGCCCGCCTAGAAAACAACAAGTGGCAGGTTCTACACCTCTTTGAACCCGACCACCCCTCCCCCCCTACCCCCCACCCCGACCCGGCACCCCACCCCCATCCCCATCCACTACACCCTGACTGGTGGTGGTCTGGGTGCTAACCTTTCGGATGAAGTCTTAAAACCTGGGTCCCGTGTGTGGCACATATTTAGCGCACGTAAAAGAATCCGAGGAGGCAACAAGATGGTTGTCCCTGACAAAGTTTTGTATCAAAAGCCATTATGTTAGGGAACAATATCTATCTATCTATCTATCTATCTATCTATCTATCTATATCTATCTATCTATCTATCTATCTATCCATCCATCCATCCATCCATCCATCCATCCATCCATCCATCCATCCATCTATCTATCTATCTATCTATCTATCTATCTATCTATCTATCTATCTATCTATCTATCTATCTATCTATCCACACACACATACACAGGCATGAAAGTTTAGAAAAAAAAGGGCTGTAGTGTTGTAGTGGAGAGCAGCCCAGAATTTTCACAGAGAAAATTCTGACATGACCGAAAGTGGTATACAGTAGGCTACAATAGTCGTATTCGATGCAGGCTTGAGACAAGCAATGATAGTGATGATGATGATATGGATGATGATAACAACAACAACAATAATAATAATAATAATAATAATAATAACAATAAATGGAATTAATATAGCGCTATATCTTGCAGAGACAAATCAAAGCGCTATAATAATAATAATGATAAAATAGTGACCACCACCACCACGACCACCACCACCGCCACCACCACCACCAGCAGCGGTGAAGTTTACGATGTATGTTGGATGAGTTGCGTAAATCAATCATCCGTACCACTGGTCTTTACTGACCAAACACAGAACCGTAGTAGCTTTTTTTTTTAATGCATGATGATCAATGACAATGAAGATGATGTAATGCTGCTGCTGTGGAAGTGCATATGCTTTGAGACTACTTGACAGGGTTCATAATATATCCCGGCGTCAACCGGGCCCGAGAGATACAGACACCTGCAGTGTTGGTCAGGTAATTTGAGCAACACTCTCAAACTCGCATCCGAAGTAGGTGCCGGGGCAGGGAGAGAGTTAGAGCAGTATCGCTATCAAAGTTGCCAGGCAGGTGGTAAACGTCTTGTCAAC
>CM054144.1:26590279-26607779 GCA_028751875.1 Rapana venosa | reverse complement strand
ATCTCAAACACACAGGCATCTAATCCTAATGGTTAGAATAACTGTCCCTGGCAAAAAAAGTTTTTTTTTGTTAGTTGTTGGTGTAAGCGCAGTGCCAACGTCTATATCAACACGTTTGTCATGCTTTAAACTGCTTTGTTGAGATTACTTTTGGCCATAACAAGCTCTTAGCATAACAGTCTGTACTATCCTTAAAAGGAGAGAGAAAAAAATCCTCTGAAGACAGTGTATGGCAGCCTATAGTACCGAGATGCTTGGAAACAGTCATGAGCAAACTTCTCATTCAGTGTGTATTTACGGTTTCACGGTGACTCTCAGGTGGAATAAGTGAGACAAGAATGCATGTTCTGTTCTGGGCGACCTCAAGGATGCTAAGAGAATGCGAAACAACAACAACAACAACAACAGCAAACAAAACACAACACAACACAAGAACAGCAAAAAACACTATACTTTAAAAAGCATGGCGGTAAACGCAGGAAACCCAAGCAGCGAGGCATGTCAGGGTGTCATCATCATCTGTCAGCATCGCCATTCTGACAGTCATCGCTAGTCCACGCACTCTTGCACCTCCAAGGCACGGCAGACCCAGTCTGTTAATGTCTGAGTTTTTGCAGGAATAGAAGGATGCTCACCCCCACTCACTCACTGTGGAGGAAAAGCATAGCATAGCTGAGTGCAGTCTGAGGCACCAGGAGACCCTGTTCTTTTTGCTGACTGACAGACTGACTGACTGACAGACAGACAGACGCGAGGAACAGAACAGAATGACTACACTCCACTAGTCTATTCTGCGAACGTGCAGATGATATGTATGTATCCTCATGTATTTTGTTGGTTTGTTTTTTTTGCCCTCAGAATTCTTTCCAGTCAACGTGACTTGACTTCTTCATTAACTCTCTGAGGAGTCACTGAGGAGGCCTTGCACTAAACCTTGAAGCCAACTAACTAACTAAGGTAAACTGAAGCTGGCGGAGCCCATTTCTGTCTAGGTCGTAGATTGCATGCTAGGTAGTAACGCGTCATCCATACCACCAGCTAGTGCTGGCCTGCTTTTCTATGAAAGATGACTGGGTTTCTGGATGAATGTGTGAACGGGATGGCGTGCGTGTCTTCGCACAAGGTACCTCATATCATAGTCTGATCTTTTTTTCCCATCCGAAGCTACAGCTACCAGGTTCACCAATGGTGAGATTTTTTTTGTGCGTATGCGACCCCGCCCCCCCTCCCCCCTCACTTGCTCCATTTAGGTAGCCGCATTCCGACTTCGAAAACCATGTTAACCCAAACTGTGAGTAATCGGTATTTGCCGAGAGGAAAGTAATACGTGTTGTACATTCATTGCTTACCATCACATAATTTATACTGTTTATTTTGAAAAAAAAAAGAGTCGATAAAAAAACAAAAACATAAATACAAAAAGCAAAACAGAGAAAGAAAAAGGACGACAACGAAGAAAATGAACAATGAGAAAGAGGAGCAGGAGGAGCAGCAGTAGGAAGACAAATAGAAGAAGAAGAAGAATTTAAAGAAGACTGATTGATTGAATCTGCAATGCGTAAATAATTAGGCACAATAAAGGCCCTTTTTACAATTGCGCCCCAAAAGAAAAAAAACTAATCAAAACTACTCAAAAACTAAGAAAAGAAAAACAACCGACAAAAATACTGGAGAAGAAGAAGAAGATGATAATGATGATGAAGAAGAAGATGTCGAAGAAGAGAAAAAAGAAGAAGAAGACGATGAGGAGGAGGAGGAGGAGGAGGAGGAGGAGGAGGAGGAGGAGGAAGAGGAGGAGGAGGAGGAGGAGGAGGAGGAGAAGAACAAGAAGGAGGAGGAGGAAGAGGAGGAGGAGGAGGAAGAAGAAGAAGGAGAAGAAGAAGAAGAAGGAGAAGAAGAAGAAGACGGAGAAGAAGAAGAAGAAGAGAAAGAAGAAGAAGAAGAAGACGAGGAGGAGGAGAGAAGAAGAAGAAGAACAAGGAGGAGGAGGAGGAGGAGGAGGAGGAGGAGGAGGGGAGGAGGAGGGGGGAGGAGGAGAAGAAGAAGAAGAAGAAGAAGAAGGAGGAAGAGGAGGAGAGGAGGAGGAGGAGAGAAGAAGAAGAAAAGAAGAAGAAGAAAGAAGAAGAAGAAGAAGAAGAAGAAGAAGAAAGAAGCAAGAGCAAAAGCAAGAACACGTACAAAGCACAACACAAGAAAAGACATACAGGTAAAACAGGAACCCCCCCTTTTCCCCCCCCCCCCCCCCCCCCCCCCCCCCACCTTCCCTACCCCTCCCCACCCTTTCCCTGCAAGCAAACACGATAAATCCATCCATTCATCATTCATACATTCATCATACATACATACATACACAGCCACTAGAGAGCCGCAAACAAAAATCAGAATTCAACAAGTTAACCTTTAGGGTTTATCAGCACAGTAAAAAAACAACAAACAACCCCAAAACCCCACCAAAAAACCCACCAACCAACCCCCCCCCCCCCCCACCCCCCTCGCAACAACCCAAGAAACAAGTGTCAGCGCAGAGAGATAACTGCATTATTATTATACGAAACTGGGATATTCAAGGCGTTGTGAAGTGATGCCACCAGACACCTGCACACGTCTGATAGACAAGACTGCCGACTTTTAATGCGAGCCTTGAGCGAGGGAGCGGGGAAGAAGAAGAAGAAGAAGACGACGGCTTGTGTTGTGCTCTACGAGCAAGAGCGCGAGAAAGGAAGGAAGGAGGGAAACAAGTCTGCCAGATGGCGACAGCTGATAAGGAGGAAAATATAAGCCAGGACTGAAAAAAAGAAAGTTGGTCATTGTCTTTTTTTGGCAAGTACGTAAGCTAAACGTTGTTTAGTATAGTGCGTGTGAGTGTGAATGTGTGAGTGTGTGTGTGTGTGTGTGTGTGAGGTGAGGTGAGTTCGATGTATGTGTGGGTGCGTGTGTAGGGGTTGGGGGTGGTGGTGGGTGGTGGGTGGTGGGGTGGGTGGGTGGTGGTGGTGGTGGTGTGTGGGTGGAGGGGTAGGGGGTGGGAGGGGGTGAGTGAGTGTGTGTTTTATTTATTTATTTATTTAATGTTATTCTTTAATATTTATTTTATTCTTTTATATCGAGGATAATGGATAAGCACTTATATGCTTTTTTTAAAAACATCTAGTCCCCGTGTGTATGCGGTTTTGTAAATTCTGTCATCCGTTCCCACCGGCACACAATGGCCTACTCTTCCGAAAAGCGGAACAGGATTTAACGAGTGCGCAAGATGTTCTGCGTGCGTTCGCACATGGGGCCTCGGTTTATAGTCTCATCCGGAGGATGAGTGTGAGTGTGTGTGTGGGGTGGGGTGGGGTGGGGGGGGGGGGTGTGTATGTTGTGTGTGTGTGCATGTGTATGTGTGTGTGCATGTGTGTGTGTGTGTGTGTGGGGGGGGGGTGGGGGGGGGGGTGGCGTGCGTGTGTGGTGTGTGTGTGTTGCGTGCGCGCGCACGCGTTTGTGTGTGTATGTGTGTAAGTGTGTGTGTATGTGTGTATGTGTGTAAGTGTGTGCATGTGTGTGTTGTGTGTGTGTCAGAGAGAGAGAGAGAGAGGGGAGAGAGAGAGAGAGGAGAGAGAGAGAGAGAGAGAGAGATGAGAGAGGAGAGAGAGAGTGTGTGTGTGTGTTCTGTGGTGTGTGTGTTTCTGTGGTGTGTTCTGTGGTGTGTGTGTGTGTAGTCGTGCGTGTACATGTCTGTGCGCGCACACACGTGTGTGTGTGTGTGTATGCGCGCGCGCGCGCGTGTGTGTGTGTGGGAGGGAACGGAAAAGGGAGTGGAGAAGTGTCTGTGATAACGGTTATAGCTGCCTGCACACGTCTGTATTGCCACATATTTCCTTTCTCCCTTTCTTTATACTTTACAAAAGAAAAAAAAAGGATATAAGAGAAATATGTCGTGCGGTTTCGCTTATCCAGAACGATAAAAGTGTAAGATCTTCAGCGTTGAACTTGTGCACATGTCAAGTAATATCAGACAACGATAACAATAACAAAAATTAAGTCAAGGAGTAAGAACTTGTGCACATATTAAATAATATCAGAAAACAATAACAAGAACAGAAATTAAGTCAGGGAGTAAGAACTTGTGCACATACTAAATCATATCAGACAACGATAACAAGAACAAAAATTAAGTCAGGGAGGAAGAACTTGTGCACATATTAAGTAATATCAGACAACAATAACAAGAACAGAAGTTAAGTCAGGGAGGAAGAACTTTTGCACATGTCAAGTAATATAAAACAACAACAACAGCAACTACAACAGAAATTAAGTCAGGGAGGAAGAACTTCTTCACATATCAAGTAATTTCAGGCAACAGTAACAAGAACAGAAATTAGTTCAGGGAGGAAGAACTTGTGCACATATCAAGTAATATCAGACAACAATAACAATAACACAAATTAAGTCAGGGAACAAAGAGAGCTGTTTACTACTATAGTTGAGTCAATCCAAGGCAACGGGAAAAGTGTAAACATTAAAAAGAAACCTAGCAATAATCAATACGTTAAGTTAGGGATAAAGGGTTTCGTTTATTTTAAACCCAGCTTTCATTGTTCGAAGGATTTTTTAAAAAATTCTGAAGTACATAAGTACCATCATCATTCCTCATCTCCTCAAGAAAAATTCGTTCGGATGAGATTATAAACGTTTTTATAAACCCAGCTTTCATCGTTCGAAGGGATTTTTTTTTAACCCTGAAGTACATAAGAACCATTATCATTCCTCATGTCCTCAGAAAAATTCGCTCGGATGAGACTATAAACGTTTTTTTTAAACCCAGCTTTCATCGTTCGAAGGATTTTTTAAAATCCTGAAGTACATAAGTACCATTCTCATTCCTCATCTCCTCAAGAAAAATTCGTTCGGATGAGACTATAAACCGAGGTCCCGTGTGAGAACGCAAGCAGAACACCTTGTACACACGTTCTGTCTTTCGGAAGAGAAGACAATTCGTGTCGGTAGGAACGGATGACAAAATCATTAAAAAAAACAACCCAAACCCTGCATGCACACTGGTGTCGTGTGTAGACATCGAGGTTGGAATGCGTGCTACCTTCTTAGTGGACAGAAATGATCATTTTCGAACCTTAATGGTGGACAAAAAAGGCCATCGTATACGCAAAACCTTACCAGTGGTGAACCTTGGAGCTTGTAGCCAAGGAAGGAACGAACGAACAACAACAACAAAAACAAAACTAAACAAAAAAAAACCCCATCCAGCGTGCAGAACGACTAAAAAGATAACAATTCTAGCTTAAACCAAAGTCGAATGAGCAGGGCCTGACTTGTCAGGTGCTTAACGGCAGCGTGACGTATTTTCGCTCATGTAACAGACACAACAATGGTTGCAGGCTGAGCGTTGGTCGAAGAAGAAGAAGAAGAAGATTGCAGCCTTGCTGTTTCAACAAGACCCCTTGTCACAGGTCTCCTGGTTGGCTGCTAACACGAAAGCCCAAGGTCTAGTTGTATCACTGCGCCAGACAGGTAAAAAAAAAAAGGTGGCTTAGTCTGGACATGAAAAAAAATGGTGCATATGTTTCATTTCATTTCATTTCATACCACTTTAAGTCACGGCAGATTTCTCTTCGTGAAATTCGGGCTGCTATCCCCGGGGAGAGCGCGTCGCCACAAGAGCAGCGCCACCCTTTTTTTTTTCTTTTTCCTGTCTGCAACTGTATTTGTTTCCCTATCAGAGTGGCTTTTTTCTACAGAATTTTGCCAGGGACAACTCTCTTGTTGCTGTGGGTTCTTTTACGTGCGCTAAATACTTATGCGTAACACACGGGACCTCGGTTTTCCTCGTCTCATCCGAAAGACTAGCGCCCAGACCACCACTCATGGTCTAATGGATGGGGGAAAAGTTTCGGGTCCAAACGGGATACGAACCACCGCACACTTCCGACCCGGACTTTCGCTTTCTAGACAGGCACGTTACCTCTAGACCACCGATCCAGTCGGATGCGCTAGGCCTGATTTGTGAGGCGCATAATGGCAGCGCAACGCATTTTCGCTCATGTGACAGACAACAGTAGTTGCTGTCTGATCGTTCGACGAAGAAGAAGAAGAAAGAAGAAAAACAGCTGTCCTTTGTAGTTCTTTAAAAAAAAAAGTTTTGTTGTTGCTGTTTGTTTGTTTAGCTTTGTTACATGGAATGTTTCAACACCGCATTAAATTTCACACTAGTTCTATAATTATATCCATGGTCATTGTCTATGAGCTGAGTTATTATTCTGTTTGATTGTTGTATCACGTACATGACAATTAATGTGTGCTCTGCCACGCAGTTCTGCAGTCTCTTCATTTTCACGTCTGATGGCTCATGAGCGCTTGAAAGAGCAGCTAGGGTCATGGCATTGTTCTACAGGAGCTTGTCCTGTTAACGAGAACGGGATAGCTCAGTGGTCAGAGCACTCGCTTCCCCCCAGCCAATGTTTAGCAGCATCGAACGTGGTTACCACTTGGATGGGTGACCGTTTGCGCGCCTTGGCTTCAGTACAGTCCCCCAGTTCACCCAGCTGTAAATGGTTACCTGCCCTCTTTAGGGTCAGGAAAGATAAAGCAGCGAGGGAGAGGAGATGGCCGCCGCCCTGAATATGCTTAATATCAGTATGCTCAATATCTTCTTCTTCTTCTTGTTCTTGTTCTTGTTCTTGTTCTTCTCCTCCTCCTCCTCCTCCTCTTTCTTCTTAAACCTTCTTTAGTTCGTTCTTCTTCTGCTTTTTCTTCTTGATAACCTTCTTTTATTCAACCCTTTTCTTCTTCTTCTCTCTCTCTCCTTCCTTCCTTCTTCCTTTTAGTTCTCCTCTTCATCCTCTTTCTTCTTTCTTTTCCTTCTTTATTTCATCTTTTCCGCCTGAAGCAAAATGAAGTCAACAACTTTCAACGACCCTTTGCCGAATTCCGTTCCTCTCCTTTCTTCCTGTTCCTCCTCCTCCTCCTCCTTCTCCTCCTCCTCCCTCCTCCTCCCTTTCACTCCCTCTCCTTTCTTTCTGTTCCTCCTCCTTCTCCTCCTCTCTCTCCTTCCTTCCTCCCTCTCCCTTCTTCTTGTTCTCCCTCCTCTCCCTCTCTCTTTGAAGTGTAGCCTGTGTCAACACAGGCATAGCTCTTACTCCATTCTTCTTTTCCCGCCATCTGCACTGCACAGCACTTTGCCAAGGTCACTGGAGGAAACTTGAGCTGAAGCATTGAGATGGGGGTGCGGAAGGGGGGGGGGGGGGAGGAGAGAGAAAGAGAGAGAGATAGACGAGAGAGAGAGAGAGACGGACAGACAAGAAAGAGAGAGATAGACAGACAGACGAGAGAGAGAGACAGACAGACGACGAGAGAGAGACACACACACACAAGAGAGAGAGAGACAGAAAGAGAGAGAAAGAAAGAGAGACAGAGAGAGAAGAGAGAGAGAGAGAGAGAGAGAGAGAGAGAGAGGCAGACAGAGACAGGCAAGAGAGAGAGAGACAGACAGACAGAGAGACAGACAGACAGACAGACAGACAAGAGAGAGAAGAAGAAGAAGAAGAAGAAGAAGAGAAGAAGAAGAAGAAGAAGAAGAAAGAAGAAGAAGAAGAAGAAGAAAAAGACGACGACGACGACGACGAAGAAGAAAACAAGATATAGACAGAAATTAATAGAAAAAAGACACGATAATAAATAACTGGCAAGAAAGGACATGAAATGCATTTTAGAAATACGCATGAAAGAAAGAAAGAAAGGAAGAAGGAACATGCAAAGGGAAAACACAAAAACAACAACAACAACAAAAACAATCACAAAGAAATAAAGAAAGGAGATGACTAACACAAAATTGGAAGAAGAAAAGAAGAGAAAAGAAACAACGCACCCCCCCACAAAAAAAAAAAAAAAAAAGAAGCGGATTAGTAAGTGTCGTATGTGTAATGGAGGGAGGGAATGGAGATTGTGAGGGATGGATGAGCAGCAATAAGAAGAATAAATAGGAACACTTGAAGAAAAACGAAAAAAAAACAAGAATAAAGGAGAGGAGAGATGACTAGAAGCAGAAAGAGAAGAAAAAGAGAAAAAAGAAGCGGGGGGGGGGGGGGAGGTATGAGATGACATAGAAACTGAGAAGATAGACTGATGAGATGAGATGTAGGAGAGTGGTTAAGATACTGATTGTAGAGACGTAGAGAAGAAGAAGGAGCGAGAGAAGGATAGATCTTTGTTTGATGAAGATTTTAGGCCAAAAAACACACAGAACACAGACAGACAGACAGACTGACAGACATAAACACACAGAGACACAGACAGACAGACAGGCAGACGGGCAGACAGACAGTCAGACAGACAGACAGGCACACACACAGACACCACACACGCATCACATCTACACACACACACACACACACACACACACACACACACACACACACCACACACACACACACACACACACACACACACACACACACACACACACCCACCCTACACACAACACACACCACACACCACACACACCCACATCACCCCTACACACCACACACACACACCTACACACAACACACAACACATACACACACACACACCACACAACACTCACACACACAGACCACGCACACACACCACACACACTACCCCCCCCCCCCCCTTCCCACACACACACACACTTACACACAGAACATTTAATGCAGATTAAAAACCCTATCGACAGATCTGCTAGTTTCGGCACTGCCTGTTTTCACAACCAATCAACATTGCCTGCATGTGTGAGTAAAGAGGGAACCACAGCAGCAGAACAACATACAGCCCTGACTTCTTTACCACAACCATGCGCCAGGGGGTGGGGGCTGGGGTGGGGGGGGGGGGTGGGGGCAGGGGAGTGGGGGGGGTAGAGGGGGGGGGGAGTGGATAGAGTAGTTTTTAAATTTTATATATATTTTTTTATATTTTATTCTTTTATATCGAGGATAATGGAATAAGCACTTACGTGCTTTTTATTTTTATTTTTACATTCAGTCCCCATGTGCATGCGGATTTTGTGAATTCTGTCATCTGTTCCCACCGGCACACAATGGCCTACTCTTACGAAAAGCGGAACAGGATTTAACGTGTGCGCAAGATGTTCTGCATGCGTTCGCACACGGGACCTCGGTTTATAGTCTCATCCGAAGGACTTTGGGGGGAGAGTGGAGTCTGCACTGATGTTAACTCCAGAGGAAAATATTCGCCTTGAACGGGAATCAAACCCCGGGTGGTCAGATTGCGAGCGCAATGTTCTAACCACTAGGCTATCCCGTCTTGTGGTTAGAGCCGTTGAGCTCGAGGTCTGACAGCTAGGGTTCGAACCACCATCACCGAGGCTCCTGTTCGAGGGGGTTTGTCACTTAGGAGTTTAACATCAGTACTGATTCCGCTCCATCAGAAAGTCCTGCGGATGAGACTGTAAACCCGAGGTCCCGTGTATGAACGCACGCAGAACATCTTGTGGGAACAGATGACAGAATTTACAAAACCGCATACGCACGGGGACTGGATGTAAAAAGCACATTAAGTGCTCATTCCATTATCCTCGATGTAAAAGAAATAAAATAAAATAAAATAAATAAATAAATTGTGCACATGTTAGAGCCCGTTCTTCCTTTGGGCAGAGTAAGCCGTTGCGTGTCAGAAGGAAGGGATGACAAAATTAAAAAAAAAACCCACAAAAAACCCAAACAAACCCAAGTTGTATGGACACTGGTGATGTGTTTAGATATCATTCCCGAGGTCGAAATGCGGCTACCTTAATAGTAGGTAAAATTAATGGTTGCAAACGCAAAATGTCATCATTGAGTAAGCCATTGCATGCCAGTAGGAAAGGAAGACATAATAATAATTATAAAAAAAACATTCGTATGGACACTAGTGTCATGTTTAGACATCATCCCCGAAGTCGGAATGCAGCTACCTGAATAATGGGTAAACGGTCGCAAACGCAAAATTCTCGTCATTGGTGAACCTCTGAGCTCTAACCAAGGAACAATAACGAAAAAAACCACCACCACCACCACCAACAACAACGAAACACAACAAACAAACCCAAAACAAAATAACAAAAAAACCTAACCCAACAGCAAATTGATGACAGGACGCCAAGACAGTGAAGTCTGCACATGAACCGGGTGCATTGCGGAATGACAAATGTCCCCCGATATGCGGCAGCTAACGCAACAATGTGGGCCGGGAAACGGCAATACTGGCAGACTGATGGAGGGGGTGATAAGCCGACAGCAAGACAGAGAGAGAGAGAGAGAACAATGTCATGTCGTCATCACCCTGCAGACTTTCACTGGGGGGTTCCTCTGTCTCAGAATTTGTCAAGTTTTGTCTTTCTTTCTTCCCAGTCGTGATTGTGTTACACAGCTTTTGGTGTTTCTCTACAGTGCTTACCGCCCTTGAGTTCATTATGGTTTGTGTGTGTGTGTGTGTGTGTGTGTGTGTGTGTGTGTGTGTGTGTGTGTGTTTAGAAAAAGATGGTGAAAATCAACTCCTTGCTTGTCTCTGTAGCTCCTTCTTTCTTCTTCTTCTTTCTTCTTCTTCTTCTTCTTCTTCTTCTTCTTCTTCTTCTTCTTCTTCTTCTTTCTTCTTCTTCTTTCGTTGTCGTCGTCGTCGTCGTCGTCGTCGAACGTGTCGAGTAAGAGAGAAAATACTAGCCTTATTTCGTCCCAAAGACTTAACTTTATTTAGCTGTCTTCACTAAACTGGCTGCTGTATTGTATTCACAAAATAAAACAAGCTCAAACCATCTCTGTGATTCAGAGACAATTTGCCTATTATTTCCTGTCTTAGGAAAAATTGCTTGAAGATCGAAGGCACTAAACAGAGATAATGTTGATCTTAATTGACTTTGATCAGTTTCTAGCTGATTTACTTAACTAGTCTCCACCAACAAGTTTAAAAAAAAAAAAATTTTATATATTTTTTTAAACTATGGGTCTGTTTTGTTAGATAAAAGGTAAAAGGTGTCCCATAACCTATAAGGTCGTAGGGGAACGAGGCGTCAGAGACCTCAACTTCTCTAGGGCCAGCATATTGAGGGCGGCGCCCATCTCCTCTCCCTCGCTGCTTTACCTTTCCTGACCCTAAAGAGGGCAGGTACCCATTTACAGCTGGGTGAACTGGGGGAACTGTACTGGAGCCAAGGCGCGCAAACGGTCACCCATCCAAGTGGTAACCACGCTTGATGCTGCTGGGGGAAAAGCCAGTGCTCCGACCACTGAGCTATCCCGTCCACGTTTAGTTAGATACATGGTCAATATTAACGTTATACAGTTTTTTTATACTTCAGGACTCGCTGTATGTGTACAGACCTAACAAAAGGGAATATGACATTATGACATCACAGAATGTAACACCCCCCCCCCCCCTTCCCCTGTACCCCGTGTACCCCGAGGTTACGCCCAACGTGTTTCCCTTTCTAACACTTATGGTTAAGGAAGGGTGCGGGTGCCCACATACCAAACTAATGACATTTCTTTACCCTCTTTTGCACAATCGATCCATATTTTCTCTCTTACCTCCCGAACTATTGGGCTAGTTTACGGCAGACAGAAAAATGAATCATTGACGACTTGGGTAATACTAATCTGTAAGCATTCTCTCTCTCTCTCTCTCTCTCTCTCCTCCTCTCTCTCTCCTCTCTCTCTCTCTCTCTGTGTCGGTAAAGACTCTTATGTGCAGACAGTCTATAGTATAATCTCAAAAAGAACATAGCTATGGCTTGACTTTCCTTTATTTTTCTTCTTGCTACTTTTTTTTTTTGGTGGTGGTGGTGGTGGTGGTGGGGTGGGGGAGTCGGAGTTGGGCGTGGGGAGGGAGGGGGGGGGGGGGGGGGGGTAAGAGTGGGGAGTGGGGTGGTGGTGGTGGTTCTTATCTTCTTTTCGTCTACGCTTCCGGCGTACGCCTTCTTTTTCCATGTATGTCATGTTTTATGAAGGCCTTTGTTGTGAAAACTGATAATTGCCCTGATAACCAGGTCCATTTTCCGCAGGGCTTCCAACGCAACGAATAGTTCTGAAAAATTCAAGTCTCACCCCCCCCCCCCCCCCCTTCCAACCCCCCCTCCCCCCCCCCCCACCCCCACCCTCTCGCCCTTCCTGCTTATCTTGCTGTGGAGAGAGTGTGCATGGGTGGTGGTGATGTTATTGGTTGTGACGGATTTGCTGCCAGGAAGAAGGAGGAAATATGTTGTTTTATTATGATTACCTTACTACCTTACCACCATAGATGTTAAAAAAAAAAAAAAGCCATCAGCGGTATTACAAGTTGAGTCGTACTGCTGCGAAATGTTGTTACAGTTAGTGCGATGAAAAGTTACAGTTAGTGCCATGAAAGAGGGTTACAGTTAGTACGATGAAAGGTTAAAGTTAGTGCGATGAAAGGTTACAGTTAGTGCGATGAAAGGTTACAGTTAGTGCCATGAAAGAGGGTTACAGTTAGTGCCATGAAAGGTTAAAGTTAGTGCGATGAAAGGTTACAGTAAGTGCCATGAAAGAGGGTTACAGTTAGTGCGATGAAAGGTTACAGTTAGTGCGATGAAAGGTTACAGTTAGTGCGATGAAAGGTTACAGTAAGTGCCATGAAAGAGGGTTACAGTTAGTGCGATGAAAGGTTACAGTTAGTGCGATGAAAGGTTACAGTTAGTGCGATTACAGTTAGTGCGATGAAAGGTTACAGTTAGTGCGATGAAAGGTTACAGTTAGTGCGATGAAAGGTTACAGTTAGTGCGATGAAAGGTTACTGTTAGTGTGATGAAAGGGGGTTACAGTTAGTGCGATGAAAGGTTACAGTTAGTGCGATGAAAGGTTACAGTTAGTGCCATGAAAGGTTACAGTTAGTGTGATGAAAGGTTACAGTTAGTGCGATGAAAGGTTACAGTTAGTGCGATGAAAGGTTACAGTTAGTGCGATGAAAGGTTACAGTTAGTGCGATGAAAGGTTACAGTTAGTGCGATGAAAGGTTACAGTTAGTGCGATGAAAGGTTACAGTTTGTGCGATGAAAGGTTACAGTTAGTGCGATGAAAGGTTACAGTTAGCGCGATGAAAGGTTACAGTCAGTGCGATGAAAGGTTACAGTTAGCGCGATGAAAGGTTACAGTTAGCGCGATGAAAGGTTACAGTCAGTGCGATGAAAGGTTACAGTTAGCGCGATGAAAGGTTACAGTTAGCGCGATGAAAGGTTACAGTTAGTGCGATGAAAGGTTACAGTTAGCGCGATGAAAGGTTACAGTCAGTGCGATGAAAGGTTACAGTTAGTGTGATGAAAGGTTACAGTTAGTGCGATGGAAGGTTACAGTTAGTGTGATGAAAGGTTACAGTTAGTGCCATGAAAGGTTACAGTTAGTGCGATGAAAGGTTCAGTAGTTGATGAAAGGTTACAGTTAGTGCGATGAAAGGTTACAATTAATGCGAGAAGGTTACAATTAATGCGATGAAAGGTTACAGTAGTGTGATGAATGGTTACAGTTAGGGGTATGAAAGGGTTTCAGTTAGTTCGATAAAAGGGGTTACAGTTAGTGCGATGAAAGTTACAGTTAGTGCGATGAAAGGTTACATTAATGCCCATGAAAGGTTACAATTAGTGCATGAAAGGTTACAGGGTTTGTGTGATGAAAGGTTAAGTTAGCGTGATGAAAGGTTACAGTTAGTTCGATAAAAGGTTACAATTAGTGCCATGAAAAAGTTACAGTTAGTGTGATGAAAAGGTTAAGTCATTGAATGAAAGGTTACAGTTAGTACGATGAAAGGTTTACAGTTAGTGCGAAATAATGTAGTCATAGGTTAGTGCGATGAAAGGTTACATTAGTGCGATGAAAGGTTACAGTCAGTGCGATGAAAGGTTACAGTTAATTCGATGAAAGGTTACATTTAGTGCGATGAAAGGTTACAGTTAGTGGTAAGAAAGGTTACAGTCAGTGCGATGAAAGGTTAGTCAGTGCGATGAAAGGTTAGTCAGTGCTATGAAAGGTTACAGTCAGTGTGATGAAAGGTTACAGTTAGTGCGATGAAAGGTTACAGTTAGTGCGATGAAAGGTTATTTAGTGCGATGAAAGGTTACAGTCAGTGCGATGAAAGGTTACAGTTAGTGCGATGAAAAGGTTGCAGTTAGCGCGATGAAAGGTTACAGTTAGTGCGATGAAAGGTTACAGTTAGTGCGATGAAAGGTTAACGTTAGTGCCATGAAAGGTTAAGTTAGTGTGATGAAAGGTTACATTAGTGCGATTGAAAGGGGGTTTTCAGTTAGTGATATGAAAGGTTACAGTTAGTGCGAAAGAAAGGTTACAGTTAGTGTGATGAAAGGTTACAGTTAGTGTGCATGAAAGGTTACAGTCAGTGCGATGAAAGGTTACAGTTAGTGCGATGAAAGGTTATATGCTGCGAGAAAGGTTGTCATAGTTAGTGCGTGATGAGAGGTTACATTAGTGCATGAAAGGTTACTTAGCGATGAAAGGTTACAGTTGTGTGATGAAGGTTACAGTTAGTCGGATGAAGGTTACAGTTGTGTATGAAAGGTTTACAGTTAGTGCTCATGAAGGTTACATTAGTGCGATGAAGGTTTCAGTTGAGGCGATGAAAGGTAGACGTAGTGGTGATGAGAAGGTACAGTAGAGATGAAAGGAGTTAGTGGATGAAAGGTTACAGTTAGTGCGATGAAAAGGTACAGTAGGCGATGAAAGGTACAGTGAGTGGAGAAAGGTTAAAAAGACAGCGAAAGAAAGATGATAACTAGTGATATGAAAGGACAGACTACGAATGAACAATACATTACGAGAAAGTACAGAGTGCAAAAAAATAAGTGCCAGCAATCACTGTAGTGCGATAAAAAGTTACCCCCCTACATACGATGAAAGGTTTACAGTCAGAGCATAAAAGGACACAGTTAAGAATAAAAAGAAAGTTTCTATTTAGTGTACATGAAAATTGGCATGTTAGCGTTACAGTCAAAGGCGATTCTGTTTTGTGGCAGATGGTTACGCTGTGATGAAGGTTAAGTTTTGCCATGAAAGGTTACGGGTTGTTTCCTCATATTGTTTTATTTTATACGCGGGTGGGAAGTCTACAGTTATCCAGAGGGACGTTTTAGAGATAAAAGGTGAGCTCCGGGGTTTTGAAGGTTACATTTTTGCGTGCAAGGGGGTTTACAAATTAGTACGATGAAAGGTTATGCAGGTTATGTGGGGCGATGGAAAGATTGATTCTAGTGACATGCGAAAGGAAGGTTTGTAGTGATGAAAGTTATAGTATAGTGCGATGAAAGGTTACAGAGAGCGATGAAAAGGTTGCAGTAGGCAAGAAAGGTTGAGTAGTGGAAGATGAAAGGTTACAGTAGTGACGAGAAAGGTAGAGGAGAGAAAGGTAGCAGCCCAGTTAGGCAACAAAATTTGCAACACTTAAGTACTATGAAAGTAAACAGTATGAGCGAATTTGTAGTGCGCGCGTACGTGCGTGGGTGCGTGCGCACGTGTGTTTCTACGAGAGAGGAGATAGAAGAGAAGAGCGACAGACAGACAAGTAGGCAGACAAACAAGACAGAGAGAGAGAGAGAGAGAGAGAGAGAGAGAGACAGAGACAGAGGCAGACAAGAAAAGACATATGACAGACAGACAAGAAAGACAAAACAGACAGAAAGACAGACAAGAAAAAGAGAGAGAGAGAGATTCAGAGACAGACAAGACAGACAGACAAGAAAGACAAAACAGACAGACAAGACAGACACCAGAAGACACACACACACACAAAGACACAGACAGAGAGAAAAAAAAAAAGAGACACAGCAATCACTGTCTGCAACTCAAAACAACCCCGAACCACCCTACATCAACAGACGAAAAGGTATCTTCAAGTCAGAGCACTAAAAAGAACACAGCTCCGAAGAATAACCAAGAACCGATATCTCTATTACCTAGCTCGTGACTGATGGCAATCAGCTTCGTAATTGGCCACCCCCTGTTTGAAGCGTTACAGTCCAAAAGACCGATCTCTGTTCCTTCTGGCAGACTGCTCGCTCGCTGTGATGTTGCTGTTTATTTTTTATAGTAGCACGCAACTCCGGGTTGTTGCCTTCATATTTTTTTTTATTTATACCACTGGCTGGGAGTCATACATCTCTACCGAGACATTTTAGAGATAAAAACGGGATGGAGAACACACAGGTTGTCAAGCGAGGACCATTTCTTGCCGTGCATGTGTGTGTTGAACTAGCAAGCCTTAGGTACCAGTAGTGAGTGGTTGGGATGGAAGGATGATTGTTGGGGGGGGAAATGGAAACCGATTTTGATTCTAGGGACATGCGTAACAGAGAGGTAGGTAGATAGGTAGATAATATATAGATAGATAGATAGATAGAGAGAAGGGGAGAGAGAGAGAGAGAGAGAGAGAGAGAGAGGAGAGAGAGAGAGAGAGAGAGAGAGAGAGAGAAGAGAGAGAGAGAGAGAGAGAGAGAGAGAGAGAGAGAGAGGAGGAGAGAGAGAGAGAGAGCAGCCTAGTTAGGTCACTGAAAAATTATTTGCAAACATCCCTACAATAATAATAATAATAATAATAATAATAAGAAGAAGAAGAAGAAGAAGAAGAAGAAGAAGAAGAGAGCAGCAGCAGCAGCAGCAGCAACAACAGCAACAACATCATCAACAAGGACAATTAAACAATCAATCCAGAAACACTTAAGCACAGAAGAGAAAATCAGCCTGCTTATATCACACGGAAAGCACTTCCTAACAGCATAAGAAGAACAATAACAACAACAACAACAACAGAAACCAAACAAACAATCCCCCCCAAACAGGCATGAACAAAATAGAGAACGCACGCTACTTACGTCACAGAAGGAACCGTTCCAAAGAATATAACACAGTGACAAAAGCAACAGCATCCCCACCAAAAACAACAACAACAACAACAACAAAAACCACCAACAACACAAGAACGACAAAAAACCCTCCTCGAACCAGAGACAATGACGTTCACAAAAGAGAGAAAGCACACATTATCCATGTTGTAGAGAGAGCTGCTTTAAACAACAAAAAATCATCATCATCATCATCATCATCATCATCATCATCATCATCATCATCATCATCATCATCATCATCATCATCATCAGTAGCAGCATTAGCAGCAGCAGCAGCAGCAGCAAAAACAACAGCAACAGCAGCAGGAATAGCAGCAGGAGCAACAGTAGCATCATCATCATCATCAGCAGCAGCAGCAACAACCAAACTACCCAGAAACAGAAAACTGCCTGTGTCACAGACCGGCTCTAAACAAACTAGCAAGCAAACAACTCAGCAGCAATAACAACAAGAACAAGAACAAAACAGAACAACAACAGCATAACACAACCAAACAACCCCAGAAATAAAAACTCTCTCTCTCTCTGTATCTCTCAGTCTCTCTCCCCCTCTCACTCTCTCTCTCCCTCTCTCTCTCTCCCCTCTCCCCCCCTCTCTCTCTCTCACAACACACACACACACAAATACTCTTC
>CM054144.1:26570279-26582779 GCA_028751875.1 Rapana venosa | reverse complement strand
GTTATTCAACGATTTGAGACATCAGTTTGTATTCATCCGCAAATACGTGTAATATATTTAACAGCTTCACCCTTATCAGTTATAACTATATTTTTCACATAGTATTAATCATAGCACTTTACGTCTCGCACTTTGTCATTATTGTGTATTTTCACATACACAGTGTAATGAAAATCTTACTGTCATCTCAGTCACCACCGAATTCTTCTAAAAATGGTGCACAATGATAATCATGTAATCTCAATCATCAAAATAAATTTTCTGAAACACACATTATGCCACTTAGTCACAAATCTGTATACATGTATTAACCAAAATACACATTATGAAACTTCAGTCACAAAGCTGTGTATACAACAGACGATTGAATATCATATCACTTCAGTTATCAACGTTGTGTTTTGCCTGTAATATACAGTGTTTTATCATTCTTTTCCTCCTCCTCCTTCTCCTCCTCCTCCTCCTTATCATCATCATCATGATGTCACTTCTGTGTTTCCAAATTGCACACAAACACTCTCTTCCGACTCTTATCCTAAGCAAGACAATGCACCAATGCATCGGTAGAATAGAAGCAACGCTATTCGCCCGGAAAGTGAGACGTGTGGGTTTAATCCCCGTTTGATTCCAATCTTGTAACCATCTTCTAAACTTTGAGTGCTGGGTGCTAGTATTTTGGATAAGACGACAAATAGAGATCCCATGAGCAAAGCGTAGGTAAAAGAACCCGCGGCAACAACAGCAAAAAAAGAATCCCTGGCAAAATTCTATAGATAAAAGCCATACTGATTAGGAAGCTAATACACACACACAGTCACAGGAAAATCTATCTATCTATCTATCTATCTATCTATCTATCTATCTATCTATCTATCTATCTATCTATCTATCTATCTATCTATCTATGTGTGTGTGTGTGGCGCTGGCCTTGTGGCGAAGCGCTCTCCCAAAGGGAGAGCAGCCTGAATTTCATGCAGAAAAAAATCCACTACGACTGAAAGTAGTAAAAATACAATACAATACAACACAATACAGCACAAGACGATACAACAGTATAACACAATATCACACAACAGACTCATATCACGAACAAACAAGAAACGACCACCTCATAGAAGAAGAAGAAGATTAAAACAAACCAAACCAAACCAAACCCAAACTCACAGGCCAGGAGAAGGTGAAGGGAACAGACAGGAGCGTGTGGGGGTCCACCTTTCCTCCGGGAGTCGCTCGCTCCTGCCACGTGCCGAAAGGATCCAGCGTGTTGCCTCCCAACACCCGCGACACCGCGCTGCCGAACGTGCACTCCGACCTCGAGGTCAAGGCCGAACTAGGGGTCGAAGGTTGCTGCAGGTGAGCCAGACACACGCGGAGAAACGTCCGACACTCGTCTTCACACTCATCCCACTCTTCTTCTCCTTCTCCTTCTTCTCCAGCATCATCAGCATCATCATCATCATCAGCAGCAGCAGCAGTAGTAGCATCTTCACCGTTCTGTAACGCTTCATCGTTGTCATTGTTCTCTCCGCCACTGTATTGTTTGTCGTGGTGGTGAGGGGGGTACTGGTGGTGGGGGTACTGGTAGGGGTGGTGGTGGTGAGGGTGGGGGTTGTCGTTTTGGGTGGGGAGGGAGGTGGGGTGGGCGGTGGGAGTGGGTTGTTGAGAGGAGAGGCAGCACGACCCCTCGTCAGTCAGTCCCCAGCCGTTTATCAGCGAGGTCAGTTGTACTTGGAAGACACCCGTACTGTCCCCCTTTGGGGAAGGAAGAGAGAGAGAGAAAAAAAAGATATTTATTATTATTATTATTATTTTATTTTATTTTATCTATTTAATTTTATTTTTTAATTTTTTTTATGTCGAGGATAATGGAATAAGCACTCATGTGCTTTTTTTTTTACATCCAGTCCCCGTGTGTATGTGGTTTTGTAAATTTTTGTCATCTGCTCCCACCGACACACAATGGCCTACTCTTTCGAAAAGCGGAACAGGATTTAACGTGTGCGCAAGATGTTCTGCATGCGTTCGCACACGGCGGCCTTGGTTTATAGTCTCGTCCGAAGTATAGATGTACATAGACGTACTGAACGACGTGGCATAATTTATTAACGGAGGGAGGGAGGGAGGGGAGAGAGGGGAGAGAGAGAGAGAGAAGAGAGAGAGGAAGAGAGGGGAGCACACACACACGCACACACACGTATGTGCGTGCGCGCGCGCACACACACACACGTACACACATACACACAGCGATAGGCGCGTACGCATCAACATTTGTACATACACACGCACAACACACACACACACACACACACACACACACACACACACACACACACACACACACACACACACACACACACACACACACACACACACACACACACACACACACACACACACACACACAAACGCGCGTACTCGCACGAACCACACCCACTTCCACCCCAAACTCACAACAACAACAACAGCAACAAAGAAGGGTTGAAGAAATAACAAAACAGCTGCAAATCACTTCATCACTCATAATTATCTGGATACTCATCATCCAAAGAAAATACAGATCAAGATATTAAAGGGCTGTGTGAGAAGAGCGTAAAGGCCCATGTTTTCGAATACCAGCCTTCCAAAACCTCTCTGAACTGACTGCCATGGGATGTATTTGCCCAACCATACAGGGCTTTGGGGTTAACAATTCATTTTCGCGAGCTATCAGTAGGGGGGAGTGCTGTGTATGAATCTGGCTGTAAACCATTTTGCACTTGCTGCAGCCATTTCTCTGATGGATGGGCCTGGAGTTTGATGTTCCATCACCCAAAATGATGATTGAAGACATTAACAGGGGAACAAAATCATCAAGATGAGACGTTGATCATTGAAGAGAGAGAGAGAGAGAGAGAGAGAGAGAGAGAGAGAGAGAGAGAGAGAGAGAGAGAGAGCATGAGAGAGAGAGAGAGAGAGAGAGAAGAGAGAGAGAGAGAGAGAGAGAGAGAGAGAGAGAGAGAGAGCATGAGAGAGAGGTAAGGCTGAATAATAAGACATATTACAAAAGAAACTCGAGAAAGTATAAGAGGGGAAGGGGTAAAAGAGATGGAAAATAAGAATTACGTGTTGAATAAAAGGACATGGGCAAAGCACTACAGAAGCTTTCTTAAGAGGTCTGTATAACTAGTGAAACTGTAATGATAGACACATCATGAGGTGAAGGCATTCTTCAGGCAAATAAGGTTACATTTTTGTATTAGTAGAAAATGTCCTGATTTCCCTTCTATTGCTGGCCTATTGTTCTCTTCTATTCGATGGACCTCCGTAACACTGACAATCAGGCTAGTTCTGATTTTGGCAAAATTGTTCAATCTTTCTGGAGAAAAGGCACAATGACCAAGTCAGGCCAAAGGATAAGACGTTGACAGAAGATAAGGAATAGTATAACACTTAAAGAGTTGATAGAAATAGGCCACCCTCTCCCACAGGATCTCCAGAATATGGGGATGCTATTGCTGTTTTGAAATATATTAAAATCAGCATTACATAAAAATACTCTATAAATGTTGCTGGATGAAGTTTGTTTCCAAACATTTGACTGAGCAAAGTCTTTTGATGTGTTGCACCCACACACATTCTACAACTTTATTATATATTATTTACATTTACATATTCTCATTTAACCATATATGTGTGTATATGTTGAGGGGAAAGGGGGATGTGCTTTTTAAAATAAATATTGCTTTGTGAAAAAGATATTAAATATACCCCCCCTCCCCTCAACTCTATTCCAATTCATTCAGCCATAGCCCAGATGTTTATACCAACACAAACCTGTCAGCATATCTTTGAGCTGAGCTTGTTTTGCCACTGATAGCAGTGGTGTGTCTGTGCTGAAGTGAAGAGATGACTCTACTACTTGCAGACTGTGGGGAATCCTGGATGATGGAGGGAACACCTGTGGAGTGTTTGTTGTGCTGAGCAGGGTGAAGGAAGGAGGGAGGGAGGGAGGCAGGGAGGAGGAGGATGATGTTTGTCTGGGCCTTAGCCTTCTGTCTTGTGTGTGTGTGTTGTGTGTGTGTGTGTTGTGTGTTGTGTGTGTGTGTATGTGTGTGTGTGTGTGTATGGTCTCTAACGGTCACGCTCTTCCTCAGTACACCTCAGCCTTGTTCTCTGTTCCCTGCTCGCTTTCTTTGATGTGCTGCACCTTGCATTTGTTTGTTTGTTTGGGTGGGATAGGTAGGGGAGCCAGGGTGGAAGGGGGTGAAGGGAGGGTGTGAGAGTGTAAGAGTAGGTAGGGTGGGTAGGGTGTGTGTGTACACACACCTGTATGTGTATGCTTACTTGTGCCTCCTGGTCAATATTTCTCTCTCTCTCTCTCTCTCTGTTTTTCACACACATACACAAACACAAATATGCATACATGCATGCACATATGTACACATATATGCATACACCACCATGTATCCACATGAGCATGCACGCGTGAGAGCGCGCACGCACACACACACACATACACACCTACGTAGGTTTGTATCCCTCCAAAAAACAAACCAACAACAGCAACACAGGGAGGATGGACAAGTTTCACATCAAACGCAAGTCACTCCATCAGTCGTAACAGGAATCTCCTCATCCAAAGAAAATACAAATTTTCGAATATCAAGAAACTGAGTGAGAGAACACAAAGGCCTATTTGTTGAAAATCAGCATTCCAGCACCCCACTTCCCTGTTTGCCTGTAGATGTACTGTCTGTGGCTCTCCCTTTTATCTGCCTGTGCTTCCTTGTCTCATGAACATAAAGCATCCTTTATACAGCCTGCAATAACAGTATTCAGCACCTGACCGATTCCTTTCTCTGAATATTTTGTTGGAAGATGGTGTAGTGAAAGGTCTTTTTTTCAAGCAAGTGATTTGACGTAATTCATTTTGAAACATTTTCATAGATTCATTGCTGTTTTTGAAATACTTTCAAAATAATTTTGTGCACCCCCACCCCACCAAACCAACTATGCAAACATAGGTCAACCAAGTTCGTTGTTAGATGTTAGACAAACAAGTTGTTAAATATGTATGATCACACATATAGTCCATATGTCTATAGTAAAAAGGTAAAGGAGTTCCATAACCTATAAGGTCGTAGGGGAGCGAGGCGTCAGAGACCTCACTTCTCTAGGGCCAGCATATTTGAGGGCGGCGCCCATCTCCTCTCCCTCGCAGCTTTACCTTCCCTGACCCTAAGGAGGGCAGGTACCCATTTACAGCTGGGGTGAACTGGGGGAACTGTACTGAAGCCAAGGCGCGCAAACGGTCACCCATCCAAGTGGTAACCAAGCTCGACACTGCTTAACTTGGCTGAGGGAAAGCGAGTGCTCCGACCACTGAGCTATCCAGTCCCCTATATGTCTATATTTACATTTAAAGACATGCTCATTCACTCATGTGCCTGTATGTCAAAAGGGAAAGAGGGTGGGGGGGGGAGGGGAAGGAGTATGGGTGAGGCATGTTCAGTCTAAAATCACTTTTGTCAAAAACCATTACAGAAAAGCCTTCAGTACCAGCTCTATTCCTTTCTTTGAATATTTTATTTGGCAAAAGCATGTAGTGAAGGAGGCATTTTGCTTTTGCATAACTTTCCATAACCCTATCATGGAAAACCTCCATATGTTAACTACTGTTTTTGAAATGTGTTCAAAATAGATTCATGCAAAATACTTTACAAAAAATGCACACTCACACAATGTCTACACATTTATGCTCATTCACACATAGCATAATTATGTATAATGTACATATTATATATCTGTGGGAGGGGAAGATTGATTAGAGAGGAAGGGGAGGTGCTGGCTTGTTTGATATAGTTTTTCCTTTTGGTGAAAAAACATGAAATAAAAGATTCCATTTCATTCCATTCACACATAGCCAGCATGTTTTTACCTACACAAACCTGTTTGCATATCTTTGAGCTGAGCTTGTTTTGCCACTGATAGCAGTTGTGTGTCTGTACTGAAGTGAGGAGATGACTCTACTACTTGCAGACTGTGGGGAATCCTGGATGATGGAGGGAACACCTGTGGAGTGTTTGTTGTGCTGAGCAGTGTGAAGGAAGGAGGGAGGGAGGCAGGAGGGAGGGAGAGGATGTTTGTGTTGGGCCTCAGCCTGTGTTGTGTGTGTGTGTGTGTGTGTGTGTGTGTTGTGAGTGTGTGAGTGTGTGTCTGTCTGTGTCAGTGTCTGATCTCTGTGTGTGTTAGTGTCTCTGACTGTGTCTGTCTGGTCAGGTTCTTCCTCAGGACACTTCTGCCTTGTTCTCTTCTCACTAGTTTTATTTCTTTGATGGCTGCACGTCCATTTGTTTGTTTGCTTTGGTGGAGGAGGTGAGGAAGACAGGTTGGAAGGGGTGGAGGTGGGATGGTGGGTAGGGTGTGTGTGTGTGCTTGTACCTTCCATGAAGAAAAACCCAAACCAACAAAACCAGCAACAAAGGGAGGATGAAAAAGTTTGATAGGAAATGCAGGTCACTCCATCATTCATAACTGTATCCTCACCACCCAAAGAACATACAGATTGATATATCAAAAGACTGTAAGAGAGGCATAAAGGCCTATTTGTTGAGCATCAGCATTCCATAAACACTTTTTTGACTGCCTTTAGATGTACTGTGCGTGGCTTTTTATTTCATCTTGTTTTGCTTTCTTTGTCCTATGAACATAATGCGTTCTTTATACTTCTTGCAATAACGATATTCAGCACCTGCTCTATTCCTTTCTCTGAACATTTTATTTTGGCAGATGGTGTGGCGAAAGCCTCTTTCAAGCAAATGACTTGACACAACTCATTTTGGAGCATTTCTGTATATTCATTGCTGTCTTTGAAAGACTTTCAAAATAATTTTTATAAAAAAATCCTATGCAAAGATTGGTTAAAGAAGTTTGTTTTTAGATGTCAAACAAACAAGGTATTAAATGTGTATGAATCACATGTTTATATCTACATTTAGACATGTTCATTCACATAGGTGTATGTGTGTGCATGCACACATGCATGTGCCTCTCTTCTCTCTCTGTGAGTGTGTGTGTGTGTGTGAAAGGAAAGGGGCAGGGCAGAGGAGAGTGGGTGAGGCAGGTCTTCTCTTATTTAACTTTTGTAAAAAGGCGCCATTCCCTTCCTTTCCATTCCATTCACACATAACCCACATGCTTTACCTACTGGAACATGATGGCATATCTTCAAGCTGAAATAAACCCCCTCCTCCATTCCGCTTCATTCAGCCATAGCCCACATGTTTTTAACCAACCGGAATCTGTCGGCATATGTTCAGTGTGACCTGTTTTACAACTGATAGCAGTTGTGTGTCTGTACTGAAGTGAGGAGATGACTCTACTACTTGCAGACTGTGGGGAATCCTGGATGATGGAGGGAACACCTGTGGAGTGTTTGTTGTGCTGAGCAGTGTGAAGGAAGGAGGGAGGGAGGCAAGAAAGGAGGGAGGGAGAGGATGTTTGTGTTGGGCCTCAGCCTTCTTTCTGTCTTTTGTGTGTGTGTGTGTGTGTGTGTCGTTGTATGTCCTGTCTGTCTGTTGTGGTCTCTAAGGGTTACCCTCTTCCTCAGTACACTTCTACCTTGTCCTCTGTTCGCTATTCTTTGTCTTTGATGCACAGCAGCAGGTAGATTTGTTTGTTTGTTTTGGGCGAGGGAGGGTGGCAGGCAAGGTGGGGTGAGGTAGGTACGTGAGTGTGGGTGTGTTAACATATGATTTGCATTTACCTGTGTGCACACACATTCATGCAAGATCTGTGTGTGTGTGTATGTGTGTGAGAGAGAGAGAGAGAAAGAAGAGTGAGAAAGAGATATTAGAGTATCAAGAGAAAGAAAGAAGATCAGGTAGATCAGACGTGAGTAGAGTTGTAGGAGATGAGCACATACAGCAGCAATGTGCACTGCATACATGTATATATGTTCATGTGTACGAAGGTGTATTTTGGACAGGACAAAATACCTTAGTCCTTTCATGACAAACAATTCTAACAATTCGGCAGTAAATGTAGCAAGCATAAGCACTGTAACTTCTGTTCAATCTAAAAATTGGTTAAATGGCGGTTGGGGATTTCTTTGGTTTGTCTGCTTGTTTGTCCCAAAGATTTTGCTTTCATATACAGTCAGATATTCAGTGCTATATCATACAAGGTAAATGGATTTTTCCACTCTATTTTAAAGTGACATCGACAGTTTTATCTGTTAAGGCCCCCCCCCCCCCCCCCCCCCCACCAACAAAAAAAAAACCCAAACCAAAAACAAACCAAAACAAAAAACCCCATCATTTTTGTCATCTATAGAAGCCAGTGTTTATTGTTCTTTCATTTGGATTAACAATTGCAGTTTTGTTCCAGCATTTTAAATCACGATAAAGAATCGGTTTTTTTGGTGGGGTTTTTGTGCTTTTTAATTTCATTCTACCATTTCGTTGTTTTCGAGCGTATTGTGTTCTCATTTCATTGCAATTCTTTTGAAAGTTTCTACACGCCTTTGATAGGAACAGGGGAAATAGGGGACAAATGTAACTAAATTTATGAGGGTCTAACAGCAATTTTATTATGAATAGGTGACCCCCCAAGAAAATAAACAATGACGCGAGATAGTTTAAGATAAACAAAACAAAGGCACCCATGTTTCTGAGTCATGAATAAAGAAACGTAACCTCAATGAAATGATGGGTATGTTATCATCTTAATTAGCATACAACCCCTCCCCGCTCCCCCCCCCCTCCCCCCCCCCCCCCCCCCCCCCCCGCAACCCTTCCCCTCCTCCCCTAAAAACCTGGTGTTTTATCAGGAAGATACTTTTTTTTAAAGCATAGTCTCACTGTCTATATCAAGCCAACAGAGTCTATGCTCAAAGTCTGAATGCATCTACCTTAATGGTGGATAAAAGAAACGGAAAGCAGGTCCCTAACGAAAATGTTCACTATTGGTGGAACCAAGGAAATATAGCTAGACAGAGAGAAAGAGAGACAGAGAGAGAGAGAGAGAGAGGGAGAGAGAGGGAGAGAGAGAGAGGAAGAGAGAGATGGAGAGAGAGAGAGAGAGAGAGAGAGAGAGGGAGAGAGGGAGGGAGAGAGGGAGGGAGAGAGAGATTTATTTATTTTATTTTATATTTTATTTTATTCTTTTATATCGAGGATAATGGAATAAGCACATATGTGCTTTTTTACATCCAGTCCCCGTGTGTATGCTGTTTTGTAAATTCTTTCATCTGTTCCCACCGACACACAATGGCCTACTCTTACGAAAAGCGGAACAGGATTTTAACGTGTGCGCAAGATGTTCTGCGTGCGTTCGCACACGGGGCCTCGGTTTATGTTGTCATCCGAAGGACTTTTGGGGAGAGTGGAGTCTGCACTGATGTTAACTCCAGGGGAAAATATCCCCCTTGAACGGGAATCGAACCCGGGTTTTCAGATTGCGAGCGCAACGTTCTAACCACTAGGCTATCCCCCCTCCTCCTCCCGAGAGAGAGAGAGGGAGAAAGAGAAACAGAGAGAAACAGAGAGAGAGAGAGAGAGAGAGAAGAGAGAGAGAGAGGAGAGAGAGAGAGAGAGAGAGAGAGAGAGAGAGAGAGAGAGAGAGAGGAGAGAGAGAGAGAGAGAGAGAGAGACCCCCCTCCCTAACAGAATGCCGAGAAAAAAGAAGCATAAAGATGTATTGTTGAATATCAGCGTTCCATGCAATACACTCAGCCCTCTGTCTGCTTTCAATTGTGCTTGTCCCAGTCATCCATCGGTCATAAGCTCCAGGTATTCTTCTCCTTCCCCTCTCTGTTCATGCCTAGAACGTGCAGCATTCTGCGTAGGAGTCCTGTAGCACGAATGGAACGGGACAGCCTGGTAGTTAGAGTGATGCGCTCGTGATCTGCTGACCTGGGTTCGAATCTCGTCTAAGAGGATTTTTCCTTTGGAGTTAACATCAGTGCCGATTCCACTCTCCCCGAAAGTCCTTCGGATGAGATTATAAATCGAGTTCCGTGTGCGAACGCACGCAGAACATCTTGCGCACAAGTTAAAACCCATTCCGCTTTTCGGAAGAATAGGCCATTGTATGCCGGTGAGAACAACGGATGACAAATTTTACAATGCTGCATACACACGGGGATTGGAGGTAAAAAAAAAAAGGCACATGAGTGCTTATTCCATTATCTTCGAAATAAAAGAATATAAAAAAAAGGATAAAGAATGTTCCTGCATTATTCTTATTCGTCATCAACATTGCTGAATCATAGTTACAGTTACCATTTAGTTATAAAGTGGTAGTGGTGGTGGTTGTGGTGGTGTTGGTGGTTGTAGTGGTTGTAGTGATTGTAGTGGTGGCGGTTGTGTGTGTGTGTGTGTGTGCACGCGCGCGCGTGTGTATATGTTTGTGTGCATGTGCGTGTGTGTGCGTGCGCGCGTACGTGTGTGTGTTGTGTGTGTGTTTAATTAAAATCTTATTGTGTGTGTGTACGTGTACATGTGTGTGTGTGCGTGCTTGCGCGAGTGGTCTGTATATGTTTGTCTGTGTGCGTGTGCACGTGTACATCCTAAACGGATCGAATAGAAAAAAAAGTAACCTGAAATAGTTGTTCATTCTATTAATGAGTCAGAAACCAAGTCATCCAAACCAAACAGGGGTGGAGGTGAAGGTGGGGGCAGGTGAGGGGTAATAAATATAAGGGCCTGGGATCCAGCCCTGGTTCGAGCCACCACCGAGACTCCCAGTCGAGGGGATTTTTTCCTCCCTGGAGTTAACATCAGTACTGACTCTACTGCCCCGAAAGTCCTTCGGATGAGACTATAAACCGAGACCCTGTGTGTGTGTGTGTGTGCGAACGCATCAAAATAACATCTTGCACACACTTATAACTCCCTCCGCCTTTCAGAAGGGTAGACCATTCACAAGAGTAGGCTGTAAGAACGGATGTCTTAAAAATGACGACAATCACCCCTCCCCCCCTCCACCTCCCCCCCCCCCCAAAAAAAAAAAGAGAGAAGAACCCAACGCAACTCCCCACATGCACACTGGTGTCGTGTTTAGACATCATTCCCGAAGTCGGAATGCGGCTACCTTAATGGTGGGTAAAAACGATGGCGTTCGCAAAGATCTTACCGTTGGATCTCTCGCAAAAAACTGAAGTAGTAAAAAAAGTAATGTAAAATAGTGTCTTTTCAAAGGGCAAAATATAAAACAACAAACCTCTACCTTAAATAATTATAAAAAAAACAACAACAACCCATCACCACCCACCAAACAAAAATACCCTCCCAAAAAACAACAACAACAACAAACAAACCTGCAGCAATAACAAAAAACCAACCTCCAAAAAGACGGAAATGAAGTTCAAAAGCTCATCCCTTCCCTTAAAAAATAAAACAAAGAAAAAAAAGAAAAAAGAAGTTAAAAAGAGAAAAAAATGGGAGACACCCCCCCCCCCGCCCCCCAACCAAAACACAAAAAAACCTTTGGCACAGAAAACAGCCAAATCACACACACACCCACACACCATAACCCCCCACCCCTCCTCCCACACCTCTCCCAAGTCACAATTAGCACTGATTGCTTGCCATAGCATCGCCCACATTAGCCTAACAGCGTTTGTCTCTAGCGCTGTGACTAGCACTGGCCTCGTTTGGAAACCAACATGGCGCGAACTCAAAATCGACGGCGGCGGGAGGGGCCAGAAGGAAAACTCATTCCTTTCTTTCTCTCGCATCTGTAACTGGCATTCTCTATTCTGCAACGGCGGAAGTCTGGAATATTCTCTCCCCCCCCCCCCCCCACTCCCACCCTGTGCATCTATTTGGAAATACTTAACGAGCGCTAAATATAAAAAATAAATAAAGGGATGAATACCCAATAAATACTTAAAGCCATAAAAACGTAGGCCCTATACATGTCATAGTCGACTCTTTCCGTTTGTTGGAGGTAGATATCTAGTAGTTTCATGGTCATTTTGTTGTTGTTGTTTAAACGATGTTATGTTTCTTAGTCTGGTTTTTACTTTTCCGAAAAGCAGTACATACTGTGTTCAAAACCCACACACGCAAGTGCGCACGCATTGCGCGCGCACGTACGCACGCACACACATGTAAGCAAGCAAAATCTGGGCGTACTCTTGCGTACATACCATAACAGGAGAGAGAGAGAGAGAGAGAGAGAGAGGCAATGTCACACACACATATGCACACACGCGTATATGTACGCGCATAATGTACACCCTTGGTACTCATGGATGCCATAAGAGAGAGAGAGAGAGAGAGAGAGAGGGGAGAGAGAGAGAGAACGGGAGAGAGAGAGAGAGCGAGAGTGAGTGAGAGAGAGAGAGAGACAATACAGACAGAGAGAAACAAAAACAAAAAAACAAAAAAATGCACAAAGAAAGTGGGGCAGAAACGCAGTCTAGCGTGAAATTACGCTGATTTGTGAGAATGCAGGTTCTGCGGGTCGGGGTGACATTTTTCACAAAGCGCATCTGTGGCAGGCAGCACGGGCAA
>CM054144.1:26560279-26567779 GCA_028751875.1 Rapana venosa | reverse complement strand
ACGTGACTGTCTGCCTGAAGGTAATGGCGGCTGGTAACGGAATCGTTTCAACTGGAGACAGCATTTGTTTTCCTTTGTGGCGTCAGACAGGGAAAAAGAAATCAGATGATGTAAGTGGTGTGTGCCATGCAGTCTGTCCATTCTATTCCATTCCATTGCATTCCTATTTCAATTAAGGGAAGAAAAAAAAAGTGTGGCGTTTTGTTCAAGATTCTTTCAGAAAGTCGTCACGGTTATTATTGACTGTGTTAGGTATGTCTCATTGTTGTTGTTGTTGTTGTGTTTTTGTTCTTCTTGTTTTAGTTCTTGCTGTTGTTCTTCTTGTTCTTCTTGTTCTTGTTCTTGTTGTTGTCGTTCTTCTTCTTCTTTCTTCCTCTTGTTGTTGTTGTTGTTGTTGCTGTTATTGTTGTTGTTCTCCTCCTCCTCCTCTTCTTCTTCTTCTTCTTCTTCTCCATCTTCAGATTATTTCATTCATATTTTCAATTTGGTTTGGTCAGCCAGCAAGACAGGTACCTCAGTATATAAGAGTTGTTTGTTTGATAGAAACAGAAACTGGTTTCTTGATTAGCTTGTTGTTAATTTCTCTTTCGTCTTTTTATTTTTGAATATAAAAAAAAAGGGGGGGGGGACTGCATAAAATTGTTTCTGGTAGGTGTAGACCACTCAATCTTTGTATCATACAAAAATGGAAATGCTTTTCCTCGATTCTGAATACAATCCTTTCACAGTTCCAATTGGCCATGGTTGTGAATTCTTCAAGCAATAGTGACAGATTCTTCAAATAATCCACAAAGAGGTTGGTTTCCACATGTTAATTTCTGAAAAAAGGCGATGTACTTATACAGCACGACGATCGCATAAACTAACAACAGACTTAGAGTTTATAATTATTGTGCTCTGAAGTATTTATGCAAGCATTTATAATTTTTGGTAAATTAAGAGAAAGAATAAGATGATGGACAGAAAACTAATTGAGGAAAAAAACACCCTGCACTTTGCCAGCAAAGAGACAGTCATCTGAAGGAAACGATGATTCTATCTATCTATCTATCTATCTATCTATCTATCTATCTATCTATCTATCTATCTATCTATCTATCTATCTATCTATCTATCTATCTATCTATCTATCTATCTATCTATCTATCTATCTATCTATCTATCTATCTATCTGTCTGTCTGTCTGTCTGTCTGTCTGTCTATCTATCTATCTCTCTCTCTCTATCTATATTTTATAAACAGACTATATTATGTGCATCTGCTCATTGTTACTCTACAATATCTAGGTTGTTGGAACATTGCACGTTGTGTTCCCCATACTACACCTAAAAACCCCATCATGTCATAGCTTGTTGGCAAACAGAGCTCTTACCCAGCACACCTTTTCACATACTGTCAGTAATCCCTGCACTAAGGCTAAAAACAGCACGCAAAACCAGACCTCCATAACAAAATCAGACCTCCATAGCAAAGCCAGACCTCCATAGCAAAACCAGACCTCCATAGCAAAACCAGACCTCCATAGCAAACCCGTCTTCTGAGACCAAGATCTGGGTCAGGTTGGATTATGTGAGATCTTCGATGAATCACTGGCTCAGCCACAGGTGAGGAAAAGTGATAAATAATCACAAAGAAGAGGTAGAGGCAGGAAAGCATCTTCCCTTGTAGATTGGGGGGGTAACCAACAACAACAACAAAAAGCCCAACAAAAAACCCATCCCAAAACAGCACCCAACCCCTCCTAAAACAACAACAACAACAACAAAAACCACAAACAAACCAAAAACAAAAAAACCCCAACAAATAAAAACAAAAAAGCTCCCAATCATTCCAACCTAACACAAACACACACACAACACAACACAACACAACACAACACAACACACAACACACAACACAACACAACACAACACAACACAACACAACACACACACACACACACACACACACACACACACACACACACACACACACACACACACACACACACACACACACACACACACAAGGGCATGCTAGCTTTCGATTGCATTTCTCCTCAACTAGGAATGTGTGTTCCGCTAGTCAATGAATACAAACCCACCATCCCATAACATTAACAGTGAGAGGAAAATATATCAGATATAAACCAAAACACATAGTCATCACAAAGTACAGACCATGAATTTGAGGCCTCTGTCACTTTTCCCCCCCAAATATGCACGATAAATATCTCGTGTTTCATGTCAGCGTATGGTGGGGTAAGGAAACACGAACATACCCAGCATACAGCCCCGAAGTCAGAATGCAGCTATCTTTATGGTGGGCAAAAACGGAAAATACGCAAAATCTCACCATTAGTGAAGCTCGGAGCTCGGGCCGATGATTGAAAATAAACAACATAAAAGAAAACAAGCAACACCCCCCCCCCCCCCAATAAACAAATTCCCCCCCCCCCCCTCAACAAAACCCTCCCCTCAAAACAAACAGAAAAAACCCCAAACCAAAAAACCCTGCCGAATACTCAATATGAGTCTAGTAATGACTATATTCTGAAGGGAAGATGTACGCTGAAGTCATATCATCAAGTCCTTTATTCTTTAAAATTTTTGTTGTTGTTGTTGAGACTTTGAGTGTTATGCGTTATACAAAGCACAGACATATTTGTGAGAAGAGAATATTCAGGCAGGCGAGAAATAAAGAGGTAATGCTTCTCTTTTGCCTACAGTATTATGTTCCATCTTCCGGAATAAAATATCAGTGTTTGGCATTCTTCAAACTTCAACGTCCTCACGTAACAGTTTTGTACGGAACAGAAGTATCAACTAAAAAAACAAAAACAATCCAACAGCAACAACAACAGCAACATCCCACACCTTTCCAACATCCCCTCACAAAAATGGTAAAAAGGCAACAATAGAAGCTACAACCAAAAAAAAAAATACAGGAAGGCAACACAAAACAACAGGAACAAAAAAACAAAACGAAAGACAAAATAATAAGAAAAAAACCCAACAACCCAGACGCGAAACAAACAACTATTTAAGATTTAACCCTGGTTCTATATTCTAGCTGCCAGAAATGGTAAAAATCACATTTCAACTCGCTCCTCCGTTCTGTAAACCAAAACGTCATGTTCAGAAACGGCTCTCGTTCGTCACATCGCCGTCTTCAGAGAATGGCAGGGCCTCGTAGCACGCTGTGCCACACGCTGGCACTTCAGCTTCACTTCCAGCACCTGGAGAGGGGAGAGGATTTCACAGAGCTGCATGTTGCCTGTGCAGTGATGACAGCTGTGCGCGGAACTTGCAGAATGATCCTCAGACAGACTTGAAGGGGGGTTCAGACGGTAATCCACTAGGATAGGCTGGAAAATGAACTGTCATTTTCAGCTTAGCTCTCTCTCTACACAGATAGAGTATAAAGGATGAAACTAGAAATTTAAGCAGAAAAGCTACAATGCGTAGTTTTTTTGGGGGAGAAAAAATATATATAGCTGCGGAGTTAAATCAGATAAAAACGAAATAAATAGACGCCGTATACTTTTAACACACATGCATTTTGTTTGTAGACATTTGCGTCTATCTGCAATTTTCTTCTTGTATTATTTTAGATCAACGAAGGAAATGATTTGAACACGAGTGTAGAAAATGTGCTTTGTTTGTATGCATCTTTTCCCATGCATGCATGTAATTATTTTATTACTTTTGTGTGTATTTGTGCATGAACAAAAAAAATGCACGTAGTTTACCTGGCTGTGAGAAAATCAGATACAGTAGTGGGATGTACTTAGAGTTTGCACATGTAGACTATCATTATTTTGCACATTTTTTCTCATGTAAGGTTAAGGTAAAGGTGTCCCTCACTTCTCTAGGGACCAGTATATTGAGGCAGCGCCCATCTCCTCTCCCTCACTGCTTTACTTACCCTGACACGTACCAATTTACAGCTGGGTGAATTGGGGAACTGTACTGTAGTCAAGGCACGCAAACGGTCACCCATTCAACTGGTAACCACGCTCGATGCTGCTTAACCTTGGCTGGGGGAAAACGAGTGCTCTGACCACTGAGCTATCCCGACCCCTTTTCTCATAAACATGAATATTATTACATAGTCATAGGTAGATACCACTACAAAGTTTAAGGATTGATCACTGAAACTGTGTTTACTTGGAATAGCCTCTAATCATCAAGAGAAAAGAAACAAACTGTCGATTCTACTGTGAAGTCTTACACATTTCCATGATCCCCTTATTCTGCTTCATGCACGTTTCGATTCGTTTATAGTATTTTTTATAAGTCGAAAAGGTGTCCTCTTCAGTGAAGAGATTTTACAGTACATTTTTGTAGAGACAATTCAATGGCTGAATCTTTTCGCTGGATAGAGTTGTTCTAACATTGTAAATAATCTTGATGAATGTTTTGTTCGTTTCTCATTACTTAGTCTGTATTGCTGGCAGTAATAATATGGTATTTGCTTTCACTTGGGCTGCAGACTATGGAATACATAAAATAAAACCAGGGCATTTCAACGCTAGGTTTTGCCTCTCTTTCCTAATCAATATGCATATCTACAGAAACGTAGTGTTCACAGATTTTCCAAGAAACTACATAGTCTAGAAATTGTCTCTTTCCTAATCAAGATGCACATCTACAGAAACGTTGTGTTCGTAGTCTAGAAATTGTCTCTTTCCTAATCAAGATGCACATCTACAGAAACGTTGTGTTCACAGATTTTTCCAAGAAACTACATAGTCAAGAAATTCTTTGGAGACAACTAAAGGTGACCCTTCATTACTGTTTCCATGTTTTGATGTTATAACTGATCCCACTTCCTTTCAGCCTGGAGTCTGTTCTGTTCACCGCTGTGTACAGGCAACATGATTATAGAACATGCCCAGGAAGCATGTACACAATGATGTGCAGTTTCGTCGATACCTCTGAAAACTCGTTACAATACTTAGCATGGGGCACATATTGAGAATGAGCGAGGAAAACGCAGAAGAAAAGAAAAAGAAGAAGAAGAAGAAGAAGAAGAAGAAGAAGATAGAAGAAGAAGAAGAAGAGAAGAAGAAAGAAGAAGAAGAGAAGAGAAGAAGAAGAAGAAGAAGAAAAAGAAGAAGACGAAGAGAAAAGAGACGAGAAGAAGAAGAAGAAGAGAAGAAAGAAGAAGAAGAAGAAGAAGAAGAGAAGAAGAGAAGAAGAAGAAGAAAAGAAAAGAGAAGAAAAGAAAGAAGAAGAAAGAAGACGAAAGAAGAAGAGACGAAGAAGAAGAAGAAGAAGAAGAAGAAGAAAGAAAAGAAGAAGAAGAAGAAGAAGAAGAAGAAGACGAAGAAGAAGAAAGACGAAGAAGAAGAAAAGAAGAAGAAAAGAAAAAAGAAGAAAGAAGAAGAAGAAGAAGAAGAAGAAGAAAGAAGAAGAAGAAGAAGAAAGAAGAAGAAGAGAAGAAGAAAAGAAGAAGAAAAGAAGAAGAAGAAGAAGAAAGAAGAAAGAAAGAAGAGAAGAAGAGAGAAGAAGAAGAAGAAGAGAAGAAGAAGAAGAAGAAGAAGAAAGGAAGAGAAAGAAGAGAAAGAAGAAGAGAAAGAAAGAAGAAGAAGAAGGAAGAAAATAGAAGAAGAAGAAGAAGAAGAACGAAGAAGAAGACGAAGAAGAAGAACGAAGAAGAAGAAGAGAAGAAGCGAAGAAGAAGAAGAGAAGAAGAAGAAGAAAGACAGAGAAGAAGAGAAGAAGAAGACGAAGAAGAAGAAGAAGAAGAAGAAGAAGAAGAGAAGAAGGAAGAAGAAGAAGAGAAGAAGAAGAAGAAGAGAAGAGAAGAAGAAGAAGAAAAGAGAAGAAAGAAGAAAGAAAAGAAGAAGAAGAAGAGAAGAGAAAGAAGAAAGAAGAAGAAGAAGAAGAAGAAGAAAGAAGAAGAAGAAGAAGAAGAGAAGAAGAAGAAGAAGAAGAAGAAGAAGAAGAAGAAGAAGAAGAAAAGAAGAACAAGAAGAACAAGAAGAAGAAAAAGAAAAGAGGTAGAAGAATAAGAATAAGACGAAGAAGAAGACAAAGAAGAAAAAGACAAAAAAGAAGAATAAGAAGAAGAATGAGAAGAAGAAGACGAAATAGAAGAAGAATAAGACGAAGAAGAAGAAAAAGAAGAAGAAGAAGAAGAAGAAGAAGAAGAAGACGACGACGACGACGAAATAGAAGAAGAAGAAGACGAAGAAGAAGGCAAAGAAGAAGAAGACGAAGAAAAAGAATAAGAAGATGAAGAAGAAGAAGACAAAGAAGAAGAAGACGAAGAAGAAAAAGAAGAAGAAGAAGACGACGACGACGAAGAAGAAGACGACGAAGAAGACGAAGAAAATGAGGAAGAAGAAGACGACGAAGAAGAAGAAGATGACGAAGACGAAGACGACGACGACAAAGAAGAAGAAGACGACGACGAAGAAGACGAAGAAGAAGAAGAAGAAGACGACGACGACGACGACGACGAAGAATAAGAAGAAGACGACAAAAAAAAAAAGAAGACGAAGAAGAAGACGACGACGACGAAGAAGACGACGACGAAGAAGAAGAAGACGACGAAGAAGAAGACGTCGACGAAGAAGAAGAAGGCGAAGAAGAAGAAGAAGAAGAAGAAAGAGGAGGAGGAAAAGGAGGAGGAGGAACAGAAGGAGGAGGATGAGGAAAAGGAAGAAAAGAGGGAAGAAAAGAAGATGAGAAAACGGGAAAAAGGGGGACGAGAAGCATGAGGAAAAGAAAGCAAGCAGTGAAAAACAGGGAAGGGGGGGGGGGGGGGGAGGGGGGGGAGGGGGGGGGGGTGGAGGAAAGAAGTAGAAATGATCAGTAAAAAGAGCGAGAGCAATTTACCCCCCAGTCTCACTTCCGGTTGTCACAAATAGTTTAAAAAAACAAGCAAACTCTGCAGCAATTAACACCCCCCCATCCCCCAAACAAACAGCCTAAAACCAGCAGCCAACTCCCCCCTCCCCCTCCCCCACACACATACACACCAAAAAAACAACAATAACCCCCCCCAAAAAACCCCAGAGAGAGAGAGAGAGACAGAAAAAGAGAGAGATAGACAGAGAGAGAGGGAGAGGGAGAAAGACAGAGAGAGAGAGAGAGAAAGAACAGAGAGAGAAAGAGAGAGAGAGAGAAGAAAGAGAGAGAGAGAAGAGAGAGAGAGAGAGAGAGAGAGAGAGAGAGAGAGAAGAGAGAGAGAAGACAGAGAAAAAAAAGAGAGAGAAAGACAGAGAGAGAAAGAAGAGAGAGAGAGAGAAGAGAGAGAGAGAGAGAGAGAGAGAGAGAGAGACAGAGACAGAGAGAGAGAGAGACAGAGACAGAGAGAGAGAAAGAGAGAGATACAGAGAGAGAGAAAAGTTCCATCTCTTTCCACATCCAACGCTCGCAAAGAAACCCCAACCATAACCACCCCCCCCACCTCCTCCCCCCTCCACCCACCCCTCCCCCAAAAAACAACCCCAACAAACAAAACCCAAACCTTTGCCTCTCGCCCAGACGATACGTTACTTTACGCTAA
>CM054144.1:26550279-26555279 GCA_028751875.1 Rapana venosa | reverse complement strand
TCCCATGACACCTTGGTAGGTCTGAGTTTGAGTGCCAACGTCCTAGGCAGTTTCTGTTCCATTCCAATGCCTTGTTGACACCACGGTTTTGAACACAGTTACCACCTGCACAAGGTTTCCTCTGACACGCGCGGAATAACACTCAATGCCTGAAGTTTCAAACGTACAAAACAGCCCAACTAAAAACACAGCTTTCTGCTGATTCAATTCCCTTCCATTAAAATAGTATGAAGTAGAATACTAAGCGGGCGAAGCAGCGAATATTCACCGATTCCGCAACACGGCAAGACTGTGTCACAGGTGTGCCAGCAGGAAAAGCGTTTGGATTTCATTAGCCAGGAGGAAATGAGGGTTGGTTTTTTTTGCTGTTTGTGGCACTGTCAAAGACCTCTCTGGCTAACGACTGTTGAACGGCAGTGAGCTAGCTATCCAGAGGCTTGAGTTGCCAAGAGGGAGAGAATGGTAAGATGATGACTATTGACAGCTGCTGTTGACACTCCTATGAATCAGAATCCTTCAATGTTTACACACTACAAGGCAGAACGGTCAACGCAGCAGTCTTCTTTCTCTCTGTTTTCTCTGTCTCTGTCTGTCTGCATCTATCTGTGTTCCTATGTCTCTCTCTGTCTCTCTCTGTCTCTGTCTGTCTGTCTGCCTTTCTGTCTGTCTGACTCCATCTCTCTGTGTTCCTATGTCTGTCTGTCTTTCTCTGTTTTTCTGTCTGACTCCATCTCTCTGAGTTCCTATGTCTGTCTGTCTGTCTGCCTTTCTGTCTATCTATCTCCATCTCTCTGTGTTCCTATGTCTGTCTGTCTGGCTCTCTGTCTGTCTCCATCTCTCTTTGTTCCTATGTGTGTCTGTCTGTCTGTCTGCCTTTCTGTCTGTCTGTCTCCATCTCTCTGTGATCCTATGTCTGTCTGTCTGCCTTTCTGTCTGTCTGTCTCCATCTCTCTGTGATCCTATGTCTGTCTGTCTGCCTTTCTGTCTGTCTGTCTGTCTGTCTCCATCTCTCTGTGTTACTCTGTCTCTCTGTGATCTGTTTCTGTCTCTCCCTCTCTATGTGTTTACTTGGCTGATGGTCGGCCAAAGTCTCAACCATACATTAAACGTTAGAAGTGTACAGTTTTGAGTGTTCTCAAGTTATCCCGTGTACAGGTATCAATCAATCAATCAATCAATCAATCAATCAATCAATCAATCAATCAATCAATCAATCAATCAATCTATCAATCAGTCAATCAGAGAGAGAGCGAGAGAGAGAGAGAGAGTGCGCGCTCATGCTGCCTGTGTGGATATATATATGTGTGTGTGTGTGTGTGTGTTTGTATAACTTGTGTGTGTGTATGCGTACGCGCCTGCATGCACACCTAACGAAAAAGCAGCAGCAGCAGCAGCAGCAACTGGCATGTGGCAGCACACATCACAGGGATCGTTCATGTGGACGTGATGTGGGAGTAACCAGATCGGTTTCTTCCGCTAATAGCTGTTAAAGGAGGACGATAAATCTCTTCCGCGGCTTGTAGATGAGAAGAGCTCATTAGTTATGATAATTAACGCTGGCAGGGGGGCAAGCGTCGTAAATCTCTTCCTGCACCACCTTGAAGTTAATCTCTACCTTGAAGTTAATCTCTACCTTGAAGTTAATCTCTATCTACCAGTAATAGTTGTAGCATACATGGTTCTGTCTCTCTCTCTCTGTCTCTCTCTTCCCACCCAGACAGCGAGAGAGAGAGAGAGAGAGAGAGAGAGAGAGAGAGACAGAGACAGAGAGAGAAAAAAAGAGAAAGAGGGAGAGATGGAAAAAGAGGAGAGAGAGAGAGAGAGAGAGAGAGAGAGAGAGAGAGAGAGGAGAGAGAGAGAGAGAGAGAAGAGAGAGAGAGAGAGCGTGTGCGAACAATTCCTACTGGTTGAATCACTTCCGCCAAGAGTATGACCCGAATGTGGTTGATGTTTAACGAACTGCGTATTCCCATTTTCAAGTTAATTTTTGGGGAGCATGCTAGGTATTTTCATGTTTCCGCAACCCACTAAACTCGGGATAGCTCAGTGGTCAGAGCACTTGGTTTTTCCCCAGCCAAAGTTAAGCAGCATCGACCGTGGTTACCACTTGGATGGGTGACCGTTTGCGCGCCTTGGATTCAGTACAATCCCCCAGTTCACCCAGCTGTAAATGGGTACTTGTTAGGGTCAGGGAAGGTAAAGCAGCAAGGGAGAGGAGATGGGCGCCGCCCTCAATATGCTGGCCCTGAGAGAAGCTGAGGTCTCTGATGCCTCACTCTCCTACGACCACATAGGTTATGGGACACCTTGACCTTTACAAAATTCTGGAATGAAATACAGGAAGTATTACCATCATAAACTGTTACCAGTCTGTTTCCGAACAAGCGACTGATACCATCATTGATAACTTCCGGTCTTACCATCACCATAACCACACAATTATCTCTGTCAGTAACCAGTAGACTTTTTTTTCTGTCTCGGGAGACAATGGCTGCGCTTTCTTTGACCACATGTTTGTCTTGTTTGGAAGCAACGTCTGGAGTGGCTCAGCAGACCAATCCGTGCATGGCAGTCTCTGCCACCAGTTGTTGCAGGTAAAATCAGACACCAGAAGATGGGGGTGGGATACTGTTTGAAGCTTCCTGAAAGGCCCCTGGCATCCCTGTGGGGGTACCGGGAACTGAGAACTTTAAGGTGATAACTTCAAACTTCCTTCAGGATGAGACTATAAACCGAGGCCCCGTGTTCGAACGCATGCAGAACATCTTGCGCACACGTTAAATCCTGTTCCGCTTTTCGGAAGAGTAGGCCATTGTGTGCCGGTGGAAACAGATGACAAAATTTACAAAACCGCATACACACGGGGACTGGATGTAAAAAAGCACATGAGTGCTTATTCCATTATCCTCGATATAAAAGAATAAATAAATAAATGGAAAAAAAAATAAAGGGACATGGTAGATTAGTTTTGTATTCTTTCTACAATCGGTCTAATGAACAAGAAAAATACGTTTATACGTGACCGAAATAAAATATAGATGTGCTTTTATACAAGACTGACATTCAAGGAAAAGAGTGCTATGATAGAAGAAATCAAGTATTACTCGGTTTTTTTTTTCAAAAGAGAAGATACGTCTGTAACAGTTGTATCATTTGATCTAAATGACGGTTTATGATATCATGCTTGGTAATTTGATCTCTGTTCTCTTTCTCACACACACCACTCCAAACACACACACATACATGCATACGTACATACACGCACATACACACACAAACACGCACGCACATACGCAGACATAGACGCACATAGACACACACAGGCACACACGCAATCTACATATCTCTATATGTTTATACATCTTCGCAAGCACACTCGAAAGCTAACACACACACACACACACACACACACACACACCACACACACGCACGCACGCACGCACGCACGCACGCACACACACACACACACACACACACACACACACACACGCTTACTTACTTTTGACGTAAACAGATTTATGGGAGGTAATATCAAGAGTGTTAACTATCTATCGTTTATAAAACCTGTCAGGAAATACTGATTTCGTAATATGGCAAGTGGCACACTTAATTAATAAGCATAGGGAGCCGAGGCTTGCATTTACACCCACAGGCGGGGACAGGGTAGCCTGGTGGTTAGAGCGTTGAGCTCATGATCTGAAGGCCTGGGTTCCAGTCCCCACCACTTTCTGGGAGTTTTTCCCTTGCATTTTAACACCAGTACCGACTCCACTTCTCCGAAAGTCCTTTCAATGAGACTATAAATAATAAATAAATGGTGTAATATAAACTATATGTAAAACTATATACACTATAATTATACTAGAAACTATATATTAAACTATACACTATAACTATATACTATATAAACTATAACTATATAAACTATATACTACATAAACTATATACTAGAAACTATATAAACTGTATACTATAAACTATATATTAAACTTTATACTAGAAACTATATGCTATAAACTATATACTGTATAAACTATATAAGCTATATACTATAAACTAAATACTATAAACTATATAAACTATATACTATATAAACTATAGACTATAAACTGAGGTCCCGTTTAAGAACGCACTCGTTAAAACCTGTTTTGCTTTTTGGAAGAGTGGGCAATTGTGTGCCAGTAGAAACGGGTGACAAATATTAATTAAAAAAAATGAAGGAACCGCATGCACTCTGGTGTCGTATTTAAATATCTGTTTTGCACACAAAAAAATATTGTTTCGTTTTTTCTGTGTGTGTGTGTTGTTGTTGTTGTCTTCAATTTAACGTCTGTTCACTCTAAGTGATATTAGACGAGGACACTGTGTGTTGTGTGTGTGTGTGTGGGGTGTGTGTGTGTGTGTTGTGTGTGTGTTGTGTGTGTGTTTGTGTGCGTGTGTGTGTGTGAATGTGTGTGTATGTGTGTGCGTGTGTGTGCGAATGTGTGAATATGTGTGTGTGTGAAATTTTTGTTAAAACTATTTGTGATCCGTTGCGCGTGTAAGGATAGGTTGACTGCAAACCATTTGATTTGTTTTTTTGGTTTTTTTTAAAAATATAGTGCTATAGTTAAAATTCCACTAATATATTTAACCTTGTCTGTCTCTATTCATCCTCGCACCTCTCTTAGTTGTTTTTCTTTTGTTTCTTCATTGTCTGTTTTTCTTTATTTTCTTCTTGTGTTCTTCTTCTCTCTTTCTTCTCTTCCCTCTCTCCTCCTCTCTTCTTCTTCTTCTTCTCTTCTTCTCTCTCTCTCTCCCGTCCTCTTCTCCTCTCTCTTCTTTCTCTTCTTCTTCTTCTTCTTCTTCTTCTCCTCCTCCTCCCTCCTCTCCCTCCTCCTCCTCTCCTCCTCTTCTCCCTCTCTTCTCCTCCTCCTCCTCTTTCTCTCCCCCTTTCCTCCTTCTCCTCTTCTCTCCTCCTCCTCCTCTTCTCCTCCTCCTCCTCCTCTCCTCTTTCTCCT
>CM054144.1:26502779-26545279 GCA_028751875.1 Rapana venosa | reverse complement strand
CCACTGAGCTATCCCGTCCCACAATTCACCCAGCTGTAAATGGGTACCTGCTCTCTTTAGGGTCAGGGAAGGTAAAGCCGCGGCGGGGAGGAGATGGGCGCCGCCTTCAATACGCTGGCCCAGAGAAGTGAGGTCTCTGACACCTCGCTCCCGTACGTTATGGGACAGCTTTACCTTTATTGTCTACTGTAAGGATCCTGGGGAAATGGGACAAGTATATAATTATTCCGGATGATCCAGAATAGTTATGTACTTTGTCTCATTTCATCACACCTGGGAATTGTATGCAAAACCGTGGTACACACTGAATGGAATTTTGCCTGTATGACTTAAAAAAAAACAACAAATCTGGCCATATTGACTGTAAGAAAGAGTCATATCTGACGACAGAAGACTTGTTCTCCGTTACTGAAGGATACGGGAACGGGATAACTCAGTGGTCAGAGCACTCGCTTTCCCCAAGCTATGGTTACGCAGCGTTGAGAGTGGTTACCTCTTGGATGGGTGACTATTCGTGCGCCTTGGCTTCAATGCAGTACCCCAGTTCGCCCAGCTGTGAATGGGTACCTGACTTCTTTAGGGTCAGGGAAGGTAAAGCAGCAAGGGAGAGGAGATGGGCGCCGCACTCAATATCCTGGCCCTTAGAGAAGCTGAGGTCCCTGATGCCTCGCTCCCCAATGACTGCATAGGTTATGGGAACACCTTTCCTGTACTTTTTTCCTTAATGAAAAAAACAGGTTGCTATGCTAAGAACTCGACATGGATGAAGACAATTCCTGCACGTATACTGCTTCAAGGCGGAGTAACATTTGACTGCAGACCTTAGCGGTAACTTTGCTGCCACTTGCCACTCTATTGAATAGAGCCTGGTTATTGACGCCTTTCCTTCATCTCAAACATCTCTGGCTCTGTCACCTTTTACTACTACTACTACTACTACTACTACTACTACTACTACTACTACTACTCCTGTTCCTACTGCCACTACTACTATTACTGCTGCTGCTGCTGCTGCTGCTGCTGCTACTACTACTACTTCTGCTACTGCTGCTACTGGGTTTGTATACTACTGCTGCTGCTGCTACTCCTCCTACTCCTACACCACAACCAACTACTACTACTACTACTACTATTACTACTACTGCTGCTGCTGCTGCTGCTGCTGCTGCTACTACTACTACTATTACTGCTGCTGCTGCTGCTGCTACTGCTACTACTTCTACTACTACCACTACTACTACTACTACTACTGTTGCTGCTGCTGCTACTACTACTAGTACTACTGCTGCTGCTGCTGCTGCTGCTACTGCTACTACTATTGCTGCTGCTGCTACTACTACTACTATTGCTGCTACTACTACTACTATTGCTGCTGCTACTACTACTACTATTGCTGCTACTACTACTACTATTGCTGCTGCTACTACTACTACTATTGCTGCTGCTACTACTACTATTGCTGCTGCTACTACTACTATTGCTGCTACTACTACTATTGCTGCTGCTACTACTACTACTACTACTATTGCTGCTACTACTACTACTACTACTTCTACTATTGCTGCTGCTACTACTACTATTGCTGCTGCTACTACTACTATTGCTGCTGCTACTACCACTGTTACACCACACACATACATCCCAACCCCCACACAACCTGGCCTATGAAGCCTTCTGTGGCGATTGACTTCGCTCTGTAACCCATGCACGTGATGACCTCGTGACCCCTATTCTTTGATCTTCCTGGCAAGACTCCCCCCACCCCTTCCCTCCCCCCACTAATGACGTAAAGCAAACTGTGATGTCTATCTGTCTGTCTGTCTGTCCAGTCATTAAAAACGCAACAACCATTTCAGAGCTCATCACTGTCGATTCAGGGGGCTCTGTAGTATGCCAATGAACACACACACACACACACACACACACACACACACACACACACACACACACACACACACACACACACACACACACAACAAAACCACACACAGCGCGCGCGCGCGCACACAACAGACAGACAGACACACACACACACATTATTGAGTCATCGGCTATGTAGTATGCCAGCGAATACACACACAGACACATTCCTACCCACTATCAATTCAGCAGTTATGTAGTATACCCATGAACACACACAGAGATGCACAGACACAACCACACACACATGCACACACACACACTCGATTCAGCGCGCGCGCACCCCCCCCCCCCCCCCCCCCCCCACACACACACAGACTATTCAGCGCCTATGAGCAGGTCAATGAACACACACAAAATCCTATGTACTACTAATTTCTTGTATCTTCTTTCTTTCTTTATTTTTTCATTTATTTATATATTTGCAAAATACTGTTCAAGATGCACTTCCTTTTTGTTTGTTATTTCCTTGGTTTTTTGTTTTGTTTATTTCCTTGGTTTTTTTTTTCAACCAAGACACACCTTAACCATAATAAGGAACTTTTTCATCGGAAACAGAAATAAGTTATTCAAAGGATGAACACCATCCACCTATCCCCCTACCCCCCCTCCCCCCCCCCCATCTCGCCCCCCCCCCCCCCCCCACCCAAAAAGCAAGTGAGAGAGAAAGAGAGAGAGACACAGAGAGAAGAGAAGAGAAAGAAGAGAGAGAGAGAGAGAGAGAGAGAGAGAGAGAGAGAGAGAGAGTTTGTGTACTACAACAACAACATACTACTACTACTACTACTACTACTACTACTACCACCACCGCTGCTGCTGCTATATACTACTACTACTACTACTACTACTACTACTACTACTACTACTACTACTACTACTACTACTTCAGACTACTTTTTTTTTAAACCCACTTTCTTCCATGCAACTCTGTTCACAGACAGTAGGGGATCTCCACAACACATCATCATTCCTATCCAGAACGGCCAAAGGGCCCTGCGGATCACTGTAGCAGTGACTGACACCTGACACCACATGAAGAGAAGAACGAGCGTCATAACGAGGGTGTTCTCCAGGTCAGAATGATGAGGTTCATTCACTGTTATCAGGCCCAGGTCTATGATTTACCGCCTAAGCCATGCTGTGGTCTCGCCCTGTTCCAACTGTGTGAAAAGGTTTTTGGAGGTGGTGTGTATCCTCATTTGTCTTCAAGTTGAAGGGTCTGGAGTATGTCGTGTGTGTGTGTGTGTGTGTGTGTGTGTCTGTGGCAGAATGGATGGGCAAGTCGGAGATGGATTGAAAAGAATGAATAATGAAAACAATCCCCGTGGTGGCTACTTTGCATATTTCATTGTGAGTTTTAGTCTCTATCTGTGTGTGTGTGTGTGTGTTGGTGTGTGTGTGTGTATTTTATGTCTGTGTATCTGTGTTTCTGTGAGAAAAAGTATGGAGCGAATGCACATGCATGTCCTCTGTCTCTATTTGTTTTGAAATCTCAGGATTTTGATGATGCTCTTTACCTCCCTCCCTTTTTCCAAGTTTGCTGCACAAGTTCACTGATCTGGTTACTGACTGTTGTTGGCATAACCTTTTCCCTCCCCACTCTCCTTTATCCCTTTCTTTCTGTTCTTTTAAATGATCTTAAAATTAAAAAAAAACCCAAAACACCCACCATTTCATTTGCAGTATACTTTGTTCAGAAAACACCAGAACAAAACAGAACTTGGATCCTCCCCCCCCCCCCCCAACACATACATAATTCCTCACTCTACCTTGCTTCTTGCAAGTTCTGGGAGGCAAACCCTCTGAGTGCATATTGCCTTTGGTGTTCTCTTCCCCATCATTCACATCAAGCCAAGTTCTCAAGCACTTGGCTAAGTTTTCAAAGCTGACAGGCTTTTGTATTTTTCTTTGATACTGTTTCCAAGCAGCCTTCCTGCTTGACTTCATCATTATAAAACAGAAACCGGGAAGTCAGACATAGGAGTGGATCGGTGGTCTAGAGGTAAGCCGCCTGTCTAGAAAGGGAAAAGACGTGTCGGAAGTGTAGGTGGTTCGAATCCCATTTGGGCCCGAAATTTTTCCCCCATCCATTAGACCATGAGTGGTGGTCTGGGCGCTAGTCTTTCGGATGAGACAATAAACGAGGTCCTGTGTGTTACACAAAATTATTCAGCCCACGTAAAAGAACCCACAGCAACAAAAGAGCTGTCCCTGGCAAATTTCTTAGAAAAAAAGCCACTCTGATAGGGAAAAAAATACATTTGCGGGGGGACCCCCCCCAAAAAAAAAAAGGTGGCGCTGCTCTTGTGGCGACGTGCTCTCCCCAGGGAGGATTTATTCATTTACTCATTCATTCATTTATTCATTTACTTTTACCACTTTAAGTCAGGGCAGATTTCTCTTTGTGAAATTCGGGCTGCTCCCCAGGGAGAGCAGCCCGAATTTCACAAAGAGAAATCTGCCCTGACTTAAAGTGGTAAAAGTAAATGAATAAATAAATACAATAAATAGGAGGAGTTAAGTGTAGAAAGAAAGACACCGGATACATGAAGGAGCATCTTATGTGACCCTATTGAAATGCTAAAAAGATGACACATCTCTGCCTGTCTTTCTGTCTTTCGCTCTTTGTATATTTTATATACTTCTTTCTTCCTAAAAAAACCCTCCTTTTATTAGGTTTAATCAAAGCCACAGGAATGATGTAGTGGTGTTGTGGTGGTGAGTTGGGAGGAGACAACACCAGTAAGCAATTCCACATGATGTCATCATATCTAGATACAGCATTGTTTTACGACCACCCCCCCCCCCCCCACACCCCCTCCCCACACACATACACACACACATGCTGCTCTGCTTCTCAAAGGGTAAATTAGGAGCCATTTCAAGCTTATGTAACCCACTGGTTCTTGCCTGCTCTCTTTGCAATTCTACCCTGTAGTGAAGGTTACTTCATGAGTAGCTGTGGTGTGTGAGTGTGTACTGTGTGTGTGTGTGTGTGTGTGTGTGTGTGTGTTGTTGTTGTTGTTGTTTGTTGCTTCGATTTTAGTCTGTTCACTCAAAGTGATATTAGATGATAAAGTGTGTGTGTGTGTGTGTGTGGTGTGTGTGGTGTGTGTGTGTGTGTGTGTGTGTGTAGCTTTAGCGTCTTGTAATCCTCCACACTTTATACCTCCCAACTCTGCCCACAGAAAGGATCTGCAACAACACATCATCATTCCTATCCAGAACGGCCAAAGAGCCCTGTGGATCACTGTAGCAGTGACTGACACCTGACACCACATGAAGAGAATAACGAGCGACATAACGAGGGTGTTCTCCAGGTCAGAATGATGAGGTTCATTCACTGTTACCAGGCCCAGGTCTATGATTTACCGCCTAAGCCATGTTGTGGCCTTGCCCTGTTCCAGCTGTGTGAAAGGTTTTTGGAGGTGGTGTGTATCCTCATTTGTCTTCAGTTGAAGGGTCTGTACTTTTCGTGTTTATTATTTCTTTCTTTCTTTATTCTTTTATATCGAGGATAATGGAATAAGCACTCATGTGCTTTTTTTACATTCAGTCCCCGTGTGTATGCGGTTTTGTAAATTTTGTCATCTGTTTTCACTAGCACACAATGGCCTACTCTTCCGAAAAGCGGAACAGGATTTAACATGTGCGCAAGATGTTCTGCATGCGTTCGAACACGGCCTCGGTTTATAGTCTCATCCGAAGGGGGTATATATATATATATATATATATATATATATATATATATATATATATATATATATATATATATATATATATATATATATATATATATATATATATATATGTGTGTGGTGTGTGTGTGTTGTGGTGGTGTGTGTGAGTATGTGTGTGGTGTGTGTGTGTGTGAGTGTGTGTGTGTGTGTGTGTGGTGTGTGTGTGTGTGTGTGTGTGTGTGTGTGGACAAAATGCCTTAGACAAGTAGTGAGATATATTGAGTATGAATAATCAGAGCAGGCTACTATTGTCTCTGCTTTTCATTGGTCATTTCCAGGTCCGGTTTTGCAATTTTCTCTCTCTTTCTCTCTCTGTTTCTGTCTCTCTGTCTCTGTCTGTGTCTTGTCTTTTGTCTGTCTCTCTGTTTCTGCCTCTCTGTCTGTGTCTGTGTCTCTGTCTGTCTGTCTGTCTGTCTCTTAGTCAACTTTTGTGCTTCCAGATAGTACATTAGTTAAGCAAACATTTGCCTTTGTTCAACAAGCCATCATCACATCTGAAAAAACGTTTAAAAAGTTTCATGGTGAAACAAAAACGCCTAGTTAATGAAAGTGTAGGCTGCTGTTTCTGGGTGTGATATTGGCTTTTATTAATTTGTCGTATGCTTGTGAAAACGCATGTGCCTGTGTGTTGTGTGTGGTGTGTGTGTGTGTGTGTGTGATGCGTCGGTAGTTAGTGTGTAAGTGTGTATGTGTGTGTGGAGTGTGTGGTGTTGGGCGTGTGCGTGTGTGTGTGTAGTGTGTGTGTGTTTGCGTGTGATTGCGGTTGCTACGCAATGTGCGTATGTGTGTACGACAGAAGTACATGCACACACCACCCACCACCAACACATCACCCCCCACCCCCCCCCACACACCCACCAACCCCACCCCACACACCACACCTCTCTCTCTCTCTCTCCTCTTGGACATTCTGACTTTGAAATATGTCGATGATACTTATTACTTCCCTTCGTTCTAATTTGTTTCAAATTCAACAGATCTGTTCACCATCTGTTGACGTCCCCTCCTTCCCCTCCACCCCCCCCCCTTCCCCCTCCCCCCTCCCTCCTCCGCCCCTTATGCTGGTCTTTGCCCCATCTCTGTAAGTACTTGTAAACGATCTTACCTGGCAGACTTAGTCCCTTCCGGTATAATTCGAGCAGAAGTCTCCAGAGAACAGTAACGCAACATGTGCGCACCCACTCGCACGCGCGCATCATCACACACACACACACATTACATGCTTGCGCACGCACGCCACCACACACAACAACACACACACACACACACACACACACACACACACACACACACACCACACACACCACCACCCACCTACAACACAACACAGCATGCGCGCACGCAAGCAACACGCCGCCCCCCCCCCACACACACAACACATGCAATGCGATGCACACAAGCACACCTGCGCAGCAAGCACCACGCACACCACCACACACACACACACACACACACACACACACACCACCACCGCACAGCGCGCGCGGGTCTAAGTCTGCAAGGTAAGATCGTTTAAAAGTACTTGGGAACGGATGACAAAATTTACAAACTGCATACACACGGGGGATTGGATGAAAAAAAAGACAATGAGTGCTTATTCCATTATCCTCGAAATAAAAAAATAAAACACACAATCATAACCTCTCCCACACCCCACTCCCCCCCCCTCCACCCCCCCCACCACCACCCCCCCCCCCCCCCTCACACACACACACACGCACGAGAGAAACTTGATCAGTGAGCGAGCTTCTTATGTACTATGCGGTAATGCCAATGTCTCATTCTGTTCTGTTTGTTCTTTCTGTATGTCTTTGTTTGTTTTGTTTGTTCTGTCTGTGTCCTGTCTGTTTGTCTTTCTTTTCTTTCTTTCTTTCTTTTCTTCTTCTCTCTTTCTTTCTGTCTTTATTTCTCTTCTTCTTTCTTCTTCTTTCTTTCTTCCTTCCTTCCTTCCTTCCTCCAGTTTTAAAAGATCAAAACAGAAAGGAGACACATTAGGAAGCATTTTGTGTATATCGTATAACTGGCTTGTTACGCATTTCCTTTGAAAATCTGTTATGATGACACACACACGGTGTGTGTGTGTGTGTGTGTGTGTGTGTTTGTGTTTGTGTGTGTTGTGTGTGTGTTTGTGTGTGTGTGTGTGCATGTGCGTCTGCGTAAAGAGAGAGAGAGAGAGAGAGAAGAGAGAGAGAGAGAGAGAGAGCAGAGAGAGGGAGAGAGAGAGGGAAGAGAGAGAGAGAGAGAGAGAGAGAGAGAGAGAGAGAGAGAGAGAGAGAGAGAGAGAGAGAGAGAGAGAGAGAGAGAGAGAGAGAGAGAGAGAGAGAGAGAGAGAGAGAGAGAGAGAGAGAGAGAGAGAGAGATATTCATATAGAACATGGCCCCGAACAAAAAGGGCACGGATAGCAGTATACCTTTTCTAAGCAAGCAAAAGACCACACCGATGCTAGCGGTATCATAGCATAATTTCGTCATGTAGCAGCTTTATTTCTGTAAATTTTTTTTTACTGTAACTTATCTTGTTGTTGTTGTTGTTGTTGTTGTTGTTGTTGCAAGTATGATGATAAAAGTGAGTACCATACAAATGTTTGTCCATTCTCATGAAAAATGCAATGAAGTGACAGAGTTGTCAATACTTGTCAGGATGAATGAATATTTCTCGAACACTTTGACAATATTTCATAACCATGGACAAAATAATTTTCAAAATTTTCCGGTCAGCTTTCTTGCATTAGGAAAATGTTTCACCATGACTCTCTCTCTCTCTCTCTCTCTCTCTCTCTCTCTCTCTTCTCTCTCTCTCTCTCTCTCTCTCTCTCTCTCCTCTCATCTTTTTGTGTGTGTGTGTGTGTGTGTCTTATTGTGTGTCTGTCTGTCTCTGTCTCTCTCTTCCTTCCTTTCTTTTCTTTTTCTGTCTCTGTCTCTCCCCCCCCTCTCTCTCTCTCTTCCCCAACGCAGGGTAAAGCATTTTTTTTCTTTTTACCATGTTTTGAAATCAGATCACCTCGTTTCTTCTTTCACCATTCACTTCTCCATATCATTTGCCTCATGTTATCCGGTTGTTTAGCTTCCATCAGCATGTTTTAAGCCTGTGTATTACATTTTGCCTGGACACGCAAGGCTCTGAATACATCCAATTATTCTGCTTCAGTTAAAAACCATACCCAGCCCATCATGACTTTATTTTTGTTTTAATTTTTTTATATCGAGGATAATGGAATCAGCACTTATGTGCTTTTTTCATCCAGTCCCCGTGTGTATGCGGTTTTGTAAATTCTGTCATCTCTTCCCACCGGCACACAATGTCCTACTCTTTCGAAAATCGCAACAGGATTTAATGTGTGCGCAAGATGTTCTGCGTGCGTTCGCACTCGGGGCCTCGGTTTATAGTCTCATCCGAAGGACTTTTGGGGAGAGTGGAGTACTGCACTGAAGTCTGCACTGGAGTCTGCACTCCAGGGGAAAATATCCCCTTGAACAGGATGGAACCGGGTGGTCAGATTGCCAGCGCAATGTTCTAACCACTAGGCTATCCCGTCCCCCAATCATGTAAGTTCTCCAGACACCGTGGAGCAAGTACATAACCTCACTCCCCACCATTTCCCGGGGGTCGTCATTGATGTGCACTTTTCCCCATTTGTCTGTCAGGTTCCCTCTCCCTGCCACTCTAAAACAGTCAGGTTCTGAAGCCCTCGGGTAAGTCTCCTCGGCTGCATCCTGTGTTTCTCTGCTTCAAAGAAGTCTTCCTCAGTGATTTCGTCATCAGCCCAGTTAAACATGAACCCAGATACTGGGTGGTTCCCCTACAGCCAGTAGGAAAACTGGGTGATAGGGAAATGTTTCTTTTCCTTTCCCTCTGACAAGCTATAGAAATGTCACCAGTGTGTGGTTGAATAAACATGACAGTTTAATTACAAAAAAAATATAAAAAATTTCAACCCCACCAAAACAAAACAAGCACATTATTTAGAGATAAATCTTACATGTAGTTTAACTCATGAAAACGTAGCATTGTACTTTTTACACAGTTTAAAGAAAAAACCAGTTACTAGCTAACAAGACTTTATACGTGTCAAAATGAAGATTAGACGTTTGTTTGAAAAGTGAAATGGGAGGTATATGTTGAACAGAGTGTTTCTTCTTCTTTGTGGAACGCTCAGACAGCAACTATTGTTATTTGTCATATGAGTGAAAATGCCTTGCGCTGCTGTTAAGCACCTGACAAGTCAGGCCCAGCACATCCAACTTCGGCATGGGAGAGAAAATCTGTTAAGTCTTTCTGGGAAAAACGGCAGGAGAATGAACCAAGAAGGCAGAAAAATAGATGAGAAGGAGGTGACAAGAAGAAAAGGAACAAGGCAGAAACAAAGAGAGGGATAGAAAAGAGGGAATTCCTAGCACTGAATTTCCAGAAGATGGGATGCTGTTTATACTGACAGGCCCCTGGCATCCCCATGGGGGAAGACAGAGTGTTTTAAGCTTGAATTATATTTTGATGTGTGTGTGTGTGTGTGTGTGTGTGTGTGTGTGTGTGTGTGCGTGTGTGTGTGTGTGTGTGGTGTGTGTGTGTGTGTGTGTGTGTGTGTGCGTGTGTGTGTGGTGTGGTGTGTGTGTGTGTGTGTGTGTGTGTGAACCCATGTATTGGACAGCATGCCTCTTTGAAATTATACTAGAATGCATTTTGTTCATCCTACCCTTTGTTCTCTCACTTTTTAAGGTCTGACCACTTCAAAACCCCCTTTTCTTCTATTTTCAGTTTCCGCTTTCTCCAACCTGAAACTGTTAAAACCTTTATTACCTCACTGCTCAAGTTACTATCATTATATGCAGGCCTGTATGAGTGACTACACATCTATCTAATATCACTTATAGTGAACAGATGTTAAATACAAGAACGAATGAACTACAATATCCTTGATATGTGAGAGTCTTAAAGAGGATTGCACTATGTAAAAAACCAGCTCCTCATGTGTGTGCACAAGATTGTGGATGACAGACAGTGAGTGCATGACCCCTCTGTGGCTTGTGTTACGTGCAGTGTTCCTCATTATCCTCCCTTTGCCCCTTTCTGCCTGCCACTCACAGCAGTCAGGCTCTACAGCACTTGGCAAAGTCTCCTCACACTTCACACTGCCTTTCACTGTTTCAGAGGAGTCAAGTCTTTGGCGGTGATTTAATCATCAACCAGTTCTACGTGAACCCAGGTACTGGGCAGGTTTCCAGTGCTGTCAGACAGACCCTTGACAGAGAAATGGTAATGTCACCAGTGGAGAGTTACTGTTTTAGGAGTGTAGAATTTTAAAGAGCAAAGTGAAGCCATACTTCAAATATCTGACATATAAAGTGTTCATAAAAGTGTAGCCAAGAGAGAAAAGTTGGGGAGGTAGTTTTAAATGAAACCAGTTGTCTGATGCAAGCCAAAATGGTTTTTGTACTTTGTCAGAGTAGATCAGAGGCACTTGGTCTGAATAATGAAATATGGGGAAAGAGTTGAAAAAGTTGTAGTAAAATCTGTGGAAACTAATACTGTGTGTGTGTGTGTGTGTGTGTGTGCGCGCGCGCGCGCGTATGTTTGTATGTGTGTGTGTGTGTGTGTGTGTGCACGCACACATGTGTGACGTGTGTGTTTGTGTGTGTGTGTGCGTGTGTGGGTGTGTGTGTGTGATGTGTGTGTGTGTGCATGGGCATCTGTGTGTACACCCATGTATAGGACAGCTTGCCTTTTTTGAATAATAATGGAATACTTTTGCCCTCTTACTTTGTAAGGTCTGACCACTTCAAAGCCCCTTCTTCTTCTTCTTTTTGTTTTTGCTTTTTCGAATGCTAAACTGTTAAAATGATTACCTTGCTGTTCAAGTTACTATCATTATACACAGGCCTGCATTAATACTACAATATCCTTGACACATGAGATTCTAAAAGAGCATTCCACTATGTAAAAAACCAGCTCCTCATGTGTGCACAAGATTGTGGATGACAGACAGCGGGTGCATGACCCCTCTGTGGCTTGTGTTACGTGCAGTGTTCCTCATTATCCTCCCCTTGCCTCTTTCTGTCTGCCACTCACAGCAGTCAGGCTCTACAGCACTTGGCAAAGTCTCCTCACACTGCACACTGCCTTTCACTGTTTCAGAGAAGTCTTCCTCAGTGATTTCATCATCAACCAGTTCCACATGAACCCAGGTACTGGGAAGGTTTCCAGTGCTGTCAGATAGACCCTTGACAGAGTCATGGTAATGTCACCAGTGGAGGGTTACTGGTTTAGGAGTGTAGAATTTTAAACAGCAAAGTGAAGCCAGTACTTCAAATATCTGACATATAAAGTGTTCATAAAAATGTAGCCAAGAGAGAAAAAGTTGGGGAGGTAGTTTTAAATGAAACCTATTGTCTGATGCAAGCCAAAATGGTTTTTGTACTTGTCAGAGTAGATCAGAGGCCCTTGGTCTGTATAATGAAATATGGGAAAAGTGTTGAAAAAATGTAGTAAAATCTGTGGAAACTCATACTGTGTGTGTGCGCGCGCGTGTGTGTGTTTGCTCGCATGTGTGTGTACACGTGTGTGTGTGTATGTGTGTGTGTGACGTATGTGTGTGTATGTGAGTGTGCACGCACATCTGTGTGTACACCCATGATAAGGACAGCATCTTTTGAATAATAATGGAATACTTTTGCCCTCTCACTTTGTAAGGTCTGACCACTTCAAACCCTTCTTCTTCTTTTTTTTGTTTTTTCTTTTTCCAATGCTTAACTGTTAAAACGATTACCTTGCTTTTCAAGTTACTATCATTATACACAGGCCTGCATTGTAACTACAATATCCTTGACACGTGATATTCTAAAAGAGCATTCCACTATGTAAAAAACCAGCTCCTCATGTGTGCACAAGATTGTGGATGACAGACAGTGGGTGCATGACCCCTCTGTGGCTTGTGTTACGTGCAGTGTTCCTCATTATCCTCCCTTAGCCTGTTTCTGCCTGCCACTCACAGCAGTCAGGCTCTACAGCACTTGGCAAAGTCTCCTTACACTGCACACTGCCTTTCACTGTTTCAGAGAAGTCTTCCTCAGTGATTTCATCATCAACCAGTTCCACATGAACCCAGGTACTGGGCAGGTTTCCAGTGCTGTCAGATAGACCTTCTGACAGAGTCATGGTAATGTCACCAGTGGAGAGTTACTGGTTTAGGAGTGTAGAATTTTAAACAGCAAAGTGAAGCCAGTACTTCAAATATCTGACATATAAAGTGTTCATAAAAATGTAGCCTGAGAGAGAAAGTTGGGGAGGTAGTTTTAAATGAAACATACTGTCTGATGCAAGCCAAAATGGTTTTTGTACTTGTCAGAGTAGATCAGAGGCACTTGGTCTGTATAATGAAATATGGGGAAAGAATTCACAAAAATGTAGTATAATCTGTGGAAACTTATACTCTGTGTGTGTGTGTGTGTGTGTGAGTGAGCGTGTGAGTAGCGTTGTGTGTGTGTGTGCGCGCGCATGTGTGATGTGTGTGTGTTTGTGTGTGTGTGTGTGCACGCGCATCTGTGTGTACACTCATGATTAGGACAGCCTCTTTTGAATAATAATGGAATACTTTTGCCCTCTCACTTTGTAAGGTCTGACCACTTCAAAGCCCCTTCTTCTTCTTCTTTTTGTTTTTGCTTTTTCCAATGCTTAACTGTTAAAATGATTACCTTGCTGTTCAAGTTACTATCATTATACACAGGCCTGCATTAATACTACAATATCCTTGACACATGAGATTCTAAAAGAGCATTCCACTATGTAAAAAACCAGCTCCTCATGTGTGCACAAGATTGTGGATGACAGACAGTGGGTGCATGACCCCTCTGTGGCTTGTGTTACGTGCAGTGTTCCTCATTATCCCCCCTTGCCTCTTTCTGCCTGCCACTCACAGCAGTCAGGTTCTACAGCACTTGGCAAAGTCTCCTCACACTGCACACTGCCTTTCACTGTTTCAGAGGAGTCAAGTCTTTTGGCAGTGATTTCATCATCAACCAGTTCTAGGTGAACCCAGATACTGGGCAGGTTTCCAGTGCTGTCAGACAGACCCTTGACAGAGAAATGGTAATGTCACCAGTGGAGAGTTACTGTTTTAGGAGTGTAGAATTTTAAAGAGCAAAGTGAAGCCAATACTTCAAATATCTGACATATAAAGTGTTCATAAAAGTGTAGCCAAGAGAGAAAAGTTGGGGAGGTAGTTTTAAATGAAACCAGTTGTTTGATGCAAGCCAAATGGCTTTTGTACTTGTCAGAGTAGATCAGAAGCGCTTGGTCTGAATAACGAAATATGGGTAGAGAGTTGAAAAAAATGCAGTAAAATTTGTGGAAACTAATACTGTGTTTGCCTGTGTGTGTGCGTGTCCGTATATGTGTGTGTGTGCACACATGTGTGACGTGTGTGTTTGTGTGTGTGTGTGTGTGTGTGTGTGTGTGCGTGCGTGTGTGTGTGTGTGTGTGTGCACCCACATCTGTGTGTACACCCATGTATAGAACAGCATGCCTCTTTTGAATAATAATGGAATACTTTTGCCCTCTCACTTTGTAAGGTCTGACCACTTCAAAACCCCTTCTTCTTCTTCTTTTTGTTTTTGCTTTTTCCAATGCTGAACTGTTAAAACGATTACCTTGCTGTTCAAGTTGCTATCATTATACATAGGCCTGTATTAGTAACTACAATATCCTTGACACATGAGATTCTAAAAGAGCATTCCACTATGTAAATACCAGCTCTTCATGTGTGTGCACAAGATTGTGGATGACAGACAGTGGGTGCATGACCCCTCTGTGGCTTGTGTTACTGCAGTGTTCCTCATTATCCTCCCTTTGCCCCTTTCTGCCTGCCACTCACAGCAGTCAGGTTCTACAGCACTTGGCAAAGTCTCCTCACACTGCACACTGCCTTTCACTGTTTCAGAGGAGTCAAGTCTTTGGCGGTGATTTCATCATCAGCCAGTTCCACATGAACCCAGGTACTGGGCAGGTTTCCAGTGCTGTCAGACAGACCCTTGACAGAGAAATGGTAATGTCACCAGTGGAGAGTTACTGTTTTAGGAGTGTAGAATTTTAAAGAGCAAAGTGAAGCCAATACTTCAAATATCTGACATATAAAGTGTTCATAAAAGTGTAGCCAAGAGAGAAAAGTTGGGGAGGTAGTTTTAAATGAAACCAGTTGTCTGATGCAAGCCAAAATGGTTTTTGTACTTTGTCAGAGTAGATCAGAGGCACTTGGTCTGTATAATGAAATATGGGGAAAGAATTCACAAAAATGTAGTATAATCTGTGGAAACTCATACTCTGTGTGTGTGTGTGTGTGTGTGTGTGTGTGTGTGGAGTGAGCGTGTGTGTATGTGTGTGTGTGTGCGCACGCATGTGTGATGTGTGTGTGTTTGTGTGTGTGTGTGCACGCGCATCTGTGTGTACACTCATGATTAGGACAGCCTCTTTTGAATAATAATGGAATACTTTTGCCCTCTCACTTTGTAAGGTCTGACCACTTCAAAGCCCCTTCTTCTTCTTTTTTTTCTTTTTTCTTTTTCGAATGCTAAACTGTTAAAATGATTACCTTGCTGTTCAAGTTACTATCATTATACACAGGCCTGCATTAATACTACAATATCCTTGACACGTGAGATTCTAAAAGAGGATTCCACTATGTAAAAAAACCAGCTCCTCATGTGTGCACAAGATTGTGGATGACAGACAGTGAGTGCATGACCCCTCTGTGGCTTGTGTTACGTGCAGTGCTCCTCATTATCCCCCCTTTGCCCCTTTCTGCCTGCCACTCACAGCAGTCAGGCTCTACAGCACTTGGCAAAGTCTCCTCACACTGCACACTGCCTTTCACTGTTTAAGAGGAGTCTTCCTCAGTGATTTCATCATCAACCAGTTCCACATGAACCCAGGTTCTGGGCAGGTTTCCAGTGCTGTCAGATAGACAGACCCTCTGACAGAGCCATAGTAATGTCACCAGTGGAGGGTTACTGTTTTAGGAGTGTAGAATTTTAAACTGCAAAGTGAAACCAATACTTCAAAGATCAAAGACCTTATGTATAAGTTGTTAACAAAAATGTAGTGGGAAAAAAAGAGGGGGTGGGGGTGGGGATGAGGAGGTGGTTTTAAATGAAACTAGTTGTCTCATGGGTAACCAGAAAAAAATGTTTTACTTGTCAGAGTAGATCAGAAACACTTTGAATCTTGAAATATGCGAAACATGCTATAGTGAACTCTAAAGAAAATCACACTGTGTGTGTGTGTGTGTGTTCAGAAGAGCATGCCTGTTTTGAAATCATGATTACATACTTTCTGTCATTCTCTCTCTCTCTCTCTCTCTCTCTCTCTCTCTCTCTCTCCTCTCTCTCTCTCTCTCTCTCTCTCTCTCTCTCTTTTATGTCTGTCAACTTCAAAAGCTTTCTTCTTTTTTTATCAATGCAGAACCGTTACAACAGTTACGCCTTCTTGTTCAACTTCTTGTTACTGCACACCACCCTGTATCAATGTTACACTGTCCCTGACACACGCGATTCTAAAAAATCCAACAACCCCAAACACAAACCCAACAATACCCCCCACCCCCACCACCCCCCTCCCCACAACAAACTTCTCATTCCACTTGGTAAAACTAGCTCCTCCTGTGTGCACACATTTCCAGACAACAGTCAGTGGAGTGCACCCATAGCTCCTGTGGCTCGTGTTACGTGCAGTGTGCCATGAATCTCCACCCTTCTGTCCCTGTCTCTCTCTCTAAGCAGTCAAGGTTCTAAAGCCCTCGGCTAAGTCTCCCTCCATAGCTGCACACACTGCCTTCTACTGTTTCAGAGAAGTCTTTGACAGCGATTTCATCACCAACCAGTTCCGCATGAACTCAGATACTGGGCGATTGTTGGTTCCTGGTGCAGGCTGTGAAAGAAGCTGGATAAGCAGGAATGGTTGGTTGTGGTTTAAAATTTTTGTTAGCCCTTGTTTTCTTCTGTTAAGCTATAGAAAATATCACGTGTGCCAGTACAGCAAAAGTAGGTCGTTTGAAAGCCCAGAAGAGAAAGAACAATTGGGAGAGGGTTCTTTCCTTGTTTGGTCCCTTGCATTGCAGGTTACATTCTCTCATAAAGCACGTACATTCATTGGGGGAAGGATTCTATGCCAAACGATATTGTAGGTGTTGGCTGGATAGATTAACGATGTTGCAATGCTTTTTTTTAGGGATACATTTATTTATTTATCTATTCTTTTATATAGAGGATAATGGAATAAGCACTCGTGTGCTTTTTTACATCCAGTCCCCGTGTCTATGCGGTTTTTGTCAATTCTGTCATCTGTTCCCACCGGCGCACAGTGGCCTACTCTTACGAAAAGCGGGACAGGATTTAACGTGTGCGCAAGATGTTCTGCGTGCGTTGGCATACGGGGCCTCGGTTTATAGTTTCATCCGAAGGACTTGAAGGAAAAAGAAATGTACCTGATTCATTATTGACATGAAACATGTCAAAGAGTATATAAGAACAGTGTTGGTTGAATGTTGAATACAGGAACTATGTATCAGTTAGAATACTGCAGTAAGCTAAAATTACATGACTATATTACAGTTCACATCACTCTGAACCCCCTCCCCCCTCCCATCTCTCTTCTTTTCCATGTCTGATTGGTTTCAAAGTTGTTATCGATTATGTTGATGTATGTATGATCACAAGACAAGGCTTGGCCTAAAATCTTTATCCCTTTGGGGTATTAAAGCCCATTCATTTAAATAAATTTTGTAGTAAAAAACCCGTTTATGTACTTTTTAAATTTTTTGTTAATTTCCTTTAATTGTTAATTTTGGGGTTTTAAAAAATTAGGGGTATGGGTGGGGTTGAATGCAACCCCTTTGATTTCTTTTGAAAGATATCACTATAAATTTCCATTTAAAAAAATTATTATTATTTTATTTTTAAAATTATTAAATAGTCCCCTTGTCTCTACGTGCCCCGTTTTTGGCCTTTCGGGGGAATGAAATTTCAGGCATTTTTTAAAATGTCCCTACATCCGTAGGGAAGGCTCCCTTGGTATGGTACTAAATTTAAAGGGGGGCTTTTTTTGTCTTCTTCTTAGTTCGTGGTTTTTACACATTTGGGTACAACATTGCAAATTTTAAGCAGCAGTTTTTCCCCAATGAAAGTCAAGAGAAAGAGAGGGGAGCCAGAGAAAGAGACACAGAGAAAAGAACCACACACACAGACAGACAGAACAGACAAAAAAAAAAAAGACAGACAAAACAGGAAGACGGACAGAAAACAAAAAGACAGAGACAACACAGAGGAAAAAAGAGACAAGAGAAACAGGCATACAGACTTAAGAAGCAGAATATCTTGCGCCACAAAATTTAAAAAACCCGTTCCGCTTTTTTTGGGAAAAGTAAAGGCCCAAAATTTAGGCCGGGGGAAAAAAGATGAAAAAAATTTACCAAAAAACCCCATAAAACACGGGGACTGGATGTAAAAAAGCACATGAGGCTTATTCCAAAATCCTCGATATAAAAGAATTAAAAAAAAAAATATGTATGTTTGGGCCCCTCGTGTCCGACGAAGACCTCCAAAAAACAGAGGAGGCAGCTGCTGTTTTTTGGAAAACTGGGGAGAAATTTTTATTATAGGGAGATGCCTTGCCCACAGTACATCCCCACTCTCTGGGCCCCAAGTGGGCAAAAGGACAGTCAGCGTTGAGATGTTCTCCAAAGGCCAACCAGCCCCCAGGGCTGCAGCACATAAGGACTGTGCGAGTCAAGCCTCCTAGCAAAAGTCATCGTCGATCACTAAAGACTAAGCTGTAAAGGGGAATTTCCCATGAGTGGGAAAGCCCTGGTCATACAGCCTCTCATTTTGGGCTGCTGCCCCCAGCGTCAATGGTTTAATCAAGAACTGTGATAAAGCCCAGGCGCTGACGGCAGAAATAAATAAATAAATAAAGAGAGAGAGAGAGAGAGAAGAGAGAGAGAGAGAGAGAAAAGAGAGAGAGAGAGAGGGGGGCAGACAGACAGACAGAGACAGACAGACAACACAGACAGACAGAGACAGACAGACAGAGACAGACAGACACAGACAGAGACAGACAGAAACAGAGACAGACAGACAGAAAAAGAGAAACACAGACAGACCGAGCTGCAGAGGTAGGAGGAGGCAGAGACTCTGAAGGGATTAAGCCATCACGTTAACAGGGCAGATCTGTGCGGGCAGGCTTTCCCCACAGTGATTGTAGTTAGTTATTCTTTCCACCATTGACACCGCGCTGTTTGTTCTGCCACACACGGGGCCAGTCCTGTCTGTTTAACTCTTCCGATCTGCAAAACGGGTGGCCCCCCGGAATCGACTTTGCAGAGAGCTGATGAAGGCCATGTGTTTAGACAGACAACTGTAACAGCCTGTTGAGCGTGCACTGCGGTAACTGATAGTGTATTGTGTTTTGTGACTTAGGACAATAATCATTTGTCAGTGACAGCAACTTGGTGTTGCCAAACGTATGGTAATGAGTAGGGTTTGTTGTTGTTGTTGTTGTTGTTGTTGTTGTTGTGTTGTGTTCTTATTTTGTATCTGAGTCTTGAGCAATGCTCATTTTCCTTCCCTCCAAAAACAACACCCACCCAATAAATCAAACGAACAACAAAAACAAGGATAAAGAAAACCGAAGAAAAAATAAATCAACAAAAAACCCAAACACGCAACAGCAACAACCCCCCCTCCCCCCCCCCCCCCCTAAAAAGGGAAAACCCCACAAAACCCCAAAACCTCACCATCTAGCAAAAACAAACAAACCAACAAACTAACAAGCAATCAAACAAACAAATAAACAAACAAAAAACCTCAAGCAGTTCTCGTTAATATCATAGGCAACAACAAAAGTCAAAGTGGAAGGACCGCTAAATGTTTCACCTGGAGAAAACTGTCTGAATGAGATACTCCAACTGTTCCACCTTTTGACATCTTGCACCTAGAGAAGACAGGTGTTGAAGTCTCTCGATAGGAACACAGTTAGTTAGAATATTCTGTATCATGGGGATGAGAACTGGGACTTACTGTGGAATGGACCCATTCACACTGCTGCCTTTTATTCAAGGGGGTGGGTGGGTGGTGTTCAACTGATAAATTCAAAGTGGGAACGTAAAATAACACATTTTCTTAGCTCATTGCAACCTAGGACACACCTTCATGGAGAGATCACACAATTTTTCTTTCTACCTTATGCAAAACATCGCTGCCTGTACAAACAGAGCTTTTTACTCTATTCATCATCATTTTCTGCGATTACACGCAAAGTAAACGATCCCAAAGTTGTGCATCGCAAGTTTTAATTTAGACAGTAACTGTCAGTATAAGGGAGTGAATTGTTAATAAAAATGTGATCTCCCAATTCACCTTATATGCAGAGTTTTCGATGCCTTAAATCTCCTTTGTATATAGATGCATACAATTCAAATTCAGGTAAAAAATCCTGCCAATTCTCATCAAAGATTTGGTGTGTTACAGAAAAACGAAACCCCATATACACCCAAAGACTTTTACAACACTATAGATCAAACACCCATCCTGCCGGATTTCTGAACAGATATCGCGTGAAGCATAACTATAATGAAATACTCCACACAAACTGACATATCCATGAGGAAAACCAACAACCAAATTTTGCTGTTGAAAAAAACAACAAGGACAGGTAAAAAAAAAAGGGTCTTGTCTTCTTACACTCACGATCATTTTTTCCCCCAGTTTGAACTGATGCAGGCTACATGACTTCCGCTGTTAACGGCAGTACAGCAGTGTGGGAAAACCATCAAACAAGTGGCGGCCCCACAGTAGGTACAGTCAGGTGTGGTGTGGGCTGACAGAGAAAGTAGTGCAGACAGGTGTGGTGTGGGCTGACAGAGAAAGTAGTGCAGACAGCAGGTGTGGTGTGGGCTGACAGAGAAAGTAGTGCAGACAGCAGGTGTGGTGTGGGCTGACAGAGAAAGTAGTGCAGTCAGCAGGTGTTGTGCAGGCGCAGGCCCCGTTATCAGCATGACGTCCTTCTTACACGTGCATCCCCCTCCCCCCCCTCCCCACCCCCCAAACCCCAAAACACGCTTTACCTATTTTTCATGCCACAATTCCTGCAGTAACGGTAGAACGGAAAGATCTAGGACGGTCTGAACTGCTGTAACGAATGACTGTGCCTTAACTTGCACAAATTGGATGCACTGAAAATGTTTACAAAATCCCCCAACTTGCTTCTTCCCCCCCCCCCCCCCCTTCCCTTCTTCAGTGCGTCCCCCTCCCCTTCCAATTTTCTTCCCCCCTCCCCCCAATTCTCTCTCTTCCCTCCAATTATCTCCCTCTCCCTTACTGAATATATGTCATGTTTTTCAAGTTCATCATCATCATCATGCCAGACATTTTTTTTCTTCTTTGAGGGAAGCTGGGGTTCCCTCCCCTTCGTCTACTTTCCCTTCTTTGATATCTCTCTCTACCTTTGTTTTCTTTATTTTTCCTTTAAACCAGTCACGAATTGAAAAGCATTACTTTGGGGTGGAAACAGTTCGCGCTTAAACAAAGTCTAGTGTCTCCCTGTCCCTTCTCCTGGTAAAGACAGAGAGAAAAAAACTTCTCCGAAAAATAGTGAGAAAAATAATTCTTCTTCTTTCTTTTTCATTTATCATACATTTAAGTGCAGATTACTACTGGTGTCTGTGATGTTGTTAATACGAAAGGTACTTGGACACACATAGATAAGCCTTTATTTGATTGATTAATTGACTGATAAATTGATTGATTGATTGAGAGGGAAAGAGACAGACAGACAGACAGACAGGTAGGCAGGCAGACAGAGAGAGAGAGAGAGAGAGAGAGAGAGAGAGAGAGAGAGAGAGAGAGAGAGAGAGAGAAAGAAAGAGAGAGAGAGAGAGAGAGAGAGAGAGAGAGAGAGAGAGAGAGAGAGAGAGAGAGAGAGAGAGAGAGAGAGGGAGGGAGGGAGGGAGGGAGGGAGGGAGAAAAGAGGAACCAAAAGAACGGAGGAGCAATCGAACGAATTTTTTTTTCGTTTTTGTTGAATTTTTAGGAAAAGACATAAGAATATATGATAGGTTTCTTGTTTTTTTAAAAATTTCATCAAGCCTACAATGAGAGAAAACAAGCAATGTCTAAGAATATGTGACTAATCACATGTTGAAATAAAATAATTAAACTAGAGGGGAACCCAGAATCGGGCACTCTATTTGCTTACAGTATAAAAGAAAATAGGAGTAATTTTGCAATAGAATGTTAAAAAAAATTCAATAAGGCATTTCTTATAATTACAGGATTAAAACAAATGTTTAAAAAAGTCACTTGTCAGAAGAAAGAAGAAATAAAAAAGGAAAAGAAGAAAACAAAAAAGAGTAATTGCAGAATGGCGAATGAGAACAAAGGAAAAAAGACAAGGCAGAAGAAGAAGAGGAGAGGAAGAAGAAGAAGAAGACAAGAAGAAACGAAGGAAGAAAGAAGAAAAAAAGAGAAAAATCCCAAACGAGAGAGAGAGAGAGAGAGAGAGAGAGAGAGAGAGAGAGAGAGAGAGAGAGAGACAGACAGACAGACCGACAGAGAGAGAGAGAGAGAAAGAGAGAGAGAGAGAGAGAGAGAGAGAGAGAGAGAGAGATAGAGAGAGACAGAAACAGGGAGAGAGACACAGAGAGAGAGAGACAGAGAGACAGACAGACAGATAGACAGACAGACAGAGACACATAGAGACAGACACACAAGCACGGTACATGCCAACAAAAAAACGCCATTTCACATTTGAAAGAGATCGAAGCTTCCTTGCTTTAAGTTAACTCAATCTTTATCTACTACTTGACCGAAATGTTCAGCCCGCATTATTTTGTGTTGATCAGCATCAGTAACACCATCAATAAAAACAACGGAGACGAGAGGTATATGAAAACCAGATTCGAACCAGTGATTATTTTTCATGTTTCTTGATAAAAGTCATCGCTCGTTCTCGTTCCATAATGTTGAAAACAAATAGCAAAACAAGAAACTCTAGCAAGTAAAGCCGTCGCAGGTATCAATTCAATTCAATTCAATTCAATTCAATTCAAGCACTTTATTATCTCACAAACAGAAAAATTAATGTGGGTTTCAAGCCGTATATAAAGAAGTAAATACGAAAAATATTGACCACAGAAGAATAACACCGCATATTATACGAACATCACCTCGCACATTGTACAAGATAATACCTTTAAATTTGGAAGTTATTAAAAAAACCAGACAAGTAAAAGTACAGTGTTTGGCAGAGGAAATTTTCAGGTTTATTTAAACCCTTCTTCAGCCTAAAAGACTGACTAACTGTTGTGAAGTTGTGACAATGCCAGTAACATCACCAAGAAAACAATTAAGGTAGGAGGTATAATACAGGCAGAGTTAAACTGGATGTTTTTTTCCCCATTAAGTTTAATTGCTAAGAGTCATTACTCGTTTCTTATTGTATACTTTTGAAAACAAACTATAAGACAAAACTTTAGAAAAGTAAAGCTATTACAGGGTTACATAATCATTCGGAACGTATGATATTGGCAGTAACGATATTCATAAAAAAAACAATGAAGACAAGATTTATGGGTAAAGAGGATCTCAACTGAAATGTTTTTCATCAAGCTTATTGACAGAAGTCGTCCCTGGCTTCCCCTTAAAGAATTTTGAAAATGAATCAAAACAGCATTTCACCTTCACCTTCACCTATCCCGTAGTCCCATGGACCTTGGGGGGCACCACTGAAGGTTTTGCAACCAGCTTCCTCCACGATCGGTGGTCTAGAGGTAACGCACCTGTCTAGAAAGCGAAAAGTCCGGGTCGGAAGTGTGCGGTGGTTCGAATCCCGTTTGGGCCCGAAAACTTTTCCCCCATCCATTAGACCATGAGTGGTGGTGTGGGTGCTAATCATTCGGATGACACGATAAACCGAGGTCCCGTGTGTTGCTCAAAATTATTCAGCGCACGTAAAAGAACCCACGGCAACAAGAGAGTTGTGTCCCTGGCAAAATTCTTAGAAAAAAGCCACTCCAATAGGGAAACAAATACAGACCCCCCTCCCCCTCCCGAAAAAAAGGGTGGCGCTGCTCTTGTGGCGACGCGAGCCCGAATTTCACGCAGAGAAATCTCGTGACTTAAAGTGGTATAAATAAATAAATAAATAAATAAATAAATAAACTCCCCACGGTCTTCTGCTTTCCGAGGCAAATTGTTCCACTCAAGGCCTGTTAACAGGAGTTAGGGAAGATAAAACTACAGCAGAAGCAATGACATCGGAAGTAACAACATCGATACTAATACATAAGACAAGTTGTATGTACAAACGGATTTTATTTAACTTATTTCATATATCGAGTTTCTAATCCAAAGTGATGCTCGTTTCTCTATGAAAAAAACATGGGAGAAAAAAAAGGCAGGTAAAGCTAGTAGCCTACACAACAGGCTTACAGCCAGGAGTTGTCGACATCGGATGTGACAATATCAATAAAAACAATTACGCGTGCGTGCGTGTGTGCGTGTGTTTGTGTGTGTGTGTGTGTGTGTTTGCGTGTTTGCGTATTTATTTATTTATTTGTTCTTTTATATCGAGGATAATGAAATAAGCACTCGTGTGCTTTTTTTTTTTTTACATCTAGTCCCCGTGTGTATGCGATTTTGTACATTTCGTCATCTGTTCCCACCGGTACACAATGGCCTACTCTTTCGAAAAGCGGAACAGGATTTAACGTGTGCACAAGATGTTCTGGGTGCGTTCGCACACGGAGCCTCGGTTTATAGTCTCATCAGAAAAAGTCCATTCATTCACACAAACATACATACAATCAGACAGACAGACAGACACACGCACACACACCACACACACACACACACACACACACACACACACACACACACACACACACACACACACACACACACACACACACACACACACACACACACACACTTCGTCTAATATCACTAAGAGTGAACAGACGTAAAATCGAAGACAACAACAACAACACACACACTTATACCCACCCACCCACACAAACACACACACATACACACACACACACACACACACACACACACACACACACACACACACACACACACACACACACACACACACACACACACACACACACACACACACACACACACACAAACACACACATCCCCCTCCACACTCCCGAACACATCCACACACTTACACACACATACACACACAAACACACACACACGCACCCCCTCCCTCATCACCCCCCCCCCCCCTCACATACACGTACGCACAACACACACTTGCCCACCCACCCACACACTTACACATACCTCTCCACCCCCCCCCCCCCCTACACACATACACATACACACAACACACAAATACACACACACTACACATGCAACACACAAATACATACACACACTACACACACACACACACACACACACACACACACACACACACACACACACACACACACACACACACACATAAACACACATTACACACACATAAACACACACTAAACACACACACACACACACACACACACACACACACACACACACACACACACACACACACAACAACAACACAACAACAACAACAACCGCACTTACACACTCACACACACACACACACACTTACACACACACACACACACACACACACACACACACACACCACACACACACACTTACACACACACACACACACACACACACACTCACACACACACACCACCAACAACAACAACCACACACACACACACACACACACACACACACACACACACACACACACACACACACACACACACACACACACACACACACAAACACACACATCTCACCAAACAAACCAACGAACCAACCCTCAAACCAAACAAAAAACCCTGCCCTCACCTTAGGTAGCAGTAGTATCATAACGAAGCAGACGGCTTCCCACACGAACAGAAGCCAAGACATCTGGCACAGTCCACAGTAGCAGCAGCAGCAGCAGCAGCAGAGAGAATTGAGTTAGCAGACGTCAGAATTTTTCACAGGCACTCTTTCTATCTCCCCCGACACGAGACGTTTTCCGGTCGTCTGCCGGCAACCACACACACACTTGGCTCTCTCTCCATAGATTGTCGTTGTTGATTGGTCGGCGGGTGGAGTAAGGAGGGTGTCAGTGACCAATGAGGGGAGAAAACGAGGAACTGATATACATACATACACACATACATACATACATACATACATACATACATATATATATATAAATATATTATATCATATATATATATTATCATATATATATAATTGTCTTGATAAAAACCCACAATTCTGCTGGGCACCATGTATATGTATATGTATGTATGTATGTATGTATGTATGTATGTATGTATGTACGCCGCTCAGTAGTGGTGAAGAGGAAGAAGATTAAGAAGCAGATTAAAATAAAAAAGTAAATATTGAGATGTGTGTGTATTTGTGTGTGTGTGTGTGTGTGTGTGTGTGTGTGTGTGTGTGTGTGTGAGAGAGTGTGTATATGTGTGTATGTGTGTGTATGTGTGTATGTGTGTATGTGAGTGTGTGTGTGTGTGAATGTGTGTGTGTGTGTGTGTGTGTGTGTGTGTGTGTGTGTGTGTGGTTTCTACCACTCTCAAAGAACAGGTTAAGTTTTTAAAACTTAGTTATTATTAATTAATATTACTAGTATACACACAACACACAACTACACACACACTTACACATACAACACACAAACACACACACACTGCACACATTCACACAAACATTACTAATTTTACTATTAATTTTTTAAAAACTAATATTACTAATTTATTCGCGCTATCATATTTTGTCGATCTAATGGCGTTACACTGACATCAGACATATCTTAAAACTTTCTCAGAAATAAACGAACAGAGAGACAAAGAAAGAAATATAGAAGCAGATAAATGAACAGAATACTACGAAGAAAAGAAGTACAAAACGAATATATACTTTAAAAAAAAAGCATGTCGATAGCTTCTACTGTATACAATGCAGAGAGGAACTATTTATTTATTTATTTATTCTTTTATATCGAGGATAATGGAATAAGCACTTATGTGCTTTTTTACATTCGGTCCCCCGTGTGTATGCGGTTTTGTAAATTTTGTCATCCGTTCCCACCGGCACACAATGGCCTACTCTTACGAAAAGCGGAACAGGATTTAACGTGTGCGCAAGATGTTCTGCTAGACATAGATGTGTATCACACACAGCGAGCGCCTGGAGACATGACTAAATGGAACAGAGACCTACTATTGGTCATTCCTCCACCCTCACTTCCTTCCTGTCCCCAATGTAACAAAACAAAACAACCAAATAAAAAAAAGGAAAAAAAAGAAAAAACCAAACTAAAAGCATAAAAAATCCCACTCACTTGTGTTTACCGTTTATTGTCCATCATTTCCCATTTGTGTGTGGTTGATGTGGTTTTCCTCACCACGCGGTGCCCGTCCTGGGTTGACCCTTATGGCTGACCAGCCCGTTGATACAGGGAATGACAGCAGAGTTGGTTTTATACTCTGTTTTAATCTGTATATAGTTTCAAACTTTTAATCTGAAATTAAAAATTTTACGAGGGGACAGCCCTGATTTGGCCTCTGTGGTCTGCAGGGCTATAAACAACAGGATTGGATTGGATTGGTCCATTAGCAAGCTCATTAGATTTTCTGGGGAAAAAATACCCACAAAATAAAACTCTGCTTCTTCTGAAACTTCTGGTACAAAGCAGAATCCCCGAAAAGGTCAAGCATGCCTAACAAAAGTGAATATTCATAAGAAATATCAGATCCTTCAAGCAGCAGTGATGGAAAACCAAACTAAAGCAAACAACGAACAATAACAAGAAAAATCCCCACTAAACAAACAAACAACAAGCCAAACAGCTAAACAAACAAAGCTCTTTTGCCAGAATACAATTGAGGTGCTTCAAATCGTTTTCTGGATTTTCCAGTGTGAGGAGTTCATATTTTCCGGGGTACCTTTCAGAAACTAAGACCTAAATCTCATGCTGACCTCTTCCTAGAGAAATATCGTAGCGAAACACAGACACAGACAGACACACACACACACACATGAAAATATAACACTTGTAAGCATATGCAGTATGTACACATAGATAAAGAAAAAAAGTAACAATTGATAGAAGTAGACGAGTCATTGATTTAAATCAAATGAATGGCGAATTTTGAAAATGGAAGCCTCCATGGTGGGAAGAAAAAGAGTGGAGGAGGGAGAGAGGGTCAGTGTTGTGTCGTAAAGGGTTTTTTGTCGTAAAGTGGACAGGATCAACGGAAATAGGAACTTCATATGGTAAGAAAAGAGCAACCTTCTCTTTTCCTTCGCCAGGTGGGGTGCGAATGCACAGACTGCCAATCGCAGAACAAACGATTCCAAATATAACAATGTCTATCGTCGTTGTGAGCGCGCGAATCCGGCAAAATAACAAATTTTCTCGGGGAAAGTTAAGGAGTATTTTGTTTTTACGTTCGCAATCTCAACTAGATTTTTATTTTATTTTATGTAATGTCTTCATATTGATATTAATTTTGAGTCGTGTTTCTTGTGTGTTGATGGAAAACTATGTGCTTAGCAGTTTTAAAAATAATTTCCTTTAATTATGTTTGGACCAGATTCGCGCTGTTGAAGGCAAACATCCAGTTAGGGACAAGAAACTGGTTTAAGAACACCACAATTGTTACATCAAAATAATCACATCCTGCATAACCTGTGGCATGCTATTAAAAAGGTAAAAAAGGTAAAGGTGTGCCAAAACCCATGTGGTCGTAGGGGAGCGAGGCATCAGAGACCTCAACTTCTCCAGGGGCCAGCATATTGAGGGCAGCGCCCATCTCCTCTCCCTCGCTGCTTTACCTTAGCTGGGGGAAAGCGAGCGCTCCGACCACTGACCTATCCAGTCCCCAGGTTATTAAAGGCGAATACACTTTTCATGCAATTTTTTTCTTCGAGGCATTGTAGAATCCTGTATGTTAGACAATATACAAGAAGCCTATTGATCTATTTTGTTTTTCTTTTTGAGAAGTGTGCTGTTCGTGTAAGAGATAAAAGCAATAATAGTAGAGTAAGGGGGCTCTCTGTCTGTCTGTCTGTCTGATTCCAGGACGTGGTAGCCATGCTATGTTGACATTTACATAAACACTGTATTGGAAGCGTTTCTGGATTGTTTGTCTTGTCCCCGCCCCACTGTCCTTAATGTGAAAGGGGTTAATGCCTACCACATTACACCAGTTTGCACACTCTCTCTCTCTCTCTCTCTCTCTCTCTCTCTCTCTCTCTCTCTCTCTCTCTCTCTCTCGGGATAGCAAAGTGGTTAGAGCATTGCGCTCGCAATCTGACAACCCGGGTTCATTTCCTGTTCAAGGGGATATTTTCCCCTGGAGTTAACATCAGTGCAGACTCCACTCGCCCCAAAAGTCCTTCGGATGAGACTAGAAACCAAGGCCCGTGTGGTGAACGCACGCAGAACATCTTGCGCACACGTTAAATCCTGTTCCGCTTTTCGTAAGAGTAGGCTATTGGGTGCCGGGGGGGGGGGGGGGGGGGGGGGGGGGGTGGGGGGGGGGGGGGGGGGGGGGGGGGGGGGGGGGGGGGGGGGGGGGGGGGGGGGGGGGGGTGGGGGGGGGGGGGGGGGGGGGGGGGAGGGGGGGGGGGGGGGGGTGGGGGGGGGGGGGGGGGGGGGGGGGGGGGGGGGGGGGGGGGGGGGGGGGGGGGGGAACAGATGACAGAATTTACAAACCGCATACACATGGGACTGGATGTTAAAAAGCACATGAGTGCTTATTCCATTATCCTCGATATAAAAGAATTTTTAAAAAATCTCTCTCGTCCTCTTTCTCTCTCCCCCCCCCCCCTCCTCTCTCTCTCTCTTTGTGAAATATGCTTCATCTCTCTCTCGTGTAAAATGGCCTAAATCTCTCCACTCCCTCCTCTCTCTCTCTCTCTCTCTCTCTCTCCTTCTCTCCTCTCTCTCACTCTCTCCTCCTCTCTCTCTCATTCTCTCTCTCCTCTCTCCTGAGTCTTCTGTCTTGTCTCTGTCTGTCTCTTGTCTCTGTCTCTCGTCTTTGTCTGTCTATCTTTCCTGTCTCCCTGTCTGTCTGTCCTCTCTTGTCTTGTCTCTCTGCGTCTGTCTCTGTCTGTTGTCTCTCTCTGTCTGCTGATGCTCTCTCTCTGTTCTCTTTGTCCTGTCTGTTCTGTCTCTGCTCTGTCTCTGTCTCTCTCTGTAAACTAGGCCTCAGATGCTCTCTCTCTGTCTGTCTCTATTCTGTCTATCTGTCCTGTCTCTGTCCTGTCTCTCCTCCTCTCTGTGTAAAATAGGCCTCAGATGCTAGCTAACCCTCGGAAGGAAGGAAGGAACGAACGTATGCTTGTTTGTTTTTGCTTCTTACCATTTCCCCCTGTGGCGTCAATATGGGATGCTAACCTCTGTCAGCATAATCTTCGCCCGCCCGTGTGTATGTATGTGTGTGTGTGTGTGTGTTTGTGTGTGTGCGCGCGCGCGCGCGTGCGTATGCACACACACTATCTCTTTCACACACACACAGACTCTCTCTGACACACACACACTCACACACATGACAAAATCGCCTCCCCCCACCACTCACACACACACACTATCTCTCTCTCACACACATTCACACTCTCTCTCTCACACACTCACACATACATGCCCCCCTACCCTCCAGCTTCCCCCCCCCCCCCCCCCCCCCCCCCCCCACCAGGACAAAATCCTCCACAGTATTCATCCTAATAATATTATTTTTGCGTCCTACGTAAGTAGGTGAACGTCTAGCAGCCTTGAAAAGGTAGCATTAAGAAGAAGAAGAAGACGAAGAAGGAGAAGAAGAAGAAGAAGCAAGGTGTGGTAGGTAATAAAATGAATGGCGCCTTTTCTTCCCACCCCCCTTCAATGGCGTCTTTTGTCGTTGCGCACGGCACGTGCCACCTTATCGACCAATCAGCGTGTGCGTTAGAAAGGTGGGACAGGATAGAGCTTGTCGTTGGTTGGTCGTACACGCACGCGCTCTTGTGTGTGTATTTTGTGAGCTGGTGCTAGGCTAAGAGAGAGCGTCTTCATCAAGCGGTTAGCCTAGGTAGGCTAAGACAGTAGTAATAGGCCAGAGAGGTAGGCCTAGCCTAGGCTAGAACACTCTTGATAACTGTCTGGCTTATCAGGAAGGTGGTGTTACTTACCTTAGGCCTAGTTATTGCGTGTTTGCTTGCTTGCTTGCTATGATCTGTCTCTTGTTTTGGTTTGTGTTAGTGTATGTGTGTGTGAGTTTGTGTGTGTGAGAGAGTGAGTGGGTGAGTGAGTGTGCGTGTGTATGTGTGAGACAAAGATATATATAGATAGAGAGACAGACAGACACAGACAGACAGACCAAAGGACATAGACGGGAAACAGAGAAATCGGGAGAGAGACAGAGAGAAAAGAGGGGAGAAGAGAGAGGGGGAGCAAAGAGAGAAGAGGAGACAGACACACAACAAAAAACAAACAGATCAGGAGAGAGAGAGAGGCAGAAAGAGAGGAGAGACGACAGACAGCAGAGCAAGTTTTGCTTTTTTTTTCTTTCCACTAGCCACCTTCTTTTTTTTGATCTGTGCGTCAATCAAAAAAAAAATATATAGTAAGTGATCCCTAATTTTAATATTGGCAGTCCGAACAAAGTCTTTGTTCTTGTTCATGTTCACAAGTGATGGTTCTGACCCCCTATGGAAATTGGTGTTTTGCTTCTTCGTTCCCAGTTTTCCTGTATCCATCCTGAAAACCCGAGGCAAAGGGAAAAAAAGGCTGCAGCCAGGCCACGACCGCCTCGATTCCGCCCCCTCGCTATGGGGAACTTGGACTGTCTGTTACCCCATGTCGGAGGGCCCACCAAAACCGACGCTGCACCAGAATCAACCCCTAAGCGCGCAACCCCATAGTCTTCGAGATGAAGGTACCTAACGCATCAACTCGACTCAACCAACCAAACTCGACTCAACCAACGAAAAAACCAACTGACCCCCCCGCAACTAACTCAACGAACGCAATTAAAACCAAACCACCCCAAACTTAACTGACTCCCCCAAAACTCAATGCAACACAACGCAGTCAACTAATAAACCCCAAGCAATCAACTCAACGAAGGAATCAACTCAGCTAACTCAACTCCCCCAACCACCCAACCCCAACCCCAAACCCACCCAACTCAATATCCACTAAACTCAATAACCCATTCGACCCAACCCGAAACCCAATTAACGAACTAAATCAACTAAACCCAACCCAGCGAACTAATCAACTCAATCGACCCAACCCAACTAACCCCAACTCACCCCCACTAACTATCCGCCCCAAACTCAATCAACCCAACACACCCAATCAACACAACCCAATCCCCTAATAAACCCCAAATCAATACCCCAACCCAACTCTCCCCAAATAATAACCCCAACCAACAAAACCCCCAACTAACTAAACCAACCCAACGAAAAACCCAAAAATAAACTCCCCCAAAACCCAACCAACTAAATCAACCCCAACTCAACCCAACCCAACGCAACTCAACTGTCCCCAACCCGGGGCTGTGTGTTGGTAGGAGCTCACGAAAATGCCCCCAGGGTTCTTCCTCTTTGCGTCCTGCCGGTTCTTTTACAGATCTCTCCTCAGCCCTCCCCTCCCCCGTTCAGCGATTCGTGGAAGAACGATAGGCTAGTGAGTGTTATGGTATTTGCTGTTTAAAAATCCAGTGTCAGGAAGGGTTTTCTGCACACCGTGCCCAGGCTGACTTTTGTGGGATTGTTTGTTTGGGTTTCTTTTTTAAGTTTAATGGTAGAGGAGTTGAGGAGTCATGTGTTGTGTTTTGTTTTGTGTGTGTGTGTGTGTGGGTGTTTTTGTGGTTTTTATGTGGGTTTTGAGTTGTTGTGTGTGTTTTTTGGGGGTGTTGTGGGTGTTTACTTGTTATTTTTTTAAAATATGTTCTTGTAACCAATGACTTTCTCATCCCTTTTTAGTATTTAAAAATTTTTATTCTTGGCCGCGCGCGCTGTGATGTGTTGTGTGTTTTGTGGGAAGAGGAGAGGAGAGGAAAGGGGAGAGAAGAGGAAGGGTTTTTGTGTGTGTTGGTGGTGAAGAGAGAAAAAAGGAGAGAAGAGAGAGAGAAAAAAAGAGAGAGGGGGGGAAGAGAAGGGGGGAGAGAGAGAGAGAGAGAATGAGAGAGGATTTATGAGGAAGCTTATTTTTGTTGTTCTTTGTTTTTTTTTGGGTTTTTATGTTTGTTTTTTTTTTAAAAAAGTGGAGGTTGTTTTTCCTTCCCCCCCCCCCCCCCCCCCCCCCCCCCCCCCCCCTTCCCCCACCCCCCCCCCCCCCCCCAACACACACAAACAACCTTCCTACTTTTTTTAATCGGACAAACAGGTTGCCATCATAAAAGTTGCAGGGTAGGTACAGCAACAAAAGTGGGAGTGTGTGCCCGCCCCCTTTGGAAAACAAACCCCCACCCCCTTGATGAAAGCTGCAATTTTAAGGGGTTTTTACCCCCCGATAGATTAGTATTTGCAGTGCAAAGACAAGTTTTTCGTTCCCGAAGCAACAGTTTAATAATTCTTAGTCAAATTTTCTTGTTATCATAGGGTGGGTTTGGTAAAGTAAGGTAAGGTGTCCCAAACCTATGTGGTCGTAGGGGAGGAAAAGGATCAGGGCCTTAACTTCTCTGAGGCAAACATATTGGACGGCGCCTATCTCCCCTCCCCGCGCACAAAGGTCATCCTTTTCCCAAAAGGGAACCACACTCGGCTGTTTTAAAATTGGCGGGGGGGAAAACCAGGGCTTGACCATGAGCAGCCCTCCCCCCTGACTTGACAATGTGCGTACAAACATAAAGAAGAGAAATTATTTTAACATCCATTCCCGCCTGGTTTGAAACAAAAAACCCACTTACACAACACTTACACACCCACTTTAAAACCCCAAAACTTACACACACACACTTAAACCCCAACACACTTACAACACTTAACACACACACTTAACACAACTTACCACACAACATTAACACAACCTTACACACACCCCCACTTAAAACAACACACCACACACTTAAACCAACACCACACACTTACACAACACACACACACCCCTTACACACATTCACACACAACACACTTTTTCACACACCCAAACCCCACTTTCACACACACCACCAACTTACACACCACACTTCACCCATTAAAACAACACACACACTTACACACACACACAAACACACACTTACACACACTTACACACACACACTTACACACACACATGAAAACTACCCTGCATGCATCTTGGGTTTTAACTTTACAGCGAGGTGCATTGTGCAGGTGCTAAGTACCGGCTGGGAAGACGTGGTGAGAGATGGTGTGTGATAGTAATTAATGTCTGGACGCTTCAGCTCGCGGTGATGCTTCAAAAGGAACAACCAGAATTCTCCCGTTCTTGTCTCTGTCATTGAATTTCGTACAAAGCTACTTTACACACGCGCGCATGCACACACACACGCGCGTGCGCAAACACATATACACACATTCACACGCTGGCACGAACGCGCACGCACGCACATACATACATGTACGCATGCACACACTCGCGCGCGCAAACACACATTCACACACTGGGCACGCACGCACGCACACACGCACACGCATGCACGCACATACATACATGTACGCATGCACACACACACATGCGCGCGCGCGCGCAAACACATATACACACATTGGGCACGCACGCACGCACATATATGCATGCATGCATACATACATACATGCATACATACATGCATACATACATACATACATACATACATATACACATATACATACATACATACATACATACATACAGACATACATACATACATACATACATGCATGCATGCGTACATACATACATACATACACACACATACATGCATACATACATACATACAGACGTACATACATACATGCATGCATGCATGCATACATACATACATACATACATACATACATACATACACACACATACATACATACATACATCATACAAATATATATATACATACATACATACATACATACATAATGCATAATACATACATACATACATACATACATACATACATACATACATACACTAAATAATGAGAAAGTGACACATGTTCACTAAAATTTCCTTTCCTTTCCCCATCTCTGCTGCACCCCCCTCCCCTAACAGTCTCCACATCCAAAGATACACCTGTCTATCCTCCTCCTCCTCCCCCCCCCTCCTCCTCATCATCACCATCCTCCTCCTCTTCATCCCTCCTCCTCCTCCTCCTTACCATCCTCATGATCCTCCTCCTCCTCCTCCTCATTATCATCACCATCCTTATCCTCCTCCTCCTCCTCCCCTCCTCATGATCATCCTCCTCCTCATCATCACCATCCTCCCCTTTCTTCTCCTCCTCCTTCTCTTCCTCATCACCATCCTTATCATCCTCCTCCTCATGATCATTATCACCATCACATCATCATCATCATCACATCATCACATCATCATCATCATCACCACCACCACCACCACCATCATCATCATCATCATCATCATCATCATCATCATCATCATCATCATCATCATCATCATCATCATCACCCACCAGCAGCAGCAGCACATCAAAGAGAACGGAGAGATAAGGAAGCAGGGTGTCTTGCCTGCCCCTCCACTAACAAACATTGTCAGTTTTCAGGCTCCCCCTCTCTTATCTCTCACTCTCCTCAACGCCTATCATTCAGGGCGATAATGATATACCTACGTGACTATGTAGCGATTTTCTCCCCCCTTTCGAAGGTTGTCTGCCCTTTCTTCCGGGCTATGTTCCATCCTTCTGGAATCGTGGTAGGTCTGAGGTCAACAGCAATTTCATACCTTTCTGTCTTCTTTTTTCATTCTTTCTTTCGTTCTTTCTTTCTTTCCTTCTTTAAAAAGGAAAAATATATACATTTTCCACACACACACGCACACACATACACACACACACACACACACACACACACACACACACACACACACACACACACACACACACACACACACACACATGGAAACAGATGACAAAATTTACAAAACCGCACACACACTGGATGTAAAAAAGCACATGAGTGCCTATTCCATTATCCTCGATATAAAAGAATAAATAAAAAATTAAAATATAAACACACACACACACACACACACACACACACATACACACACACACTCTCTCTCTCTCTCTCGCTCTCTCTCTCACCGTGCCTGTGACGTCACATATAACCCCACTTCATAAGGATTGAACATACATTCCCTTTTTTCTTGTTCTCTGCCAATAATATGTCTGTCTGACTTGTGATCCGGTTGCTATGTCCTTAAGTTGTTTTTGTCGTGAAGTGGATATGCTCAACGCAGACGAGAACTTCTTCCCCTGGTCTGGAAACTTTCTGTGGACACTTTCCTTCTTCTTTCCTTCCCTAGCTGGGCTGCCAGAGCACAGACTGCAAATTTCTGAGACTAACGATTTCAAATCTGGACCGGCCAAGACTGTCCTGCACGGAACAGTAACAGGAGAGAGACAAAGAGGCAGACAGAGAAAACGATGGGAAGACAACATCAGAGAGTGGACTGGCTGGGTCTTGAGTGGAACGATTTGCAGTGGAAAGCAGAGGACTGTGGGGAGTGGAGGAAGCTGGTTGCAACATCTTCAGTGGTGCTCCCACACGGTCCACGGGACTGCGGGATAGGTGAAGGTGAAGGTGAATTGAAGTAAAACTGATTTCCCCCGGGAAAGTTAGGGGGTAGATCTGTCTACTGGTTTTTACGTTCGGAATCTCAACACAGTTTTGATATACGTAATACTTGTTTTATGCCATCATCTTGGGTCGTGTTTTCACGTGTGTTGATAGAAAACGATATTCTAGGCAGTTTAAACAAATGATTTCCAAGGTACGTTTGGACCTGCCAGGTTCGTGCACTGGAACGCCCTTAATCCAGTTAGCGACAAGAAACCATTTAACGACACCACACACACTCAAATTAACTTTATAGTCTATACAGTCCACAGCCACGGTGCCAGGAAAGACATGACTGTCAGGATGATTATCTGCCTCTTTCAACACACTTCAAAAGCTGGTGTGCGTGACTCCCGACCCCTAACCCCCACCGTACCCCACCCCACCCAAACCACGACCCTGAATGGATCAAAGGATGTCGGTCCACAGTGGCTCAGGGGTACCAGGCTGATATCTATACCAGGAGTGTACTTTCTTTAATTTAACGTCTGTTCACTCAAGGTGATATTAGACAAAAGATAGTGTTACAATATATACAGAACGTGTGTGTGTGATGTGTGTGTGTGTGTGTGTGTGTGTGTGTGTGTGTGTGTGTGTGTGTGTGTGTGTGCATACGTGCGTGTGTGTGTGTGTGTGTGTGTGTGTGTGTGTGTGTGTTGTGTGTGTGTGTGTGTGTGTGTATGTGTGTGTGTGTGTGTGTGTGTGTGTGTGTGTTTACCTATTAGTGTCTGTGCACGAGATAAAAGAAGAAAAAAAATACAAAGAAATTATGGGAGTGACGGGGGTGAGAGGGGCATTGAAACAGCTTAACTGCAGCAAGAACAATTACAAAAGTTTTTCCAACAGGGCTTCTAACTAAACAACTAACTATCTCCAACATAACCACCTTATCGGCCAATACATGTTCAAATGACATATTTGAAATCTTGTCTACAACTGTACCAGAAAAGTATGGTCGAAGTAGTTCACAATGAAGAATAACATGCTTAGGTGATAAGTCAGAACCACATATACAAGTTATCTGTTTACAAAATTTAGTCCAAAATGCATCCAATTGAACCTGTAGATTATACTTCCCACCAGTCTGTTAGGAAAATGCACACACTCTGACATTAATGAATGTTCACGTAAAGAAAACTTTCGTTGGCTGTTGACACGGTTCCAAGAAGCTTTTTTCAGCAGAAGTTGCCCTCCTGAAGACAGAGTGGAAGGTTCAGAGGTGCTGTAACTTCAGAGCCCGAGTCCATGGCAGCGGGCTTTGGCTAATTTGGTCAGCTTTCTCATTGCCGTGGATTCCACAATGTAAACGGAATCCAGCAAAAGGCAAGGGTAGTACCTCGAAAGGAAAGAAAATGTATAAGGTGACAATTTCAATGTTTAAATTTCCCCCCTTTTTACCTTAGTATTAATGCTTTTAATGCTTGCAAAACCGACTTAGAATCGATACAAAACAGCACCTTAAATATATTGATATGAATATTTAAAAAAAAATTTAAGGCCATTAATATAGCTATAAGTTCTGCAGTAAAGATCGAAAAATCTTTGCCTAAATGATAAGATTTTTCCATTTTTTAATGCAGGAACTACAAAAGCAGATCCAGCATTACCACAGTCGACTACCGAACCATCAGTAAAAATTTTTAAAATAACCACTATATGTTTCATCAATATGAGCTCTAGCTATTGCACAACAGGGGGACTTTCTTCTTTTTTGATATTAGATAATCAATATCAAACTCAGCCCTGTTTAATTCCCACTTTGGGAAATTTGTAAAGAAAACTGGGCGAGATGCTACATTTCTGACATTCATTCCTGAAGATGTGAACAGATCAGAGTGTAAGAAACTGATTGTTGTTAGTGATTGTATGGTTTTAGCCCTTTTTGGGAAAATCTACATCCGATTTTAAATGAAGTTCTTTGATATTAGAATTCTGAATTGTCAAAACTTCTTAAAATATATTTTGCCGAGCAAGTTTAATTTGTTCTTCAAAAGGTAGGATATTTATTTCAGCATACATTTTTAAAGTTGACGTGAAACAGGAACACCAATTCCCAACTTGAATGATTTACTGTCTACACTCTGCATTTTTCTTAGCAAACATTTAGGAGCAGAGAAAAATTTTTCCTGTGCTAAATTTAAATTTCTAGATCGAACAAGTGCTGTTGCTAATGGATAAGAGATGAATATCTTGGCCCCAGTATTGCTTGCCACCATTTTTAGAAAAAGTTAAGACTTTTTCTAGCTTTGGTCAGGACATATTCAATATGATTGTTCCATGACAGTTTTGTGGTGAGAAATACCCCTAGAAATTTTAAATTTTCTTTATATTCTAACACAGAATCTCCTATTTTAAAGAAGGCAGTGCCGTGGATTTAGCCAGTTTTGGGAAAGCATCATATGGGATTTGTCAGGAGATTAGCATTAATCCATTTTTTTTCCCATAAATTTTATATATCTTATTTAACTCATTTTGATAAACCTTTCTAATATATTTTAAGAAGTCTTATTGGAGTGTGTCTTTTCATGGTTACTTTAAATCCTAGCATAAATCATCTGCATATTAAACCCAAATTTCCCAATATTGTTGGACACTATATTGGAAGATCATATGTTAAGATATTAAAGAGTAGGGGTGCCACTATGATCCTTGGGGGATCCCCATATCTATAAATTTTGGGGTTTGGGAATATGCATTTCCAATTTTTGTTTGAATAGATCTATTACTCAAAAATGTTTTAAAATAATTGTACATGCATCCAGACCGACCAATCTGTTAAGGCTTATGAAGCAATCGTACTTTGCCATACCTGATCATAGGCTTTCCTGATATCAAAAAAAGGGTAGCAAGTACATTTTTTCTTCGGGCAAATTGATGTTTCACGTGAGTGGTAGTTTAAAAAGTGATCTTTTGGTAGATCTATTTTTTCTAAAACCTGTTTGGGGCTACTGGAATGATATTCCTTTTTTCACAGTAATGAATAAGCCTGTTTAATATTATTTTTTCCATCAATTTCCAGTGAATAGGCCTAAAAACTGTTTATATCTGATTTATTTTTTACCTTGTTTACAGATATTTTACAATTACAGACTGCTTAAAAAATTTGGGATGGCATTGTTCCCTCGGAAACATTTTTGGAAATATTTATGAAAAATAAAAAATTGGTCAGGCAGGTGTTTTATCATTTCATTAGAAATTAGCATCAAGACCCACTGAAGATTTCTTGGAGCAAGAGTAGAAAGGCATCCTTTACTTCTTAAAAAGTAATGAAGCATTTGTGTAATGTTCTTTTCTTCTGGAGGATCTTTATATTTTCTAGGCAAGCTTTTTTTCTTATAATTTCTGTCTTCTTCAGATAACCCTTCTGAAAAACTCGTCTCAGAAAACATTTCTACAAAAGCTTCACCCTTTTTCAAGTGGATTTTGGGAATTCGTTGTCTAATTTGATAGGGATAGTTAGGTAGATTTACACCCTGTTTCATCTCTTTCTAGTTTTTTCCCAAACTTTTTGCTGATCTTTTGAGCTCAATATGCCATCTTTACAGAAAGTGGACCAGTGCTGAAGCTTAGCTTGTGCTATTATTTTAAATTGCAAAAATTTTTTTTGCCTTTTTCATTTTCATCATTTTCCAACTTTTGTTCCTATCTTTAGATAAAATTAAATGTTTTCTTTTGTTTAACCTTGCTATTTCACATGATTCATTCCACCAAACATTGCCAAAACGTTTTATTTGACTTTGCTAAACGGCTTTTGAAATGGATTTATCTGCTGCATTTAAAACAGTTTCAACAAATTTGGTATTTTGCTTCAATCTACGTTACTACCTAAAAATTCATAAATATACATCTGGAGAGATTACTGTGAACTCCTTCCAATTAGCATTATGATAATTAAAATTTTGGAATTTTTCCTTTGACAAATTGCAAAGTGGCCACTTGTCATTTATAGTAATAACAATAGGTAAGTGATCGCTCCCTAAAGTTTCTTTAATAGTTTTCCCATTCACAAATAGGAGCAATTACAGGAGAAACTAAAGACAGGTCAAAAGCAGATGCTCTGTGGGGGGCAGAATTTAGGGATTCGTGTTATACTACCACATTCAATAAGCCAAGGGTGAATTTTACGATGGTTTTCAAACAAAACGGTTATTTATATTTACTGTACAATCCCCGTCCCAGAGTGGTGAGTGGGCATTAAAGTCACCAACCACTAGCCATTTTTCATTTTGGTCTTGTAATGAACGTATCCATTCCATGTTTTCATCATCAGGACCTTTTGTCAGGTAGACAGAAATCACATTTTGTGTAAGTGATTTATCAAATTTAAAATTTTTTCTGCGCACCATTAATATTCCTTGCTGTTGATAAGGTGGAAGAATATGTGTATAAACTAAATTTTCGAGTATGTAAATAGCTGTGTTTATTTTTCCTTTTTCATTTTTCAGACTGAAAGACAGGTGGAAATAATAACCTGATAGTCTGGGGAGTTTATTTCTGTTTACATTCAATGACTGTAAAAGCAACAGATGGTAAATTTATTTTTTGAAAGATGTTTTAAAAAAGAAAAGTAGATTTCTCAAAAGAGATCTACAATTCCATTGAAATATCGCAAAGTTGAATGATTCTTCATCAAAGAAAAACAAAACAAAAATAAAAAGCAAGAAAACAACAAACCAACAACAAATAGCAAAAAGCAAAACAGACCTGTTTTCTTTTAATTCCTGAAAAGGAGTATGGAAAAAAGAAGAAACAAAGAAATAATGTAATTATGGACCTCCCAAAAAATCTTAACTGGAAAAACGAAAAACGAAACACAATTAAACACCCAAACAACTAGATTAACAGGAAAAACAATAAAGGAAACAACTAACAAAATACAGTTGACCTGATTTACCAAAATGCAATGAACAAGTGACGGAGAACTATCAGTAAGATAGGCCCCAAATTTAAAACATACACTATTTTAAGTTTTCTGCAAAGGGTACTGTGTAGGGTATGTAGTTATTCTATTCACCCCTACTTTTTCTTTTCTTTTTTAAAAACTTTTTAATAGTTAATACAACCAATCATTCAATAGAATAAATTACTTCCCCATGGTTCCATGTAGCCTGCATCGTAGTGTGGATGTTGTGGCACATAGGGGGTAGGGTGGGCAGGTAGGGGTGGGAAGACACGTCTGGGCTTCTTTGGTGTCTCCCAGAACAGTCCTCTTACATGCCCGCGAGGTTCCCCGCCAACATGGGCCCCTCTGGATGTAGGATGTATGCCATCTCTGAGTGTCCTGTAGCCCAAGCTGGCATGACTAAAAAAAAGACACATTGTCAACACCAAACGATCAGACATGACAAGAGCAATTTAAGACATCACCCTTCAAGTTCAGCTCTGTGTTTTTTACAGGAGCAACTTTGCTAATTTATTATTTTAATTTATGATGCTTAGCTGCAATTTCTTTTATACATTTACAAACATTTTACTGCAAACTTCTGGGTCTTTTTTCTTTAAATCATTGATCCCACAGTGGATCACAACAGCATCTGGTAATTTCTCAATGAAGAAACCACTGATGTAAAGTTGTAACTAATTTTTCTGTTTATTTGTTTTGTAAGAGAAGGCATCAAAGCCATAGGAACGGCCCAGTCTCTTATCATTAACTCTGTTTGCTACAGAGTCATGGAGCATTTCTACATTGAGGGAGATCTAATGTTTTTTTCTGTTTTAGTTTTTGTACTAGGGAGTCGAGATTGTTGCATGGCATCATTGACATTTTGACGTCACTTTTGGATTGACTTTGGGTCTATTTCTATCCCCTTTTTGTTTGCAAGTCTTGTCAACCACAGGCATTGCAGCTGGCTTTGGGACTGTTCCCGCAACTGCCTGGGTCGACTTTGACTTGCACACATCAGCATAGGAGGACTAGATCTTCTTGTGTAGTCTGACATGGCCTCCCTATTTCAGCCCTGCTGCCTGTCTGTG
>CM054144.1:26495279-26497779 GCA_028751875.1 Rapana venosa | reverse complement strand
AGGCTCAACAGTGATAGGAACGTCTCCATGAGTTTGAAAAAAAACCCCAAAAACTTCCCGTGGGGAAAAAACCCCAAAACCCCACAACAGCCTTCTCCTTTTCTTCACCAGGTAGGCTGTCAATGCACAGACTGCAAATCGCAAGAAAAAACGATTCCAGAACCTGACCATTTCTATCATCTTTGTGAATGTGCGAATGGATCTTGTTGTTTGTTGTTGTTGTTGTTGTTGTGCGTTCCCTAGCTAAACACTCTGGGGTCACCCAGAATGTGCACTCTGACTCTCTCATCCCATCTGGGAATCACTGTAAGATTGAAATCTCACACCAAATGAGAAGTTTGCGTGTATGACTGTTTTTACCTACCTTGCCATGTAGGCAGCCGTACTCCGACTTCAGAAGATTTTTTTCTCCTTTAAAAGGAGAGTGCATGTTGTTATGCTAAGAGCTTGTCATGGCTGAAGGCAACAATCTCAACAACACAACATTTTACAACATAACACCATTTTAGTGTAGGCCTTGGCAATTAGCTGACATCAATAACTGACACAGCTTTTGGCCTGGGCTAGATGGATAAAACGACAGATTTTCCCTGGGTAAAGTTAGGGAGTACTCGTTTTATGTTCGCAGTTTGGGTTTTTCATCTTTGTAATATCCTTCCTTCCTTCTTCGTCGTCGCTGAAAGCTCAGGCAGCAACTATTGTTGTCTGTCATATGAGCGAAAATGCGTTCTGCGCTGTCGTAGTGGTCTTCAATGTTACGTCTCTTTACAGAAGGCGCCTGACAAGTCAGGCCCAGCGCATCCGACTTAGGTGTGAGAGAGAATAGAGTGTTCATTTACGTTTGGATCGGGGTTTGCGGAGTTGAACGTCTTTATTCAGTTAAGGACAATGCATCCATTTAACGACACCACGGCGGTGGATTGGGTGGGAAAGGATGGGGGTCTCTTTCAAAGGGGTACATCCCATCGCCATCCTTTGATGTGTGAGCTTTTGTTGTTGTTGTTGCTGTTGTATGTTTATAGTCTGTTCACATTTAGTGATTATTAGACGAGAGAGAGAGAGAAGAGAGAGAGAGAGAGAGAGAGAGAGAGAGAGAGAGAGAGAGAGAGAGAGGAGGAGAGAGAGGGGGGATACAAAATGTGTGTGTATGTATGTATGTACATAGTACGTACGTATGTATGTATGTATGCATATAATATGTATGTATGTATGCATGCATGTATGTATACATGTATGTATATCTGTCTGTATGTCTGTGTCTGGGTCGGTGCCTGTGTGTCTTATTAACAACAGTAATTGTCAGGTAGACCAAATTAATGGACATCGTGTTGATTGCAGAACACTCTCATTGGAGTGACAAATTGGACCGTGCCGGATTGCTGTGAGACACGACACTACACGACATCACAGACTACTGGATGATATTGTGTCATTTTCCCTTGCTCGCCTTGGCAACAGACAGTATGGCACACACCGGGATGGGAGAGCCTGGTGGTTAGAGTGATGTTTTCGTGATCTGCTGACCCGAGTTCGATTCTCGTTCAAGAGGATTTTTCTAATGGCCTATTCTTAACGAAAAGAGGAACAGGATTTAACGTGTGCGAAAGATGTTCTGCGTGCGTTCACCACACGGGGCCTCGGTTTATAGTCTCATCCGAAGGACTTTTGGGGAGAGTGGAGTCTGCACAGATGTTAACTCCAGGGAAAAATATCCCCCTTGAACGGGAATCGAACCCGGGTCGTCAGACCGCGAGCGCAATGTTCTAACCACTAGGCTATCCCGTCCCCCGTGAAGATAGCCGCATTCCGACTTCGGGGGAATATGAGTATGAGTATGACAGACAGGTAAGGAGGAAGCCTTTTCTTCGCCAGCTGAACAACACAGAGGAAAAGGAGCACGCAGTCAAGTCAGCTTGTTGTAATCGTTTTACTGGATAAAGATATGACATGACATGACATGACAACCATAAGCTAAACACAGCACAGCAGGGAAAGGCCCTCAAGTAAAAGGTTTTCAGCCACTCACTGCCCCTTAGGGAGGGAAAACAACATGCTCACGATTTTCCAGACAGGTGAGACATGCATGTACATGCTAACAACAACAACAGTATCAGAACATCAACACAACAACAACAACAAATGAAATGAGTATTTTTTTTACATGCACATATTGCCAATCTTGACTGATAACAAAAAAAAGGAGTATTTTCATTGAAAAAATGGTACAAAGAAAGAAAGCAGTTTACTGAAGCGATGACAACACACACCTGTAACAGAACTATCAACCCCGTAAACTGACACCCCACCCCCCCCCCCCCCCTCCCCCCCCACCCCCCCCGTCCCTTTCCTCCCCTTAATCTTTAGTGGTTTGAACATGCGAGAAATACAACTTCATGACAGACAGGTAGCTTACATATTTTAAATGTACAGAATTAACTTCGTTCATACAATGTTTCAATGTTGATGTTTTCATGTAGATTTAATTACTTATCAATTTGCG
>CM054144.1:26470279-26487779 GCA_028751875.1 Rapana venosa | reverse complement strand
CCAACCAACCAACCTACAAACCAGCCAGCCAACCAACCTACAAACCATCCAGCCAACCAACCTACAAACCAGCCAACCAACCTACAAACCAACCAACGAACCAACCAACCAACCGACCAACCAACCAACCAACCAATCAATCCTTACGTTGGCAGGAAGGAAGAAGAGGGGGGTCCCAGATAGCTCTATGGTGGAAAGGATCCGGCACAGCGAAACACGTGGCATGGTCTGGACCAATCAGAGTGTAGCCCTCGTCGCAGGCAAAGGTCACTGTGGCCCCTATGCTGTAGTCTGTTCCTATCACCCGACCGTTGGTGGGTGCCATTGGTTTTGGACAGCGGATGTCTTCAAACGACGCTTCTCTTTCTGTTTCCAGAAAAGAAAAAAACGATGAACAGTAATTTGGTTTAAATAGTTTTTATTCAGAAATGAGTATAAGCATTGAAAACAAACAGCATTTTGGAATCATAGCAACAACAAGCTAATTTCGTATTTGTGCTGGAGAGATTTATTTTATTTTATTTTTATTCATTTATTATTTATTCTTTTATATCGAGGATAATGGAATAAGCACTTATGTGCTTTTTTTTTTACATCCAGTCCCCGTGTGTATGCGTTTTTGTACATTCTATCATCTGTTCCCACCGGCACACAATGGCCTACTCTTACGAAAAGCGGAACAGGATTTAACGTGTGCGCAAGATGTTCTGCGTGCGTTTGCACACGGGGCCTCGGTTTATAGTCTCATCCGAAGAGAGAGAGAGAGAGAGAGAGAGAGAGAGAGAGAGAGAGAGAGAGAGAGAGAGAGAGAGAGAGAGAGAGAGGAGAGAGAGAGAGAGTAGGGTGGGGGGAAGAGGGGTGAGAAGAAGAAGAAGGAGTGATGGGTGTAGTGGTGGTGGGTGGAGCAGATGGTGGTGTGAGAGAGGGAGATGGCTGGTGTGTGTGTGTGTGTGTGTGTGTGTGTGTGTGTGTGTGTGCGCGTGTGGCTGGTGTTGTGTGTGTTTGTGTCGCCCGCGCGCACGAAAAGGACAAAATAACAAAACAATGACAAGAAAACAACAAACAACCCCACACGCCCCACTAAGCAAAAAAGCCCTATTCTTTTGTTGCTAATGAAAAAGAATAAAATCAAATAATAATAAAAATAATAACAAAAATGATGATATATAATAATAATAAAAAATATAATGACAATAATAATAATAATGATATAATAATAAGAAGAAGAAGAAGAAGAAGAAGAACAACAACAACAACAACAACAACTTTGTATAGCTGAATGAAAAAACCTAGCCATGGAAAACAAAATCATTGCACTATACCTGCCGCGTATTCATCCAGATGGCGTCCTCAGCGACGTATGGTTCTTCTCTCTCGTCAAAAGCGTCTTCTTCTAAATGACTGGGCGGGTATGCCGCTTCCGTGCCGTAGATGCTTGCAGCAGCTGCACCAGCATTGAATTGACAGGTAAAAACAGGTTGGTAACAGGTTAGGTTTTATTCATTTCTTGGTTTGTTTGTTTTTAAAGTTCAGCATTTAAAACAAAAGCCCTTTCAAGTGACATTACATGTGTGACACTTGCGAGAGCAATATACCTTTTTATGTACAACAATTAATTTTAAGAGACAGGTTATGAAACACAGGATGGCAGACAGACAGATACAAAGACAACCAAGCAAACGCGCCCGCGCGCCCGCATGCACACACACACACACACACACGCACACGCACGCACGCACAGTAGATCTCTTTCTCTCTATCTCTTTATCTCTCTCTCTCTATCTATCTATCTATCTATCTATCTATCTATCTATCTATCTATCTATCTATCTATCTATCTATATCTGTCTGTCTGTCTGTCTGTCTGTCTGTCTGTCTGTCTCTCTCTCTCTCTCTCTTGTATTCAGTCTCCCAGTTTAGGGTCGTCTGGTATCACTTAAAGTGGAAAGACGTTAAAATTGAAGACTTACTTACTTACTTACTAACTTACTTACTAACTTACTTACACACACACACACACACACACACACACACACACACACACACACACACACACACACACACACACACACACACACACACACACACAGATCCCCCACTCTCACTCACATTTCTTGTACACCTCTCTATCTGTCTCTCTCTCTCTCTCTCTCTCTCTCTCTCTCTCTCACAAACACCCCCATCCCCTACCACCTACACCCCCCTTCGATTCACACACACACACACACACGCAAACACACACATCCCCCCACCTACCTACCCCCGCCCCCTTTCCCCGCCCCGACACACCACACACACACCCATCTACATCTTCCTAACCCATCTCTCTGTTTTGTTGTTGCTTTTATCTCCCCACTACATCACTCACGCAGACAGCGGTATTCATCCTGGGGTACCCAGACACCCGGAGCCCCGTGGTAAGGCACGGGCAGACAGGTCAGCGTGCTGGGGCCGCTCAGTTTGTACCCCGCCTCACACCCCACCCTCACCACCGCCTCGTAACTGTAGTTGTCGCCCTTGATGAAGCCATTTTCCGGCGGAAGTGGTTTACTGCACAGATCTTCCGTGGCGCTTTCCCCTGAAAGTTTAACATGACACTCCGGCATTATAGCTTGTGTGGGTCAAGAGTGGGAGTCTAAAATATGTTTGGTGATTTTTCACAGATTTTTTTTTAAACTATGAAAAAAAAAGCTCTCTGTACTGGATAGCTCAGTGGTCGGAGCACTCGCTTTGCCCCAGCCAAGTTAAGCAGCGTCGAGCGTGGTTACCAGTTGGATGGGTGACCGTTTGTGCGCCTTGGCTTCAGTACAGTTCCCCCAGTTCACCCAGCTGTAAATGGGTACCTGCCCTCTTTAGGGTCAGGGAAGGTAAAGCAGCGAGGGAGAGGAGATGGGTGCCGCCCTCAATATGCTGGCCCTAGAGAAGTGAGGTCTCTGACGCCTCGCTCCCCTACGACCTTATATAGGTTATGGGACTCCTTTACCTTTACCTACTTGTTTTGGGGATTGAGGACATAGAGCAACACCAGGTAGTCACAAGAAAGTTGGAAATATTCATCAACTGAGGATTGCTTGTGTTCCTACAGTGTTGACCCCGCGCATGCATATTGCAGTAAGGAAGCTAGCAGACGACAAAAGGACTGAGTGGGTTACAGTGTTTGCTAAAAAAAAAAGTTTAAAAATTCAAACATACCAAATTTGTACAAAATCACACGAGTTTTGAGTCAGAGGCTAGTGTTTCACAAAAAGTGTTTTTTATTTCTGTGGATGCCTTAGTACGTGTGGTATGAATATAAGAGTCGTATGGAAAAAGAAAACCCAGAAGGAAAAGTGCGAATTCTTAATACCGGTGTGCAGCCTTAGAAGTGTGAAATGAGATCTAGAATCTAATCTTTTTATTCATCTTCTTCGTCGTCGTCGTGGAAGGCTCAGATAGCAACTTTTATTGTCTGTCATGATGAGGAGTAGTGTACAGTAAAAACAACAACAAACAATCATATGCGGGGCTAATTTGATGTAAAGGCATGACAGTTTTAATGTTTTGAAAACATGGCAAGAATCTGTGTCAGCTGTTTATCAAAGACAAAAAAGTTAACAGCGTGTGAAGAGCTGCATGTGAAAAGACATTCGATATATTCACATGTGTCAAAGTCAAAGTCAAAGTCAAACTTTTATTTTCAGATGGTACATTGAGTAAGCAGTGCATTTGCTTTTTTTCATCAAGCCATCTATCTAAAGAAAGAAAAAAAGCGAGAAAAAAAGATGATGTATATGCAGACATGTGTGCGTGTGCGTGTGCGTGCGTGCGTGCGTGTGTGTGTGTGTGAATTTTTACCGGTACATTTTCTTTTCCATAAAAGAAGCTAACGAATCAAGTACGCACATTAATGCAATAACATTACAAAAAATCCCTAAACAAACAAACAAGAAGAAACACGAAAAAAGCCTGCAAGACCACACACACACACACACACACACACACACACACACACACACACACACACACACACACACACACACACACACACACACACACACACACACACACACACACACACACACACACACACACACACACACACCACCACCAACCACCACCACCAACAACAACAACAACAACAACATCAGCAATATAAAACGTACAAAAGTTGGCCCCCCCAAAAACAACAACAACAAAACAACACCAAACAAAAGCCCCAATCCCAACCGATAGGCACAAAGGAAGAACCAGTCATTTAGATTTTGCACTGGCATTTTGCTCACAAAGTCATTAGAAAACATTATGCATGTAATTGAAACTTGAGTTAACTAAAGTCTTCATGTTCGTCTGAAAGCTCCACTTTCTTAAGTACACAAAAACTCATTCAGACAAAACAGCAGAAACAATATATTCTACAAAACACCAACAACAACGACAACGACAACAACAAAAGTAGTAGTGGCAGCAGCAGCATCAGGAAGTAGCAGCAGCAGCAGCAGCAGCAGCAGCAGCAGCAGCAGCAGCAGCAGCAGTAATAGTAGTAGTAGTAGCAGCAGCAGCAGCAGCAGCAGTAGCAGCAGCAGCAGCAGCAACAGCAGCAGTAATAGTAGTAGTAGTAGTAGCAGCAGTAGCAGTAGCAGCGAGTTAGCAGAAGCAGCAGCAGCAGCAGCAAGCTGCAGCAAGGCAGCAGCAGTAGTAGTAGATAGTAGTAGTAGTAGTAGTAGTAGTAGTAGTAGTAAGTAAGTAGTAGTAGTAGTAGTAGTAGTAGTAGTAGTAGTAGTAGCATGGTGGTAGTGGTCGGAGGAGGAGAGAAGAAGAAGAAGAAGAAGAAGAAGAAGAAGAAGAAGAAGAAGAAGAAGAAGAAAAGTCACATTCAATCGAAAAACGCAACTCAAACTCTTTATCGTTTACTAATACTGCTGAAACAGAAATAAGGTAGCCATTATTCCTTTTCGTTCTTGAGCGTTTGGTTATAAAACGTAAGAGCAGTCAGTGTACAGTCAAAGTTGCTGTGTGTTATTTTGTTATCAGCCTTACCTTCAGCTGACCCATATTCAGGATACCTATCACTGCCCTTATACGTAAGAGCATCCCAAGTCAATTCTATCAGGGATTTTTATATATTTATAAAACATGATCGTCAAGGTTTTTGTTTTTCCAAGTACGTCGAAATATTACTTTTTTTTGGATTTGTTTTTGCTGTGGAAAGCTTCAGTTCAATATTTACTTATCTGTAAAGTCCCTAGACATGCGTATTTTAACAAGAAAATCAAACTGGGTTTACTTCAAAACTAAGGTATTGTATGTTTTAAAAGAAAAATGTGTTTCCATTGTATGTTTTACAAGAAAAATGTGTTTCCATTAGTTTTTTGTATGGTGATTATCAACATTTTGATTTGGCAAGCACCCCCCCTCCCGCCGCCAAAAAACCAACAACAAAAAACAAACCAGAACAAAACAAAACAAAAAAACCAACAAAAACACACACACGCGCGCACACACACACACACACACACACACACACACAAACACACACACACACACACACACACACACACACACACACACACACACACACACACACACACACACACACACACACACACACACACACACACACAACAAGACAGAACGCTAACAAAAAACGAACCCCTTTCAAAAAGAAACCACCTTACCCCCTCCCCCATCCCCAAACAAACCAAAACGAAATACCCTCCCCACCAATATTAGTTTGCAATTAAGCAAATAATAGGGCAATTAAGGAAACAACAAACAAACAAGTAATATTGCCATGGATAATTTGAGCCATTTATCTTTTTTTCTTTTTCTCGAATCGATACAAAGAAACTTTCTAGACTTTTGTCAAAAAACAAAACCTCTAGCACCAAAGCAAGAAAACAACAAACAACGAAAAATTATAAAAATCTAATTCAGTTTTAAAAAAAAGTACGAAGATAGAAAACAGGGGACTGGACAGAAAGAAAGAAACTGAACCTGAATTATCAGTATTCTTACGCCACTCACTCTCACTAACCCTCACTCTCCCCTTCCTTTATAATTTCAGCAATGATGACAATCTTTCTTGATATCTTAATCTATTTTTTTAAACTATCTTTTCTTCTGTGGCATTCTTGACTTGCTGTCCCCACACTAAATCAAGCAGTCCTCTTTCTTCGCCCTAGCTATAAGCGCTCTGACTTGTCTCTGCAAGATATATCGCTATATAAATTCCATTTCTTCTTCTTCTTCTTCTTCTTCTAATACCCAGACACGTCATATGGCATCAACTGGATGATCTTTGTGATCATGTTTATGACAAATCAAGTTCGTAGATTGTTGTTTTATTTTGCGTTTCCCAGCTAAACACTCTGGGAGGGGGGAGGTGGGGGGGGGGGGGGGGGGGGGGGTGGGGGGGGGGGGGCGTCACCCAGAATGTAGTACACTCTGACTCACTCATCCCACCTTGGAATCAGTGTGAGATTGAAATTGCACACTGAGTGAGAAGTTTGCGAGTATGACTGTTTTGAAGTACCTCGACATAATTATAGGCAGCCATACTCCATAGGATGTTAAGACATACATTGCGCATAGCAGTGTGTGTGTGTGTGTGTGTGTGTGTGTGTGTGTGTGTGTGTGTGTGTGTGTGCGCGCGCACGTGCCTGTGTACACACGTGCATCTATATACGTCTCACCATAATTATAAAAAAAAAAAAAGTATTCACTTGGGACAATACATCCAACATTTTCCTACCTGGCTGTACTAAAACAGAGACAAGAGGGTGACAATTTTTTAGGGCTACACCGTTGTTGTTAACCAAAAAAAAAAAAAAAAAGAAAAGAAAAGAAAAGATAACCCCAGCGAGCCTGTGACGCCTGGCGATATTACACAGATAACAGATTATCTTCTGTTATCTTTATCTCAACACCGCTGGGATCTCTAGGTGCATGGCGCGAGACGATTAATGGAAGCCAGTATGCTCGGGGCTATCGGCGATTCGTAGGAGGCATCTCTGCTGCATTGTTCGTTACTGCTATGGCCGCGGAGTATAGTTTGAGTTGATTGATTGATTCCCTTAAGGGGTTTTCTTCTTGTTGTTATCTATACTTTGTTCTTTTAAAAAAAACCAACATTGTTCGTTATTGCATGGCGGCGGAGTATAGTTTGAGTTGATTGATTTCGTTAAGGTTTTCTTCCTCTTGTTATCTATATTTTTGTTCTTTTAAAAAAAACAACAACAACAAAGCTGAAATAATGATAATGACGATTGTGTTGTTCGTGTTGTCGTTGTTGTTGGTGGTTTTTTTTGGCTGGTCTTTTAAAACTGAAACAATTATTTATAGAGAGAGGTTAATTTCGAAAAGGTTGATTTTTTTTACATCTTTCTTTAAAAAAAAGCTAAAATTGTGATGTGATTGTGAGAGAGAAACACAAACACACACACAAACACGCAAACACGTAAACAAACACGCACACACACATACGCACACACACACACGCACTCACACACACATACAAACACACGCACGCACACACACACACACACACAAAACACACACGCACCGACACACACACACACACACGCGCGCGCGCGCGCGCGCGCACACACGCAGATAGAGACAGCGAGACATAGGGACAGAGGTGTTCTACTTTGGAGATAATACAGTATTTGTAGTCGCTAGATCTGGTAAGTGCTCAATGCACAGATCATAAACTGAAGCATGCCTTTGAAAAATTCACTATCAAAACTGAAGTGGTTTGGTGGCCTAAATGTGTGACACATTTTCTGCAGAGTAAGAGGGTTCTGGCTCGAATCCCTTGCGAATCTGTATTCTCCCCCACCCCCCTCACTATCCTCTCTGAATACTATGAGAAGTGACCTTGGTGCTAGTCTTTCACATAAGAACCGAGGTCCGATGTGTAATATGCATCATACGTAAATATCAGAATCTAGGATAAGATTCTGTAGACAATCAACTGCTATGCAAATAGGTATGTGCACACACGCACGCACGCTTGCATGCGCACACACGCATGCACACGCACACACACATAATATTGACAGGAACACCCAGACACAGACATAGACACAGACACACACACACACACTCACACAACACACAGACACACACACACACACACACACACACACACACACACACACACACACACACACACACACACACACACACACACACACTGCACTGACGCAACTCCCAACACAAAACAATAACGACACGACGACGATGATGATGATGATGATGATGATGAGATTAAAGATAACCATATCAACATTTCTTTTGCACCGTGACATAAACACACTACTACAATGATGGACAGAGATATCACAATCAGAAGGGGGACGGGGTCGCCTGGTGGCTAGAGTGTTGCACTCCTGATCTAACGACCCGGGATCGATCCCAGGTTTGAACTACCACCTAGACGCCCGTTCAAGGGGATTCCCCCCCCCCCCATCCCCCCCCCCACCCCCCCCTGGAGTTAACATCAGTGTCGACTCACTACTCCCCCGAAATTCCTTCATATGAGACAACAAACCGAGGTCCCGTGTGCGAACGCACGCAGAACATCTTTCACAAAAGTTAAAACCCGTTCTGCCTTTCGGAAAAGTAGGCGATCGCGTGCCGGTGGAAACAGACGAGAAAAATAAACAAAACCGCATGTACAATGGTGTCGTGTTTAGACATCATCCATCCCCGTGGGGATGCCGGGGGCCTGTCTATTTAAATAGCATCCCCATCTTCTGGAAATTCTGTGCTAGAAATTTCCTCTTTTCTATCACTCTCTTTGTTTCTGCCTTGCGCCTGTTCTTCCTGTCAACTCCTTCATGTCTACTTTCTGCCTTCTTGGTTCATTCTCCTGCCTATTTTCCAGAGAGATTTCAAAAATAACAATTCTCTTTCATGCCGAAATCGGATGCGCTGGGCCTGACTTGTCAGGCGCTTAACGGCAGCGTGACGTATTTTTGCTCATATAACAGACAACAGTAGTTGCTGTCTGAGCGTTCGACGACGATGAAGAAAGACATCATCTCCGTAGTCGGAACGGGGGGCAAAAACGGTCACATACGCGAAATCTCACCATTGGTGAACTTCGGAGCTCTAGCCGAGGAACAAAAACAAAATCAGAAGAATTAGAAGAGCACGACTTTGAAGAGGATGTTGAGTCAAATTATTTAAAAACCACTTAAAAAGTGCATGATGGTTTATTGTGGTTTACTAATTTACATTTATTTATTTATTTATACCACTTTAAGTCACGCAGATTTCTCTTCGTGAAATTCGGGCTGCTCTCCCCGGGGAGAGCACGTCGCCACAAGAGCAGCGCCACCCATTCTTTTCTTTTTTCCTGTCTGCAACAGTATTTGTTTCCCTATCAGAGTGGCTTTTTTCTACATAATTTTGCCAGGGACAACTCTCTTGTTGCCGTGGGTTCTTTTACGTGCGCTAAATAATTATGTGCAACACACGGGACCTCGGTTTATCGTCTCATCCGAAAGACTAGCGCCCAGACCACCACTCATGATCTAATGGATGGGGAAAAAGTTTCGGGTCCAAACGGGATACGAACCACCGCACACTTCCGACCCGGACTTTTCGCTTTCTAGACAGGCGCGTTACCTCTAGACCACCGATCCACAGCTTTGTGGGCAACCATAAGGCTGTATAACATCAATGCCAACCTGAACAGAATCATAGCACAGAATAGGCAACCAAGGCAGTTTGCTACGACAACATAGAAGACGGCCTAAATGGACAAGAGCAGGAGCTGATCAACTGGGTAAATCACAGTGATGAAGCTTCTTCCGCATTTGGCGTGCAGATCAGTGCAGAAAAAACAACTAGCAGATGACATATAGTGCCAGTGGCATCAGCATTGACATTATCATAGACAACAAGAAAATTGAGATCGTTCATAGCCTTGAATATTAACGGAAAAAAAATTAAGTATCGGATGAAAAATCAAAGACTAAAATTCTCTCCAGGATAGCCTACACCACAGGTGCAATGACCAAAGTTAAAGTCTTCTGGAACGACAAGAACATTGCCATTAGCTCTAAGAAACAGACTGATGCTTTCCCTGATCATGTGCAGGACATCTTGCGCACACGTTAAAACCCGTTTCGCTTTTAGGAAGAGCAGGCCATTGTGTGCCAGTGGGAACGGATGACAAAATTGACAAAACCGGGGACTGGATGTAGAAAAGCATTGAGTGCTTATTACATTATCCTCGAAATAAAAGAATACATAAATAAACATGTTTCTGTGCGCATGTGAAACATGGACCATAAAAGCGGACATTGAAAGAAGGATACAGGCAATGGAGATGAGATGCTTTCGCAAACTTCTTGGTATCTCGTAGAGAGACCACAGCACTAACGAGGAAGTGGAAACCAGAATTACAAACGCCATCGGGTCATATGCAGAGCTGCTGACTACAGGGAAAAGACTGAAGTAGTAGGAGCACGTCACGCCAACATCTGGACTGGCCAAGACTGTCCTACAGGGAGCAGGACAAGGAGGGAGACGAAGAAGAGGCACACAGAGAAAACGATGGGAAGACATCAGAGAGTGGACTGGCCTTGAGTGGAACGACATACCACGGAAAGTAGAGAACCACGAAAAGTTGTGGAATCTGGTTGCAAAACCCACAATTTCTAACATCATAATTGTCCCCGCCCCCCCAAATAATAATTTTCTCTAGACTATGGTTGTTAGATGTGCGCATTATTTACCACGTGCCTAACATAAACTGGTGTGGGCATGTCCCTATAATTTAAAGTGGCTTGCCAAGACAGTCTTGCAAGGCAGAATGCAAACAAGGAGGAGGACAAGAAGACAGAGGAGGAGATGGGGGAGAAGGAGGAGGAGAAGGAGGAGGAGGAGGAGGAGGAGGAGGAGGAGGACAGCATCTCAGGCTGGACAGGCCCGAGGCAGAGTGAAGGAAGCACGGCTAGAGAGAGGAATGGAGGTAGGACTTTCAATTATTTCATTTGTTTATACCACTTTAAGTCACGAGATTTCTCTGCGTGAAATTTGGGCTGCTCTCCCCGGGAGAGCGCGTCGCCTCAAGAGCAGCGCCACCCTTTTTTTTTTTGGGGGGGGGGGTCTGCAACTGTATTTGATTTCCCTATCAGAGTGGCTTTTTTCTAAGAATTTTGCCAGGGACAACTCTCTTGTTGACCGTGGGTTCTTTTACGTGCGTTGATTAATTTTGTGTAACACACGGACCTCGGTTTATCGTCTCATCCGAAAGACTAGCGCCCAGACCACCACTCATGGTCTAATGGATGGGGGAAAAGTTTCGGGGCCCAAACGGGATTCCAACCATCGCACTCTTCCGAACCGGACTTTTCGCATTCTCGACAGGCGTGCTACCTCTAGACCACCGATCCACCGAAGACAGAGAAAGATGGAGAGAGGGGGCTGGATGCATCATCCATGGTGCCTCTAAAATCTTGAATTTTAATCTTGAATCTACCGGTGAGAGGACTACAGGATGTGTGTGTGTGTGTGTGTGTGGTGTGTGTGTGTGTGTGTGTGTGTGTGTGTGGTGTGTGTGTGTGTGGTTGTGTGTGTGTGTTGTGTTGTGTGTTTTGTGTGTTTGTGTGTGTGTGTGTGTGTTTGGTGTGTGTGTGTGTGTGTGTGTGTGTGTTTTGTTTGTGTGTGTGTTTGTGTGTGTGTGTGTGTGTGTGTGTGTTGTGTGTGTGTTGTTGTGTGTGTGTGTTTGTGTGTGTGTTTGGTGTGTGTTTGTGTGTGTTGTGTGTGTTGTTGTGTGTGTGTTTTGTGTGTGTTTGTGTTGTGTTGGTTGTGTTTGTGGTGTGTGTTGTGTGTGTTGTGTTGTTGTGTGTGGTTTGTGTTGTGTTGTTGTGTGTGTTGTGTGTGTGTTTGTGTGTGTGTTTTGTGTTTTGTTTGTGTGTGTTGTGTGTGTGTGTTGTGTGTGTTTGTGTGTGTTTTGTGTTGTTGTGTGTGGTTTGTGTGTGTTGGTGTTTGTGTGTGTGTTTTGTGTGTGGTGTTGTGTGTGTGTGTTTGTGTGTGTGTGTGTTTGTGTGTTTGTGTGTGTTTGTGTGTGTTTTGTGTGTTGTTTTGTGTGGTTGTTTGTGTTGTGTTTGTGTGTGTGTGTGTTTGTGTGTTGTTGTGTGTTTTGTGTTGTTTTGGTGTGTTTGTGTGTTTTGTGGTGTGTTGTGTGGTTGTGTTTGTGATGGTGTGTGTTTGTGTGTTGTGTGTGTGTTTGTGGTGTGTTGTTTGTGTTGTGTGGTGTGTGTTTGTGTGGTTTGTGTGTGTGTGTGTTTGTGTGTGTTGTGTTTGTGTTTTGTGTGTGTGTTGTTTGTGTGTGTGTTGTGTTTGTGTGTTTGTGTGTTTTGTGTGGTGTTTGGTGTTTGTGTTGTTTGTGTGTGTGTTTGTGTGTGTGGTGTGTGTGTGTTTGTGTGTTGTTGTGTGTGTTTGTGTGGTGTGTGGTGTGTGTTAAGTATACTATTATGTAAACACCAGTAGGCTGTGTAACACTCTCACCTTCGTGGACTTGTGCGAAAACAACAGTTGAGGATCCTTTTTTTTCCCTCTTTGTCACTACAGTAGGAGGCTCTGCACTTTGTTTTGTCTGTTGCATGTTCGTTGTTTGCTTATAGTGATGTTGTAACAGTCTCTGTTTTTCTTTGTCTGTGTGTGTGTGTGTGTGTGTGTGTGTGTGTGTGTGTGTGTGTGTGTGTGTGTGTGTGTGTGTGTGTTGTTGTTGTTGTTGCTTCGATTTTACGTCTGTTCACTCAAAGTGATATTAGATGTCTGTGTGACGTGTGTGTGTGTGTGTGTGTGTGTGTGTGTGTGTGTGTGTGTGTGTGTGTGTGTGTGTGTGTGTGTGTGTGTGTGTTGTGTGTTTCTATCCATCTCTGTCTGTCTGTCTGTCTGTCTGTGTCTGTCTGTCTCTGTTTGTCTCTGTCTGTCTCTCTCTGTGACTGTGTCTGTCTCTCTGTCCCTGTCTCCCTCCCCCTCTCTCTCCTCCTATTTTGTTTCTATTTATTTATTTATTATTGGGGACGGGATAGCTCAGTGGTCGGAGCACTCGCTTTCCCCCAGCCAAGTTAAGCAGCGTCGAGCGTGGTTACCAGTTGGATGGGTGACCGTTTGCGCGCCTTGGCTTCAGTACAGTTCCCCCAGTTCACCCAGCTGTAAATGGGTACCTGCCCTCTTTAGGGTCAGGGAAGGTAAAGCAGCGAGGGAGAGGAGATGGGCGCCGCCCTCAATATGCTGGCCCTAGAGAAGTGAGGTCTCTGACGCCTCGCTCCCCTACGACCTTATAGGTTATGGGACTCCTTTACCTTTCCTTTACCTTATTTATTTATTTATTCTTTTATTTCGAGGATAATGGAATAATCACTAATGTACTTTCTTTTCATCTAGTCTCCGTGTGTATGCAGTTTTGTACATTTTACCATCCTTTCTCGCCAGCACACAATGGCCTACTCTTCCGAAAAGCAGAACGGGTTTTAACGCGTGTGCGCAAGATGTTCTGCGTGCGTTTGCACACGGACCTCGATTTATAGTCTCATCCGGAGGACTTTTGGGGAGAGTGGAGTCGACACTGATGTTAACTCCAGAGGAAAAATCCTCTTGAAAGAGATTTGAACTCTGTGTCAGTTTCTCTGTCTCTGTCTGTCTCTGTCTGTCTGACTGTCTCTGTCTGTCTCTGTCTGTCTGTCTGTCTGTCTGTCTGTCTGTCTGTCTCTCTTCTCTCTCTCTCTCTCTCTCTCTCTCTCTCTCTCTCTCTCTCTCTCTCTCTCTCTCTCTCTCTCTCTCTCCAGAAAGTCCGCATTTAGGTTAACAGAATAGAGGTACAAACAAACCCTCCTTCTGAAATGGGAAATGGGGTTGTATGCAAGAGATTGATGATGATGATGATGATGATGATGATGATAATGAAGACGACGTCGATGATGATGATTTTATATATAAGTATATATCGTAGTCGCGCACACACACACACACACACACACACACACACACACACACACACACACACACACACACACACACACACACACACACACACACACACACACACACACACACATAGACACGCGCGCACGCACACACACACACACGCACACACACACACACACACACACTCACACACACACACACACACACACACACACACACACACACACACACACACACACGCACGCACGCACGCACGCACACACACACACACACAGAAAACAATCCATCCGTTTTTTTCACTCACCCAAGGTAGGTGCACGAGTCGTCTCCTTCTCCTCCTCCTCCTCCTGCTCCTCCTCCTCTCCTTCAGGTATCTGCATTCCAGCTGTCTGGCCCGTCAATTCCTCCACAAAGCCTTCCTCTATTTCTGTCCTCTCTTCTCTGGTCTGAGGTTCTTCTTCAGTGCTAGGCACCCGTTCTCCGTCCGTCTGCGCCGCGACGTTTTCTGCTTCTTCTGTGAGGTCCTCCTCAGCTCTCTTTCCCTCAGTCTTCTGAGCATCTTGGGAGCAGAGGCAGCAACATTCAGCAACAATAACAAGCAACAGAGTAATCCAGCGGCGGTTCTGGAACCTCCAGACTTCGGAGAAAACATCATCTTTCGGTTAGTTGGTTTTCTTTCAGTCAACGGGTTCTAGAGTTGCGATGATGGAGTCGAAACGGTAAACAGAAATATAACGGTAAACAGAGGTATATGTCCTACCGCACGTAAACATTTATCTTTCAACAAAACTTGTTTTGATTAGTTTGTTGTTGGTGGTGGTATTTTTACCCCCTTTTCTTTAAAATTTTTTTAACTTTACCAAGCAGACGATCTGTCTGTGTGAATTCAGGGCTATGAATTCACAACTAACGAAGATGAACAAAAGTATACGCCACCACAGATTTTTTTTTTTGAAAAATAAAAACAAGCTTTCTTACTTTTCTTTTATTTTTTGGTGGACCACAACACTCTACTAGCTTACCTCCAGAATCTTAACCAACTAAAAACAAAAAAAGACTATGAACAAGTTATAGCAACACCGTTCAAAACAGCCACATTTTCTTGTTTCCTTTCCCTACAAACTGAAGCAGACGACAGAGAAAGAGAGAAGAAGACAAGCGACGGCGGCGATGGCGGCGATGGCTACCTAGGGCAGGTTCGCAGCCACTGATATCGTTCGTGTTCCGCCCCGTCCCTTTCCGACCGACCTTACGATAGCTATCACACCCGTCAGTGGTGGTGAGAGCAGGGTGATAACTGCAAGGTAGGCAGGCTGGTCCCACAAGGACGTACGAACGTACGTACGTACGTACGTACAGACACAGCTAGCCAAGTAGGACAACCGCGCGTCGGCTTCTTCATTAACTCCCTTGGTAGTAGACTTAAAGAGTTAGGAAAAGAAGGTGGGGAGGGGGGGGGGGGGGGGGGGGGTGAGGGGCTGGAAACTGTCCCGAATTGGGATCAGACCAGCAGGATATGGCCTAAAAATGATTTAAAAAAAAGTATTACGACACTTAAAGAGTCCTCACCGGACCTCTCGGTTAATGGTCTCTCATCCGAATGACTCTTGACATTCAGTTAGATTTTCTCGTCAAAGTGGGAAGAAAGGGAAAGTCTTGGAATCGAACCCAGAACTTCACGATTTACTTGTTAAAAGGTAAAAGGTAAAGGAGTCCCATAACCTATAAGGTCGTAGGGGAGCGAGGCGTCAGAGACCTCACTTCTCTAGGGCCAGCATATTGAGGGCGGCGCCCATCTCCTCTCCCTCGCTGCTTTACCTTCCCTGACCCTAAAGAGGGCAGGTACCCATTTACAGCTGGGGGAACTGGGGGAACTGTACTGAAGCCAAGGCGCGCAAACGGTCACCCATCCAACTGGTAACCACGCTCGACGCTGCTTAATTAACTTGGCTGGGGGAAAGCGAGTGCTCCGACCACTGAGCTATCCCGTCCCCATAACTTTGGTAGCAGAGCCTGGTTTACTTGTTAGGCATGTGAAAAAGAAACACCCAACAAAACCAAATCATACCATACAAATACGTCGGTAGATCTAGGCATTGAAAATCTGAGAAACTGGCTTTAATATCATTAAAAAATATGTATATATTTGCAAAATTTTAAATAATTTGAGCTTTTTTTTTGTTCGTTCCTTGATTCCTGGGCTAGAGCTACGAGGTTTACCAATGGTGAGATTTTTGTGTATGCGACCCCTCCCCACCCCGACCACCACTTTGATAGTGCATTCTGTTTCGGAAAATTGTCTGAACACCTGTGTGCATGCGTTTGTTTGTTTGGTTGTCTGTTTTTTAAATTGCCATCCGTTCCCACAGGTACGAAATGGCCTATTCTTCTGAAAGTCGGAACGGGTTTTTAACGTGTGCGCAAGATGTTCCGCCTACATTCGCACACGGGGGCCTCGGTTTACAGTCTCATCCGAAAGACTCTGACAGTCAGATAGATTTTCTCGTCAAAGTGGGAAGAAAGGGCAAGGCTGGGAATCGAACCCAGAACTTCACGATTTACTTGTTAGGCAGGCGAACGTCTTAACCGTCCTGCCACCTTTTCGCTTCATCTGAGCTTAACTCTTGAATTGAGCTTGAATAACTCGCGAATTTATTAAGGGAGTTAATCAAGAAGTGACAGCCCTGAGAGTTATGGCCTCTGTGGTCGGCAGGGGGATACTTTTTTCTTATGTATTCTTTTATTTCGAGGATAATGGAATAAGCACTCTTGTGCTTTTTTTACATACAGTCCCTGTGTATGTGTATGTGTGTATATTTCGTCATCCGTTCCCCTCGGCACACAATGGCCTACTCTTCCGAAAAGCGGAACGGGTTTTAACCTGTGCGCAAGATGTTCTGCGTGCGTTCGCATAAGGGACCTCGGTTTATAGTCTCATCCGAAGGACTTTTGGGGGAGTGGAGTCGGCACTGATATTTTACTCCAGAGGGAAAAAAACCCCCTCTTGAATGAGATTCGAACCCAGGTCAGCAGATCACGAGCGCATCACTCTAACCACCAGACTATTCCGCAGGTTTGATTAGATAGGGAGGCTGTTTGTTCATTGACCAATCTTTCAGCATGTCTCTAACACTGATCGAGGACATACCACACAATTAATCAGTTACCGTCCGAGCTGAAATTTGTGACCAGTGATTCTCTAGTATGCACAACCCGCCATCAAGTCGCAATAAACTTCAGATTGGTTTTTAAAATTTTTTATTAAGCGTGCTTTTTATGGCAAGAGAATGAGTTTGACTGGGTTTTTTTCTTTGTTTGTTTAGTTGTGCTTTTTTTAAGCGTGGTTTTATGGCAAGAGAATAAGTTTGACTGGGTTTTTTCTTTGTTTTTTTTTGTTGTTTACCCCCCCTCCTTTTTTTTCTCTTAACCTTGTAACTGCGTACGTTTTCCATGTCTAATTAAAGTAAGCTTTATACTCTTTGGAACCAAAAAATGTGCATCTCAACTCGATATAGTTTTCCACAAACCATCAGTAAGAAATACGTCCGGTTCAGCATGTGTGTACCTG
>CM054144.1:26457779-26465279 GCA_028751875.1 Rapana venosa | reverse complement strand
TCTTCTTCTTGTCACCACCTCCTTCTCGTCTATTTTCTGCCTTCTTGGTCCATTCTCCTGTCTTTTCTTTCCAGAAAGACTTAAAAGATTTTCTCTCCCGTGCTGAAGTCGGATGTGCTGGGCCTGACTTGTCAGGCGCTTAACGCAGCGCAACGCGTTTTCGCTCATATGACGGATAACAATAGTTGCTGTCTGAGCATTCGACGACGACGACGACGAAGAAGAAGAAGGAACTGGACCAGGAAAAACCAAACAAAAAAAGTCGATTTCTCTGCTTACAACAGGGATCCTTGTGGTTAAGTGGTTAAATCATCAGCCAGAGAAAAAACAACACCCAGACTCGATCCCTGGTTCTAGACACTTGGGGGAAGTAGCAGAAGGCAGTGATGAGTGCTGCTGACTTGGATGTGACAGCCCATCTAAAGTGTACAACTTTCAATACCAAACTACTTTTTGGGTTGAGGCTTCTTTTCTTAGACTTTCTTTCGTCCAGTTGTTCCAATATTTTTTTACGATTTCATATTTCTTACGTAGCCAATGATGTAAAAAGCAGCACATGAGTGCTTGTTCCACTATCATCGACATAAAAGAATAAAATAAAATATCTAAAACAAAGGAAACTGATTCCATTTGGAGTACTGTTGCGTTGTTGTTTCAGAATTGAAGGCCGAGCTCCGCTCATACCACAATAATCATAGGCCTATTTTACTTTTTATGACTTTTGATATCTGTTTAGAACCATAGAAGTTTACAGATATATTGCCATACATACATACATACATACATACAATACATACATACACATACATACATACATATATATTATATATATATATATATAAACACATATATCTATATAATTATATTCATTCACATCTCTTTGTACTTATTACACAAAAAAGCTGTAGGCACAGATTTGAATGTTTATTTACAGGCATTTCCAGCTATGTTACACGTAATATCGTCACAGTTTCACATACATATTTACAAAAAGTTATCAATTAGCGTACCTATATCATAACTACATATGCAGGTTCTCATTCACAGCCATTTTCAGTTTTGTCACATATTTTATCATAGCTTCACGTATTTATTTACAACAGTTTTCAATTTGTGTACAAACAGTACAGTAGTGTCAGCGGTATGTGGCTGCACATAGAAATAAGAAGCCATATACACCACAACTGAACATAGTTTTGTATTTGTAACCATAGCCGTTTTCACTTCTGTTACATACATTTTTGTACCGTTACCATTCACGGTTATTTTAAGTTATGTCAGTTGTTTTAAGTTATGTTCTATACACATATATTTTTTTCCCCACGTCCTCACATTTCTATTCACAGTCATCTTAGGGGGGACGGGATAGCCTAGTGGTTAGAACATTGCGCTCGCAATCTGACGACCCGGGTTCGATTCCCGTTCAAGGGGATATTTTCCTCTGAAGTTAACATAAGTGCAGACTCCACTCTCCCCAAAAGTCCTTCGGATGAGACTATAAACCGTGGCCCCGTGTGCAAACGCACGCAGAACATCTTGCGCACATATTAAATCCTGTTCCGCTTTTCGGAAGAGTAGGCCATTGTGTGCCGGTGGGACAGATGACAGAATTTACAAAACCGCATACACACGGGGACTAGATGTAAAAAAGCACATACGTGCTTATTCCATTATCATCGATATATAAAAGAATAAAAGAAAAATTAAAAAAAGGTTGTGTTATTCTTATTCTGTCCCCCCAGGTCAGAGCACAGCTACCCTAATCTTCTTCTTCCTTTTTTGTCATGTTTCTCCCAGGGGAGGTTTGACATTGATGAGCCTTCTCCATCTCTCTCTCTGTTTTGAGCTTCCTCCTTATTTATGCCCCTTTCTCTAAGATCATCTGCAATACAGGCAGCCCAGGTTTTGCTAGGTCTTCCCTTTGGTCTCTTTCCATCCACTACGAAGTTCATTGCTCTTTTTATGATGTGGTGGTCTTCTTTCCGTTGAACGTGCCCAAACCAGCGCAGTCTATTGGTACTAGCTACAGACTTCAGATCATCAACTCTGCACATTCTCCATAGTTCTTCATTCATGATCCTGTCTTCCCATTTGAACTTTGTCATGTAGCGTAGCATTCGGTATTCACAGCTCTTCAACAAACGTTCGACGGTTTTTGTGAAAACCCACGTCTCCGAGCCATACAGGAGAACAGGTCTGATGCAGGCCTTATATATATCAGGCAGCGTCTCTCCAGTGGGATTTTCTGATTTCCGAGCAGACTTGCCAATTCTTTCCATTTCTTCCAAGCACTCGCAATCCTGGTTCTGACAGCTAGCACAGCTACCCTAATGGTGGGGGGAAAATGGTCGCGTACGTAAACATCTCACCACTGGTGAACCTCGGAGCTCTAGCCGAAGAACGAAAGAAAACTATATACATGCATGCATCCTAAGCCATTTCCGTCATCAGAAGTCATCAGTTATTACACACAAGTTCTAGTCACAGTTTCTCCTGCAGTTTTAGTTATGTTACGCGCCCTCTAGGCATACCTTAGTTTTCACTTTTTTCAGTAATTACACACAAGTGTTAGCTGCAGTTTTACGTGCCACTTTACAGACATTTTTTTTTTTTTTATCTATGTCGCATCAAGTTTTTAGTCATAGCTTCACAATTCTATGAAGAGGCGTTTTAAATTATGTATGTACATGAAAGCCAGGGTTTCTAGTTTCTATTTGGAGACGTTTTAGGATATTAGATGCGTTGTTGTTATAGCTATATAAATATATTTACAGGTGTATTCTTTTTTGTCACATTATGTACATTGTAGTCGTAATTACATATCTATATTTACATGCAATTTTAGTTTTTGATACATGCTTTAAAGTTATTGATATATATAATGTTATTTACAGATACTTTAGTTTTGTTACATGCATTTATATTGTAGCTATACGTTTCTCTTTACAGAGAGTTTTGGTTATGTTACAAAGTGTTACAGTTATAGCTGTATATTTCTCTTTGTAAGGTATTTTTTAATTACGTTGCATTATGTTTTAGTCGTTACAGACATTACAGTAGCAGGTATATATTTCTATTTACAGGTATGTTTTCAGATAAGTTACAGGCATTACAGTAACAGCTATACATTTCTGTCTAGAGGTAGTTTATAGTTATGTTACAAGCAGTGGAATCATAGCTCCAGATTTCTATTTACAAAAGTCGTTTTAAGTTACACTGCATGCACGACAGTTACACAATTCTACAGATTTTGTTTTTAGATATATTACATGCATCACAATTGTAACTACACATTTCTATTTACAAGAAATGCTTTATGCTGCATAAATTATAATTATAAGTACACGATTCTATATACTTTGCTTTTAGTTATATCATATACATAACATTCGTAACTACACACTCCTATGTACAGGCGTTTTTAGTTATATTACGGGCTTTACAGTTGGAACTATATATTTTATTTACAATATATTTTTCCCTGTGCATTACAGCTATAAGTACAGGAAAAGAAAAAACAATGGGTGGCGCTGCTCTTGTGGTGACGCGCTCTTCCCGGGGAGAACAGCCTGAATTTCATGCAGAGAAATCTGCAGTGACTTAAAGTGGTATAAAAATAAAAAGTTCACAATTCTATGTCACTGTCACATGTACATTACCGTCACAACTACACAGTTTGCTGTTCAAGCATTTTAGTTATATTGCATGCAGCACAGTCATAGTTACATATTTCAAATTTACAGGTGTTTTAGTTATATATACATGCGTCAATATCATAACTACAGATCCTCTTTACATAGTTTTTTGTGATTACATTACTTGCATTATAATCATGGTACAATACATATAGTCACATACAAAATGCTAAATAACACGTACAAAATTATATAACGAATACAGTGCAACAGTGTACAATGCAGAATTATACAACAATATGGAATACACCAAAGCACAACGCACTAACAGGTTGTATTGAAAGACTATACTTTACTTACAAGTGGATCCCATACAAATGTGTATTCGCGTATTCTTGTTAATACACCCTATAGATTCCCTTTTGTTTTCAAGTTGCACAGGCAACTAAAATAAGTTACCCCCTCCCCTAAAGAAGCATGCAAACAAAACAAACAAACAAACAAACAACCAAATTGAATATTTATACGAAACAAGAGACAACTTTTCCTCCAAAAGAATTTTTTGAACTGCTGTCAGCCACCGCAGTCCAGTATAAACCAAAGTGAAATAAAATTTACAACAACGTCGACGACGACGACGACGACGACAACAACGACGACGACAACAACAGCAATAGCAACAACAGAACGTAAGGCACTTTACATTACACCAGTGATGGTTAGGATAGCCCTCAGATGGCACATAGATAAATGAAAAGTACTGCGGAACAAATAAGTAAGCTTTAAAAACAAACAAAACAGACAAATGAATAGATAAATGAATGAATACGTATTAAGCAAATGAATAAATAACACACACGCACGCACGCACACACACACACACACACACACACAACACACACGCACGCACGCACGCACGCACGCACACATACACACACGCGCGCGCGCGTACGAACGTATGCACGCACGCACGAACACACACACAATCACACACACAATCCTTCCCCCCCCCCCCCCACATACACACACAACCAGAACACAACACAACACAGCACAACACAACACAGAACAGCACAACAAAACACAACACAGCATAACGCAACACAGTGCTAATTTAACTATATAAAAAAAGACAAGAACTATTCCATAGGATTTCTCCTGAAACCCATTTCTCCCATAAAAAAATAAACGTTTTCACTTAAATAACAATCTACTTCTCTCTCCCCCCCCCCCCCCCCCCCCCCCCCCGTCTCAACCGAAATCTTTGTTGACGAATCCTTGCCGCATTCCTTCATTGTGCAGTTACATCAGCGTGTTTCAGCCACACCACAGTCTCTCCGAACCTAAAGCATAGGACCCTTTGTGCTTGGCCAATACAAGAAACACACCTTTCTTTCTTTACCTACAAGAGTTCGTAGACGCAGTTACTGCATCATGTTATTTCTCTGTTTGGAACAAAATCTCTCTGTCTCTTCTCTCTCTCTCTCTCTCTCTCTCTCTCTCTCTCTCTCTCTCTCTCTCTCTCTCTCTCCTCTCTCTGTCTCTCTCTTCTCTCTCCACTCCCTGTTAGGGCACACTGCATTTGATTTTTTTTCAGGTTGTGTCTTTTGGGCAAGTTGAACCTGGTGCGGAGCCCATCCCTGTCAAGGAACAGAACACATGCTAGGTATGGTCGTGTTTTCCTGTAACCTACCGAACGCTGACATGAAAAAACCCAAACCACCAACCGGATCTATGGGTGCGTATTTGATCTTCAGCATTCGTGTACACACAAAAAGGGAGTAGTTAAGGTGCAGGCAGGTGTGCGCTTAAAGTTGACACAGGACACCGTTAAAATCTCCACCCTTAATTCACCAGAAGCCGTTGTAGTCGAGATTTGAACCCACGACTTCGTGGACCCGTGGAATGGAAATCAAACGCCTTTATCCATTCAGCTACAACGAACGCGCTGAACATCACGGTGTCCCAATAACAGCATATACAACTCCTGCACCATCAGTCGATCTTGACTGTAAAACCACAGCTAAAAACCACGGAACAGATACAGCACCGCTCTCAGAAGCATCACCGGGTCAGTACAGCAGATCCATAGCTGAAGCAGCAGGAAGAGGAGAAGAGGGAGAAGGGGCGTGAGGACCTCCCCTGTCACCTTCCCACCCCCTACCCCTACCCCCTTCCCCCTCTCCCTCCGCCACCCCCAGAATCTGGGAGAAGAGTCTGAGAGTCTCCAGGGAGCTCAGCTGCCGTTCTTCTGCCTCCTGGCCGGGCATCCTGGACGACCTCAACATGGCACCCCCACCCCCACCCCCTCCTCCTCCCGCCCAGGCCTCGCTGACGTCACCCACGTCATTGACGTCATTCCAGGCGCTGTCGTCATTCCACGTGCCGGGCAGGCGTCCCCCGGTCTCCATGACGTGGTGATACAGGCGGCGGCGCTGCTCTGTGGCGTGGAGGTCGATCTCGATGTTGCGGGTCACTATGGCCTGGGATTTCCTCCACACGTGGAACTCGCGGTCCACGGGCAGGATCCTCTCCGCGATGACCTTGATGATGACGAAGGCCTTGCCGTCCTTCAGCAGCAGCTCGATGGTCTCGTGCACCGAGTCGAAGTTGGAGGTGTGGGAGGACTGGGCCCGGGAGCCGTCAGCGTGCGTCAGGTGGAGGTCCCCGAAGATGTCTTCGTGGTGGTGCTTCACGTCGATGTGCTGGTGGATGTCCTGGGAGTGGATGGAGGACAGCTTGGCCAGCAGGAGCGTGGACAGGTTCTGCTTGCGGCGAGGCCTCTGCTGCTGCTGCTGCTGCTGCTGCTGCTCTTCTGGAGAGAACATAGAAGATGGTTGCGGTTAGTGGATGGAACGACATTGTAGTAGGTAAAGGGGTAAAGGTAAAGGTGTCCCATAACCTATAAGGTCGTAGGGGAGCGAGGCGTCAGAGACCTCACTTCTCTAGGGCCAGCATATTGAGGGCGGTGCCCATCTCCTCTCCCTCGCTGCTTTACCTTCCCTGACCCTAAAGAGGGCAGATACCCATTTACAGCTGGGTGAACTGGGGGAACTGTACTGAAGCAAAGGCGCACAAACGGTCACCCATCCAACTGGTAGCCACGCTCGACGCTGCTTAACTTGGCTGGGGGAAAGCGAGTGCTCTGACCACTGAGCTATCCCGTCCCCTTCGACATTGTAGTATTAAAAAAAAGGTAGGGTTTTTTGGTTTTGGGGGGTTTTAGGTTGCTACGTTTGCAGATGAGGAGGTAAGATTGAAGGTGTGGAGAGACAGCCTTGTGTTTGTATTGGAGGAGCGTGTACATCTAGAGACTAGCGGAAACATGCAGACAGACAGGCAGGTAGGCAGGCAGGTTGGCTGGTAAGCACGCATCTACCGAGACAGGTATACATTCGCGCATGCATACACGCAGGCGCACGCGAGCACACGCACGCACGCACGCACGCACGCACGCACACACTCATACACACATATCTATCTATCTATCTATCTATCTATCTATCTATCTATCTATCTATCTATCTATCTATCTGTCTGTCTGTCTGTCTGTCTGTCTATCTATCTGCACAAGCACACACTTGCACCCATCTATATGCACACACAAGATACACACATGCATGTACATGTGTGTGCACGCACATACCTATACACAAAGGCACCTCCACAGAGAGAGAGATACACCTCGTATGCACGCATAAACGAATGCACGTCGTTTTGATCAAACAAGAAAAATAGATTCACATCCCCCTGCTAAAAGACCGACCAATAGTATCGGAAACAACAGCAACAATAATAATAATAATAATAATAATAATAATATATGGAATGTATATAGCGCTGAATCTTGTAAAAAAACAAACGA
>CM054144.1:26440279-26450279 GCA_028751875.1 Rapana venosa | reverse complement strand
TAACACAGCAGCACACAGTGTACTGGAGAGAATGAATGATCTCTATTTTCAAGGGGCTACAGAGTTCATATGCTTTTTTTTTTCATCCGGCCCTTGCCCTGATTAGGGACTATCAATAAAATACGCGCACACACACACACACACACACACACACACACACAACCCCAAAAAAAAATCCCAGAGAGAGAGAGAGAGAGACAGACAGACAGACAGACAGAGGGGGAGGGTGAGAGAGAGAGAGAGAGAGAGAGAGAGAGAGAGAGAGAGAGACAGACAGACAGACAGACAGACAGACAGACAGAGGGGGGAGGGAGAGAGAGACACACACACATACAAATACACGTACACGTGCGCGTGCGCGCACACGCACGCACACACACACACACACACTTGCATATACATTTGCATGTGTAAACGCACATAGACACACTCATGTGCACACGGACAGATGCACAGCTTTTGTTCTTTACATTAGATGAAAAAGAAACAGAATCAGAAACAAAGAAAGAATGAAAAGACGCCACTGATACTATTGACTATGTGTGGGGTGTGTGTGTGGGTGTGTGTGTGTTGTGTGTGCGTGCATGCGCGCGCGCGCGTGCGAGCGAATGTATGTGTGCGGGAATGCACGTGCATATGTGTGCATGTGTATGCATGTATGTACGCATTCTTCTTTCACTGACACCCCTGCGCTCTCTCAAACATGACACATAACATCCACTTGGTACAGTTCTAAAACGCGAACAAACAAAAAACAAACTTGCCCCGTTCCTGACGATAATCAGAACAGAGCAGCCATTGTTCCTGTATTTTAAAACTGGACATTGTTTGAATGTTTTAGAAGTTGTACGTTATTCATCCGTGTCTGTGGACTAAAAAGGTAGGTAGAATGCCTTGAACTCTGAACAGCTCACACACACACACACACACACACACACTGTACACATCCATCCACCCATACATACATATATACATACATACATACCTACATACATACATACATACCTACATACATACATATATACATGCATACATACATACGTACATACATACAAACATACATACATACATACATATAAATCCATACATACATACATGCATGCATACATACACCCATGCATACATACATACATACATGCAAATGCGGTAGTTAGGTGTGCTTTATAAAGAGACTGTAAAAAGACAGACTGACAGACAGGTAAAAAGGTGGAGAGACGGAGAGAGATACAGAGAGAGAGAGAGAGAGAGAGAGAGAGAGAGAGAGAGAGAGAGAGAGAGAGAGAGAGAGAGAGACAGACAGACAGACAGACAGGACAGACAGACAGGACAAAGAGAAATAGACAGATAGATAGACAAATACACAGACAGACAGACAGACAAAAAGAAACATACAGATAGATAGATAGATAGACAAATACACAACAGACAGATACACAACACAATACACATACACACACAAACACAACACAACACACACATATACCCACACACATTGCAACTGTATAATAATTGTGAGGTTATAAGATAACAAACAGTAGTATTCTCTTTCATTGTTGACATTTTATTAAAGGCGTGTTTACTTGCTGTGCTTAGTTCATCACTGAAGCAATATTTGTCTGAGCCATCGCTATTTTGGACACGGTGTTGGTTTTATGAAGAAGTCCACTATTTCAGTATGTGTAGTATACTAAAGTTATTATTATTTTATTTATTTATTATTCAATACTGTTTTCTGGCATAGTTTCCTAGTTATTTGTTAATTTTCCTAGGTACTTTGGATGTTTCTTACAAGTCTAAAATCACCAGAGATATGAAGACACGTCAAACTAAAGATATCTTCTCACACACACACATACACACGCACGCACGCACGCACATACACAAACAACACATACACACCCCACACCGCACACACACAAACAACACACCACCACCACCACCACTTCATACCAGCACCACCACCACCCATACCACACCAACCACAACAACCACCACTACTACAGCACCACCACACACACCACCACCACCACCACTACACACCACTACCACCACCAAACCTTACATCAACACACCCCCCTCCCCCACCCTCTCCTCCGTCTCCCCCAGTCAAATTCCCACCCACGCTCACCTCTATGTTTCTTGGTGACTCTCTCCACAGTCTCCCACGTGACGTCCTGCGTCACTTCCTGCCCAATGGCCTGGTTTCTCCTCTGCTCCTCCTGTTGCTGGAGCTCCATCTCCAGAGCCTTGTAGATGTCCGGGTCACTCTGGTACAGGGGGTTGTCTTTGTCCATGTGGAAGCTGCTGTCGAAGACGTTCATGTTGTGCAGGAAGTCGTCCTCCTCAGCTCGAGAATCATCCAGACGGTTCTGGATCAGGATCTTCCCATGAAGCACGCGCAAATCCTTCTTCTCCTCCTCCTCCTCCTCCTGCTGCTCATCGGGTAAGGCTTCTGGCATGAGGTGGGTGCTATCCTGACGGAGTTCGTAGCTCGTCTCTTCGTAGACTTCTCTCTGGAACTGGCCTGGGTTGTTTGCCGGGAGGTCTGCTTCGTCCACACTTCCTCTCGAATAGTGATGGGTGTTTTCGTTGACGAAGACGGGTTTGGCAAAGTGGAGCTGGTCGCTGGGAGACTGCACAGGCGACCCCACTCTCCAGGGTTGGGCCGAGGTCCATGAGTTCTGGCTGAAGGATTGCTGCTGGGCTTCATTACCGTACACGGCATGTGTTTCACTACGAACGTTGTCGTTGTGACGGGTGAAGTTCGCTGTGTGTGCCTGCCACGTTCTGTCCTCGTACAAGGGTTTGGGCTCAGGTGGAGGGGAGGTGACTCTTGGCTTGATCTGATGTAGACTTATCCTCTCCTCCGTAACGGAATCAAAATCACGTAGAGAGGCAGTTGCTCTTGCAGTGCTCTGACCATAATGAGATTTGCCATCAGCAAAAGTAGGAATGTTGTCGTAATCTGGAATGCTGTCGTACTGAATAGGACCTGTTGGATGGCGAAGATGAGCCGTTGTGCTGACGTTGTAGACTCTGTTGCCTGCAGTGGTCGCCATGTCTGTTCCACCGCTTGATGACACACGCTGTCTGGTAGCAAAAGACTGGTTCAAAGAGTCGCCCCTGTCTTGGTTTCTCTCCAGACGAGTCTGTCCCGACACATCTGAATGTACAAACCCAGCAGACTCCGAGCTGATCCTTTTCAGTTCAAGATGGCTGGTATGGGTGTTAGAAACTGTGTCAACTTCTCTCTGTGCGTTGATATTCACGGCAGGGGATTTGACAGAAGTGTCAACGTGCAGAGGTTTGGTCCAGTGTAGCGCAGAGGTGTTTGTGTCCGAACTGTCCTCTGGAAATGGGATAGAGTGATGCTGTGTGACTCCTGCAGGGCTGCTAGTCCTTCTAGGTCTGTCTGACAGGCTCTCATCAAAGGATGGCTGGGCAGTGTAGGGCGTGGCCTGCTGACCCAGCATCTGTTTGTCTGTCATGTTGCTGTCATCCATCATGGGAGGTTCGCGTGCAGGCAGTGTGTGGAGTACTTTAAAAGCGTGCCTACCGTTTTCGTCCTGTCTTCCTGGGGATGACAGAGATGGTTTCAAAACAGTGTGACCGTGTTTTCTCTCCAGCTCACGTGTTCCATCTTCTGCTGTCGTCATTTTGCTGACCCGGTACATTCTTTGATCCCCTGCACTGTCTTGACTTCTCTCCTCTGCCATTTGACCATGCAGCCTAGAGACTTGGTAGTCCGCTGGGGCAGGGGTGGTGGGGGTATGTGGGGGGAGAGAGAGATGAACGCTGCTGAGCGAACCTGTGGAGTTGGCTCTCTTTGTGGCGACCCCAAAGTCCACTTTAGCCTCGGATCGGTAATGTCTCCCACCATCTACGCCAGAGTCATCGTCAGAGTCACTGGTTGAAGAAAGAATCCCGTGCATACCGTGCTCAGTTTCCTTCCGTTGGAGTCGTTCCCTTTTTGTCTTTTCCTCTGCCAGTGGACGACTGGACAAACGTCTGCCGAACAATGACTGGCTTAAATCAGGACTGCTGACAGACAGCTGCCCCGTCTTCCATATGGCTGAATCATGATCGCTGTTGCGTTGCTGGAAAATGGCATCCTGCAAATGATTGACAGGGTCTAACTGGCATTCAATTGCCGTACCTTGTGTCCTTTCCAGACCACTGTAAATGACGTGGTGAGAGGGGGGAGGATTGGCGGGGAGGATGGAGGAAACAGTGGAGGAAAGGGAGGTGTCAGGCTGAACAACAATACGGTAGGGCCGTTCATCTGTGGGCGAGCCATCACAAAGTGAGGTGGCTTTTGAAGTCTGTGACCCATACTGGCTGTCATTATCTCCAAATGACGTATTGCTCATAGACATGGAGTCAAGAGGCATGCTGTTTGGCAGTGACATATTCAGAAGTAACGTTTTGGAAGATTTTCTCTTATTTGACTCAACTGGAGCAATTTCAAAATGTTGTTCATGACTGCTTTCATCATTGAAGCTGTTTTTAACATCCAAAGAATGAGGTGTGTGCTTTTCTTCATCATTTTTTTCCAAGTCAGAAACACGGTCATCTTTGTTTTCCTTGTGATCTTCACGAGATGAAACAGACAGACCACTGTTTCTTGTTTTCTTGGAATCAAGATTTGATGAAAGACTGGACTGTTTCTGATCTGACACTTTTGACGACTTGTGGCGAGAAGTCTGCTTGACCTGTGACTTTCCATCTTCAACGGTCTTCTTGTTTTTGGCATCCTTTGGAGAAATGCCTACACTGAAACCTGATGTAAAAGTATCACGCTTTGTCTCAGTGTGTGTAACGTCTGCCTTTTGTTCCTTAGAGCAGTCAAGTGCAGTGTGCACTGAGACAGTGTGCGAGGTGACAGGCACTACAGAAGTGCCGGTGACCACTGAATGTTTGGAGGAAGACAGACTGTCAGTGGAAGGAAGACTGTCCTTCTTCTTGGTTGTGGTGATGGCAGCACTGGGGGATGGACTCTCTGTTTTGGCCAGGTGAATACTTGACACAGATGTTCGTTTCTGGGGCAGGCTGGAATCTGTCTCTGGTGTGTGTCTGGTTGTAGCTGTTGGCAAGACGCTACTACTCTTTCCACGTTGCTTTGATGACGTTGGTTTTTGCGCCTGTTATCTGAGACCGACGATTTAGGGTTTGACTGAGAGGGAACCTGGCTGGCCGTTTTACTGGACCTACTTCTACTATCACTTTTGATGGCCGGAAGTGATGTACTTTCATCACGCGCATGCGCACCGTCTTTCCTTGTCACTGACACTGTTGGAGAACGTTGCTTTACACTGATATTGCCCGCCACCACGTCCATTTTGAAAGTCCTCTCCCGCGATGGCTCTTGTGTCTTACGTTGCTCATGTAAGGTTTTTGAAGCTGATTTTTCTCGAGAAGCTTTTTTCCTCAGAGCAGACTTTTTCTTCACTTCATCTGCAGGACTGGACAGTGAAGCATCACTGGTCTGTGTAGTGGTGCTTAGGTCAGCGTTCAGACTGTTGCTGCTAGCGTCAGAACTCACACCTTTTGTTTCACGATGGATTTTGTCCCCTGGGATGTTATCCTTATAACCAACAGAACTGTCTGTCACGGTTGCTGAAGGGACTGGCATCACTTCTTTCTCACTGGTATCGCTATTGTTCTCTGCGCGTGGAGGAGGGTACATTTCATCCCTGTGTTCTGTCTTGTTCTTGGGAGCTAACGTGATGTTGGAAGAGATCAATAACTGAGAACCAGTTGTCCTGTTAGTTTTTCCTTTGTTTTCTTTAGACATTTTCCTGTCTTCCTGGCCAGCGTTTTCTGTCTGGCGGACTGCACTGTGATCCTTAGTGGAATCTGGAGATACCGTGTTTATATCAGTTGTTAACACGGTCACACTTGTAACAGGTAGACCTGTTTCAGCCTCTCTTACACCACTGTCTTTGCATTCCAAATACAAACCACGGCTGTCTTCTGCTCCTGACTGCCCAGATTCATGGCTACTCACTTTCGGAGAGGAAATTTCTAGACTGCTCCTGTTGGTATCCTTACAGTGCAGCTGTCTGGCTCTGCGAGCGGCCTCTGGACTGATGCTGGCATTAGAGTCCAGCTGTATGTTGTCCAGGATGCTCAGGAAGTCAACAGGGTTTTGCTCATTCTCCTTTTTCACTGTGTCGAGGGCGGGGGAGGACTGACAGTCTGTGAGCGTCTCCTGGTCTGCTCGCCTTGTTGTTTCTTTACGGCAAACAGGCGGAGTCTGCAACGAGTTTACAGACAGATCGTGACGCACAGCGCACTTCTCCGCGCCCTCGTCTTCGCTCAAAACGCTGCCGCGACATGATTCAGACTGCTGCAGGCCAGACGTTGTTGTAGGCGAGAGCAGCGTGCTGGGGTTAATTCTAATCACTTTTCCAGTTGGGCTATCGGGGCTCTGCCCCCCTCCTCCTTCATTCTCCTCCCCCGTGTCATGGTGACGGCAGTGGCCAGGCCACATAATTGGCGGGGAACTTTTTCTGTCAACATTGCCAACGGCTCCCCCCTCCCCTTCCCTGCCATCCCCCATCCCTAACTCCCTCCCCTCCCGCTCTGCCGCTATCCTAGGAGGAGGGGAGGTGTGGGGTAACAGTGTAACGGTGTAACAGTCGTCTGTTACAGGAGGATGCGTCAGGCTGGGCTGTGGGGTCTCCTGGTGCAACCCTGTGTTGCTGTCAGTGCGGGAGCGTGCCGGGTTTGAACGTCTGCCCCGGTGACGAGGTTTCGTTGTCAAAAGTATGTTCTGAACAGAGGTGTTGTTCACTGTCTTTTGTTCACATTTCTTACCAGGATCTTCAATTGTTTTAAGCGAAACAAAACAACTTGCTGCTGTTGTCGTGTCTCTGTTTTCCATTGTTTCTGAGGCTGGTAAAGTTGACAAACCTGTTTCCACTACCACTGCTGCTGCACATAAAACTGAAGGAGCTGTCACTGTGGCGTGAGACGAACTATCAGCTGTATGAGCCAGTGAAGGAACGGAAGCTGCAGGGGATGCTGCAGTGTTGATAGAAATGGACTCCATACCAGGCGATAACTGGGAATTGTATGTTTCCCTGTTTGAAGTAGCAGTTTGTTCACATTCAGTCTCCATCTGGCCTGTAGTGATAGACCGTAAATCGTCACTTTCAGTGGGGATGCTTTCTAGCATAGCTGTAACTGCCAGTTCCTCTTTGAAGAGAGCGTCGTCCTTTTCATCGCCTTCTTGTGTATGTATGTTTAGACTGGTTTTGTCTGCTGCAGTGCTTTCTTTTTCACAGGACGGTTCCTCACACTGGGTGGAAGGCGGTAAAGAAAGGACTGCTGAGGGGATAGTGGAGCAGGGGGGACTGTGGAGCCTCTGAGCTTGCTCCAGGTCATACTCATTGTCGGAGGACGTCATGCTGTAGCTACTGCCGCTGTCGTCTGCTTCGTCTGTGCAGCTGAGGTCATGGGGGGAGCGTTGTTGATGTCTCCTGGGCCTCATCACCAGCTTGTCCTGTTCCTCCTCCTGTTTCTTGAACAGCTCCCTCAGCTCGTCCACATGCCCGGGTTTGATCTGCCTCCTGACGGTCTTCACGCTGCCTTCGTACTTAGTCACCTTGGTGGACTTCGCCCTCCTTCTGGACCTGCTCCTTGACGTCTTCTCTTGGCATTGAGGCTCTGCCACAGCCTGCTTCGTGAACGTGATGAGGCGAGAGGATGTTTCTGCTGTTGATGGCTCTGATACCAGACTGTTGTTTTGGGGCTCATCAACAGGACCAGGATGGTTGCTCTCCAAGGAGGCAGACTGAGAAAGACTTGGTTGAATTGCATGGGTTACTGTAGGGTCCAGTGATTGTGCTGTAGATGGAAGAGAGAAAGCAGAGTGAGAGCTGTGGGACACAGTGGTGTGTGATTCAAGAGCATCGTTGAGGTCACTTAACGCAGCTTCTGTTGAAATACTGTCCTTGCTATTTTCTGGTTCTTGTTTCAACGATTGAGAAAGTTGGGCAGATGCATGTTTCTGTAGTGTACTGGTGGGGTGTACCCGGGTAGACTGTTGGGTGGGTGATGGGCAGTGAGGGGGGTCAGGTGGAGGAGAATGACGGAGAGCAGTCTCAGCCTCCACCTGCTGGTGTGTTGCATTTGTGCTGTGGCTTGAGGCATGCCTGGCAGAGATCCTTGCCTGTCTGTGTCTTTCCTTGCTAACAGCCTTCTTTTCCTCTGTTGGCGATGCTAGCCGTGTTGCTGTGGTGTCTGTGGTTTCCAGTGCCAGTAGCATTGCTGTGTCCGTTGATGGCTTGGGTAGCCCTGTTGGTGTTGTGGCTGTGTTGTTGACGATGTCATTCAGAGCTGGAGACGTCTTCGTACCAGAGGAAAAGCAGCCGTCTACAATAGAGGCATCATGAGACGAGACGACTTCCAGGCTTGAACCATCGTAGTTTACTATCGGTCGGTCATCTACCTCTGTTGACGTTGAGGGTGACGTTGTTTGATGGTGAGAAAGACGTGAAACAGGAGCATCAGATGGAGGAGTCGTTTTCGTTTCTGTTCCTTGCTGGGGTGATGACCGGAGAACAATCTGAGAAACGGACTTTCTTGCTCTGTTCTGAGCATTTGCCTGTAGGTCACTATCTGTTCTTGACAAGTTCTCACTTTGGGCAGAGGTACCATTAGCGCTCTCCATCTTACCTGTATGGGAAGACGTTGAAAGGTTGGTTAAAGACACAGCCCTTGTTGAACACACAGGCGACGGGGCTGACCTGTTCCAGAAAGCGCGCACTTCAGAAAAATGCGACGAACGAGGCAGGTCTCGAAGTGAAGAACTTCTTTCCACGGCTTTGGACGAAGGCCTCCAATTGCCCGAGGAGAAGTCTTTATCAGAAACAAAGGAACGAGGTCTTGAAGGTCTGGACCTAAAGATTGCTGATGAAGCCTGTGCATTATTCACCACAGAATCTGATTTCCTTGACGAAGACTCAAGAGAGTTTCTTCCAGACGACAGTGATGAAGGTCTTAGAATGACACTATAGTCAGAACGACCGTGTTCTGAGGTCGGTCGCTTTGGAAGCTGGCTCTGTGATGCCTTTCTTCTCAGAACCACCTCCCCAGAGTCTTCAGAGACCTGCTGTGGAGGCACATCCTTGACACATGCCGGGGGTATAGAGACCTGAGAAGCAGCATTCGTGTTCTGAGCATCCCCATTCTTCACCCATCTTGTCCTCCCCTCGCCTTCTCCCCCCTTCAGCTGTTCTCTCCTCGCAGTGACGTGGCTGTGACGGCCAATACGGAGCATGTTCATATCTCTCAGAATTTTGTTGGGGATTTTGGGATCCCTGGTTGCAGATCCTTGAGAGCTGTTGCTATCCGTTTGGCTGCTGTCGTCACCGTTCTTGCCAATGTCGTCCACTTGACAGTCATGACCATTGCTGTGGCTAGTCTGGACAGTTTCAGCGTCATCGATGTTGTTGTTGTTGCTGTTGTTGTTGTTGTTGTTGTTGTTGCCCGTTGTTCGTGTGGTAGTGGTGATGATGGTGGTAGAGGCAGCAGGGATGGATGCAGGGGACACGATGTTGATTTCTCTGAAGGCAGTGGACCCATTGCTGAGAGAATGGAGTTGGGGCTGACTTTTAGACAGTGGCGTGGATCTGTAACGTGACAAGAATGAAACAAAACTGATATGGGTCCAACGAAATAACCCTGAACCCAAACAGAGAGATAAAAAAAATAACAGAGGATACACCACAGCTCTCCAGAAAAAAAGCTAACGCCCTGAAATCAAACAAAGAAACAGGCAGGCAGACAAATAAGCAAACAAACCAGCCCCCGAAGCACTTTTCCACACTCATTTGAAAGGAAACAAACTAACAAACTAACCAACGAACCATCAAACCAACCAACCAACCAACCAACCAACTAACCAACCAACCAACCAACCAACTAATCAACCAACCAACTAACCAACAGACCTACCAACCAACCAACCAACCAACAAATCAACCAGCCAGTC
>CM054144.1:26430279-26432779 GCA_028751875.1 Rapana venosa | reverse complement strand
ATTCTTACATTCAAATATTATATGAGTATTAGAAATATTCTCACCACATAGACATTTACTGTTTCTACTGAATTTGGTTACTAATGCATTAAGTTTGATTCTATAAAACAAACTATTCACTCTTCTTGCTGTGGAGATATTTGAACAAGCCTTAGAATGGCTCACAACTCTTGCTTTATCAGTTTTGATGACAGATCTGTTTAGAAATCTCTCTTTTAGGTGATACGTTTCTGTGACCTTTTTCCATGATGTTTGTTCTAATAAGTGGTAACCCTCTTGTAATGATAAAGGTACGTGCAATGTTGCTGATTCCCGTTCATGCTTTGCTCCTCTTTTAGCAGCTCTATCAGCCCACTCATTTGGAAAGAATCCACTGTGTGAAGGCACCCAACAGAAAGTGACACTTGTGCCCTTTAAGGTTAAAAGGTGTATGACATGATTAATCTCTAATGCAATGTTTGAAGTTTTCTTGTACCACAAGGATTTTAAAGCGTACAATACCGACTTAGAATCAACACAAATAAGGATTTGTAATATACACAATGGCAAATCAAGAACATAATTTAGAGCCATTAAGACTGCTACTAATTCCGCGGTAAAAATCGAATGATGTTTACCAACATAGAATGATTTTTCAATTTTTAAAGATGGTATAACAAAAGCTGAACCTGTTTCTTGATTATCCAGACGTGATCCATCTGTATAAATTTGTAAATGATGAAAATACTTATGATGGATGTGGGATCGAACATCAGAAACCATAATGTTCAGAACATTGGTGTGTGTGTGTGTGTGTGTGTGTGTGTGCGTGCGTGTGCGCGCGCGCGCGCGCGCGCGTGTGTGTGTGTGTGTGTGTGTACGCGGTGCGTGTGTGTGCGCGCACCTGGGTTTGTGTTTGTGTATGATAATTTTTTAAAGCTATCTTGGAATGCTTATAACAATCTGAAATGTAGTTTTCTTATGTCTTGTGAGATGATTATAGGTATCAATGTGCCTGTCAGTATTGTATTTGCCCTTCATGGGATGATTAAAGTGCTTTTGACTTGACTTGACTTGACTTGACTTGACTTGACTCCCCCGTGGGGATGCCGGGGGCCTATCAGTATAAATAGCATCTCCACACTCTGGAAGTTCTGTGCTAGAAATTTCCTCTTTTCTATCATTCTCTTTGCTTCTGCCTAGTTTCTTTTTCTTCCTGTCGCCTCCTTCTCCTCCTTGTCTATTTTCTGCCTTCTTGGTCCTTTCTCCTGGGTTATTTAAAAAAAACAAAACAGAAACACTTAAAAAACAACAACAATTCTCTCTTACTCTCTTATGCCAAAGTCGGATGCGCTGGGCCTGACTTATCAGGCGCGTAACGGCAGCGTGACGCATTTTCGCTCATATAACAGACAGCAATTAGTTGCCTGTCTGAGCGTTCAATGACGAAGAAGAAGAAAAAGAACCTACAACGTAGGATGATGATAAGGATGAATAAGCTCGTTGCTCAATCCATTCACCAATTGTGTTCAGAAGCATCACATTTCTGGCTTTCGCGTCGCCACACACGTTTTCATGTAAACGAGGGGGGAAAAAGGAAGAAAAAATAGCTGGGTCAGTTACACCAAAAGCAACAACAACAGCCACAGTTTAAGAACAAAAACCTATCTCAAAAGTATATGCATACGATAGTAAGGAAAACATAAGAGGGGATGAAGAAAAGATAAACTTTGATCCAAAAAAAAAAACCCAACAAAAAGAAAAACCCAACCCACAGAAAAGCTTACCAGCATGTTCATCATACAAGAACATCTGTCTGACTGTCTGTCTGTCTGTCAGTCTGTCTGTATGTATGTCTGAATGTAAGGAAGAAATAAGAACGGATGAGGAAAAGATAGACTTTGACAAAAAACCAACAAACAACAAACAAAACACACACACACACCACACACTACACCCCCCCCCCCCCCCCCCCCCATACACCCTACACCCTTTACTACACACACACACACACACACACACGCACGCACGCACACACACACACACACACCACTACACGCACACACACACACACAAACACTACACTACCCTGCCCCCCCCCCCCCACCCCAACACACACACTCCCTCCCCCCCCCCTCCCACCACCACACACACACACACGCACTCAAGCTTACCTGCATGTTCATAATACGCAGAATTCTGGATTCTGCTGAAATAAAAACTGAACGTAGAACAAACTATGTAAGTATTGAAGTGTAGTGTAGTGTAGTGTCGTGACACAGGGGGAAGAGAGTGATCGGCTGTATTAGTTGTCCTCCTGTACCAGCCGGTGCGCTAGCTAGCTAGTTGTATATACATACAGCCTGTCTGTCTTGACTGGGTCTGTGTAGGTGTCTGTGTCCGTGTACTAGATCATTATGTATGTGTACGTGGGCGAGCACTATGCGCTCATAGACTGTATGAAGATTTACACCACTTCTTTTGTCAGCGCCTCTCTCTCTCTCTCATGATATTATCTGTG
>CM054144.1:26407779-26425279 GCA_028751875.1 Rapana venosa | reverse complement strand
TATACCGAGGTCCCGTGTGCAACACGCATTTAGCGCACGTAAAAGAACCTACGGGCAACAAGAGAGTTGTCCCTGGCAAAGTTATGTAGAAGAAGAAAAGCTCACTCCTGATAGGGGAAACTTGTAGACTGGAAAAGCAAAACACTACTACTACTACTACTACTACTACTACTACTACTACTACTACTACTACTACTGGGTGGTGCTGCACTTGTGGCGACGTGCTCTCTATCCTGGGGAGAGCAGCAGCCCAAATTTCACGCAGAGAAAATGTGCCAAGGCTTAAAGTGGGTATACGTACACAAATACAGAATTCTAAGATGGTCTTGGGGACGGGATAGCTCAGTGGTCAGAGAACTCGCTTTCCCCCAGCCAATGGCAGCGTCGAGCGTGGTTACCACTTGGATGGGTGACCGTTTGTGCGCCTTGGATTCAGTACAGTTCCCCCAGTTCATCCAGCTGTAAATGGGTAGGGGCCCTCTTTAGGGACAGGGAAGGTAAAGCAGCGAGGGAGAGGAGATAGGCGCCGTCCCGCCCTCAATATGCTGGCCCCTGGAGAAGCTGAGGTCTCTGATGCTTCGCTCTTCTACGACCACATAGGTTACTGGGACACCTTTACCTTTACCTAAGGTGGTCCTCATAACGGGCTCTGGTCTGTCTGACTATATTTCACGCACCTCCTTTTTAAAAATTAGATTTATTTTTCAAATAGATTACAAAATACAAAAACCGGGACACGCCCCCTCCCCTCCTACAAGCACACAAACTATAAACAACAGCAAAAACAACAAGCAAGCCACTAAAAAAAATATCCCCCAAAACTCATAAGAGCAAAAACAAGACCAGTGTCACCATTACCAACACCCCCCTTTTCTGAAGGATTCATACATTGTGTATAGAGGAAACATGGACACTGAGGGGTCCACACACTTCCTTCTTCGTCACCGTAAACGGGCCCTGTAAGAGAGTGAGAAAGGCCGAGAAAGCTAAACATTTGACCCCAGCATACTCATATTGGACAGCTGACCGACAGCTCCCCCCTCCCCACCCCCACCCCCACCTGCCTCTTTACCCCCGGCCCTCATGATCCGCCCCCCTCCGCCACTCCCCCCCCTCCCGTTCTGTAGACTGTTCTACCTGACATCAGTTATGATTTATGAAGGCTGACAGGACCTTGTCAGAGATATTTACTCTGCGCATTTGTCTCCCCTTGTAGGGTTGTTTCGTCAAGGAGAGCTGAATTATCTCCTCTAGAATATCAGGCATATTTTTGTCCAGCTGTGTGTGTTGTCAGACTTTGAGAGAGCGAGAGCGAGAGAGAGAGAGAGAGAGAGAGAGAGAGAGAGAGAGAGAGAGAGAGAGAGAGAGAGAGAGAGAAATGTGTGTGTGGCTGTGTGTGTGTGTGTGTGTGGTGTGTGTGTGTGTGTGTGTGTGTGTGTGTGTGTGTGTGTGAGAGAGAGAGAGAGAGAAGAGAGAGAGAGAGAGAGAGAGAGAGAGAGAGAGAGTGTGTGTGGCTGTTGTGTGTGTCTCTGCGTAAGAGAGAGAGGAGAGTGGGACGGGGAGTGTGTGTGTGTGTGTATGTGGCTCTTTCTCTCTCTGTAAGTATGTGTGTGTATCTCTACGTGTGTGTGTGAGTGTGTGTGTGAGAGAGAGAGAGAGAGAGAGAGAGAGAGAGAGAGAGAGAGAGAGAGAGAGAGAGAGAGAGAGAGAGAGAGAGAGAGAGACCCACCGACATACACACACACACGCTCGCGCGCACGCACGCACGCACTCACACATAAACAGAGATACAGAGACAGACAGACAGATAGACATTGAGGCATACAGACAAACACACACACACACACAACACACACACACACACACACACACACACACACACACACACACACACACACACACACACACACACACACACACACGAGTCACACACACACAGAGTCAGACACATACACACAGACAGACAGATGAGCAGAGAATTCATCATACATGACGAGCACCTGACATCTCGAAATGTTGACAGTGCCTCCTGTGTAACCTGCCTATGGCTCCTCTTCTCCCACCACCCCCACCCCTCTCCCATGCCTCCCCCCCCCCCCCCACTCCCTTTCAATTCTTCTTCATCCTCTTTACCTACACGATACCGCTAACAAGATAAACACACCCTTGATGCAATATTTGTAGAAGAGGTGTGGGAGTTCACCTGCCTATCAGTTCTTTTCTTTTAAACATATAACCCCCCCCCCCCCCCATACACACACACACACACACACACACACACACACACACACACACAACACACACACACACACACACACACACACACACACACACACACACACACACAAATTGGAGAATAAGATATTGGAAAAAAAAAAGGAGAGAGAAAAAATGACAAGAGGTAAGGATGGGGAACAGTTTGGGAAGAAAACAGGATGCTAAATTTTTTAAAAACTCTTTTCTTTTAGGAGTTCCCTTTTCAAAGGTTTTGGTTTTTTTGGTTGGTAGGTTGGTTAGTTAGTAATTAAGTTAGTTAGTCAGTCACTCAGTCAGTCAGTTAGTTAGTTAGTTAGATAGATAGTTAATCAGTCAGTTAGTTAGTTGCTTGCTAGTCAGTCAGTCAGTCAGTCAGTCAGTCAGGCGGTCAGTTAGTCAGTTAAATAGCTAGTTAATCAGTTATTTTGCTTGCTAGTTGGTTGGTTGGCTAGTCAGTCAATCAGTCAGCCAGTCAGTCAGTTTGCTGGCTAGTTTGGTTGGATGGTTAGTGAGTTGGCTGGTTGGCTAGCCATTTAACTAGTTTTTCTCTGTCTTTGTAGATTGTTGGTCTTTGCTATTGGTTGGTTGGTTGGTTGGCTACTTAGCTATCAACCTAATTAGTTATTTAAATCGTTAAGTAGTTAGTTATTTAGCTAGTTACGCAGTTTCTTTCTATCTATCTATCTATCTATCTATCTATCTATCTATCTATCTATCTATCTATCTATCTATCTATCTATCTATCTATCTATCTATCTATCTATCTATCTATCTATCTATCTATCTATCTATTCATCTATCTGTTTATCTATCTGTCTGTCTGTGTGTGTATGTGTGTGTGTGTGTGTGTGTGTGTGTGTGTGTGTGTGCGCGCGTGTGTAATATGTCATGATGAATTGAGACAAAGCAACTAAATTCCTGTATAATTATCATTTACAAAAAAAGCTCTCGTCTTTATTTAAAATCATTGAAAAATATATCTATTGACACTAACTGCCTATATGAAAGAAACTAACCAGGTTTGCTTTCAGAAATGTTTAAAAGGAAGTAAGGACGCAAAAAAAAGAGAAAAAGGAAAGAAAGATCCATACAGACTGTAACAAAGTCATGGTCAAATTCCACCTGACTGTAAGAAACCTCCCATGCGCCAATCACCCTTCAGTGGACAGTGTAACCGCAGTGGTTATAAAGGCACAGGTGTCCCGTGACCTATGTGGTCGTAGGGTAGTGACGTATCAGAGACCTCAACTTCTCAAGGGGCCAGCATATTGAGGGCAGCGCCCATCTCCTCTCCCTCGCTGTTTTACCTTCCCTGACCCTAAAGAGGGCAGGTTCCCATTTACAAAAGCTGGGTGAAGTGGGGAACTGTACTGAAGTCAAAACACGCAAACGGTCACCCATCCAGGTGGTAACCACGCTCGATGCTGCTTAATCTTGGCTGGGGTAAAGCGAGTGCTCTGACCACTGAACTATCCCGTCCCCAAGTGGTTATACCCCCACACCTTCCCTTCCCATCCCCCATAAAAAAAAGCTGGAAGGACATAGTTTAAAACTCCGTACCTTTTACGCACGAGTGCGCCTAAATAAATCGTTTGAGAGGCTTGGTGATCACAGGAGATGACTCCAGTCATTCGGATCGGCGTGTATTATCCGCAAACCGTGAAAGACAGTACAAGTAGTAAAGTAGAGGACGTGTGGGGGGAAAATCGTATGTCTCGGACAACGTCAAATGGCCATTTAAACATTTCTGGCAACTACTGACCATGTTTCGTGCGAATGTGAGTGGACCAGAGTTGATACTACACTATGAAGAAAAAATAAAAAGGTTAACGCTGGGGTGATTTCTTTCCAGATCTGTAGTTATTGTACTTCGAGGTTTTCAGGGGTCTATATGGAATTTGTCAGGGGTTCTTTAAAGAAAGGATCCCATGCACACCATATCCTTAGGGGTTAATGGTTCAAGCTGCATGCTGGTTTAGAGGAGACTGGGTTTGATTCTTTCTGGCGGTGTCTTATCTCTATTGCATGGTTAAAAAAAAGAAAGAAAGCAAACAAACCTGACTTGATTTGCCATGGATGGATCCTGTGTGTGTAGAGTTTACTATGTTATGAGAATTTAGTATGGAACTTTTCTCCCCCGTGGTAAAATGCCGGCCGCCCTTTTAGTATTAACATCCCCACCTTCTGGAAATTTTGCGCTAGGAAAATTCCCCTTTTCTATCACTCCTTTTGTTTCTATTTTTACCCCCTCCCCTCCTCTCTTTCTGTCTACCTGTGTGTGTGTGTGTGATTGTCCGTCTGTCTGTCTGTCTGTATCTGTCTCTGTCTGTCTGTATCTCTCTCTCTCTCTCTCTCTTATTTTCTGTCTACCCAAACCCATTCTCCTGCCTTTCTTTCATGCAGATCTGCAAAATCTTCTTTTCTTACGAACTTTTTCTCACGAGCTGTCCCTGAAGTCAGAACGTGTGGGCTGAGGCCAGCGGGCAGACTATAGACCTCCTGCAGAGTTACAAGCACAGGAGAAGACCAGACACTGTATACGCATTCTCTCCCAATATGGAGCGATGCAGAAGAAGTGGAACTGCACAGCAGAATACAGTACAGTACACTTGAGCACTGGAGTGTATATACAGTACAGAACGGACTAACTAAACTAGGCGGGGGGGAAGGGGGGGGGGGGCGGTGTAGGGGGGGGGGGGGGGGGGCGGTTTTTTAACCACTAACTAACTAACTAACTAACTAACTAACTAACAAAACAAACTAACTAACTACTAACAACGAACGAACGAACGAACGCACTAACTAACTAACCAACTAACCAACCAACCAACTAACTAACTAAACCAACCAAACAACTAAACTAAACTAAACTAAACAACTAACTAACTAACTAACTAACTAACTAACTAACTAACTAACTAAACCAACCAACCAACCAACCAACCAACCCAAACTAACTAACTATCTAACTTACTAACCAATGAACTAACTAACTAACTAAACCAACTAACTAACGGTACAGAACAGGAACAATAACAGAGAGAGGGGAGAAGGAGAAGGGAGGAGGAGGAGAAGAAGGAGGAGGAGGAGGAGAAGGAGGAGGAGAAGGGAGGAGGAGGAGGAGGAGGAGGACAGCATCTCAGTCAGACTGGACAGGCCTGAAGCTGAGTGAAGCAAGTCCTGCCAGAGGAAGGAAGGAAGGAAGGAAGGAAGGAAGGAAGGAAGACAGAGAAAGATGGAGAGAGGGGGAGGGGGAACTAGTTGTCAAGTCATCCGTGGCGCCACTTATGATCGAGAAGAGTGCAGGGTGTGTAATGTAATGCAATGTAATGCGATGCGATGCGATGTGATGTAATGTAATGTGATGTGATGTAATGTAATGCGGTGCAATGTGATGCGATGTGATGTGATGTGATGTAATGTGATGCGATGTAATGTGATGTGATGTGATGTGATGTGATGTAATGTAATGTGATGTAATGTAGTGCAATGTAATCTGGTGCAATGCAGTTGTAATAAAATGAAGCCTAATGTAACGCAATGCAATGTAATGTAATGCAATGTAATTTAATGCAATATGATGTAGTAGTAGACAACAGTGCACTCACTGCAGGTATATCCATACACATACACACATACATACATACATGCATACATACATACATACATACATGCATACATGCATACATGCAAACATACATACATACATACATACATACATACATACATACATACATACATACATGCAAACATACATACATACATACATACATACATACACGATTTTTACTGACATTCTTTATTCCTTTTCCCTTCTGCCCGCCTCACTCTTTACCCCACACCCCACCCCACCCTCCCCACCCACCCGCACACTTTTCACCACATGATACAGTATTATGCTGCATTACTATATATCCTGACCGCCTTGCACTGCATTGCTCAATATACAAGTACGCAGCACACTACACTAAAAAAAAGCCCTTCATCCAATCACCCTTCCCCACCCTGTCCCTCCTACCCCCCCCCCACAAAAAAAGAAACCCAACAAAACAACAACAACCAAAACTGTCACAAGTCTGTAAAAGGAGATCACTTCAAGGCCTTCAGAACACGATTTTTATTGCATAATTTATTCCTTCCCCCCACCCTTTCATACCCCCCCCCCCCCCTCAAATTCTTTACCCTCACCCCTACCCTCCTCTGGCTGTGTCAGCGCCCCTCCCCACCTACACGCCCTTTCTTCCACCCCTTCAAAGCGGTGTTGAATGGGGCGAGAACTGACGTATACCACCGCTAAAGAAAAATGCCTTGTATGAAGAAGGCTAGGCAGAGCCGTTTTCATGTCTCATTCACACTTCCTTCCCAATGGCTTTGCTAAGCTTGTCTTTCAATGAAACTGTGGGAGGTAAGTCTGAATCCTTAACCAAAAAAAAAAAAAAATCTTACCCCCCCCCCCCCCCCCCTACCCCTCCCCTCGTCCTCCCCGACTTGCCCCTCCCCTCATTCCGTTTCTCCCTCTCTTTTATTTTCATCTTGACACGACATTTCTCGTATGTCTAGATTATCTCACTTCCCTGTAGATGAATCTTCCCCCCCCCCCCCCACTCCCCTCCTCTCCTCCTCCCCCGTCTTGCCCCTCCCCTCACTCCCTACTCTCCTCCTCCCACCTTTACTTCTATCTCTGAACACGACATTTCCATTATATCTCAATTATTTCACTTCTCTGTAGGTGGATCTAAGCCTTTTCCTCTTCCCTTCCAACCCCACCATCACCCTTCCCTCTTAAAACACACACAACACACACACACACACACCACGCAGACGCACTGCACGCACGCACACACACACACACACACACACACACACACTTGCATTAGGTACAGAAGAAAATGGCTACCATATAGTTTAGAAAGACACCGAGATGTCAAAATTGTCCAGGAGATACAGCAGTTCTTGGGTCTGTGTCTATCCTATTTGGATAACGTTAAGTTCACAGCCAACGTTGGAAGGCAACCAGCATTTTTTCCTTTTTATGAATTGATTGTCACCGCAAAAGTTGTACTCTCAGTCTCTCTCTGTATGTGTGTATACACTATCCTGATATGTATACACAAACATATATATATGTATATATATATTATATATATTATATTTATAGATACAGATATATAGATAGATAGATATAGATATAGAATAGATATATACGTCTCTCTCTATATATATAATATATATTAGTTTTACAGTCTACACAGGATTAAAGACATAAAAATCGATATACCAACGAATTCCTATGTTAAAAATGAATGCCACTATGATGGGAGGGTGGTTCTAGTTGTCTCCCTTTTGGGAAGCAGCGAGAGCGTAACACCGTGTGTTACTAAAATGGGACACACACACACACACGCACACGCACACACACACACACGCACGCACGCACACACACACACACACACACACACACACACACACACACACACACACACAAGACTGTTTTTCCCTCGGTGCTAGATCTAGTTCTGGCTTCTGCCCCAGATCAACATTCATCTTCTCTAGGACTTGTAGAAGTGATAACTAGGACCCCATGATAGAGGCCACAATCCCGGACGTTTGGATGGTGATGTGTAGCTCAGAGTTTCATGGAGAGACGGGCGCTTATCTCTCTCTCTCTCTCTCTCTCTCTCTCTCTCTCTCTCTCTCTCTCTCTCTCTCTCTCTCTCAGCAGTTTATACCTCGAAAGTTCTTACGTCAACCATGTCTCCATAGGTTATGCTCATTACGTCTGGAAATGAAGTTACTACAAAACAGTTAGCTCTTTTCCTATATAAAGCATTTAGACTGCGGGACACCCTTATTAATTCTTGAAAAATGATCGTGTTTTGCTAATGTTTTGTGAATTGATTGTTTATGTGAATATCACTTGTATGACAGTGTGTGCTTTGTGTTTTTCCCCTTCAAATGTGGCTAAGGCCTTTTGAATAAACCATTCGCATTCGCATTCTCTCTCTCTCTCTCTCCACTCTTGTTACACCCAGATCTAGGACATAGACGACTTTAGTTAAAAGGTGTTCCCATCGCTAGGGAGTGAGATGTCAGAGACCTCAGCTTCTCCAGGGGGCCAGCATATTGAGGGCGGTGGCGCCCATCTCCTCTCCCTCGCTGCTTTACCTTCCCTGACCCTAAAGAGGGCAGGTACCCATTTTCAGCTGGGTGAAGTGGGGAAGAGGAGGGGGGTGGGGAGGTGGAGGTGGGCTGTACTGAAGCCAGGGGGTGCAAAACCAGTCCCCTCATCCACTTGGTAACCACGCTCAATGCTGGTTAACCTTAGCTTGTTTGGGGAAAGCGAGTGGTCTGACTACTGAGCTAAACCGTCCACCCCATAGATGGCGATAGGAAACTGAATAAGCATTACAGATAAGTAGGCTCAATGTTTGTCTTCTTAAAATTTCGTATTACTGTATGTTTTTCTTCCTGTTTTTTTCTCGTGGTTGTAGTTGTATGTGTTAAAACGTGACTTGATGTATGTGTAAATGTAAAAGTCTGTATAAGCAACAATGTATCTTAACCATGGGGGTAAGGGTTAAACTAATCTGTAGCTTGATGCCTTCTTACCCCTGCTGTACTGTTGTCTGCTTAATATGATGTGTGCATTTTGGGTAAACAATGTTTAAACCAAGAAGGCTCATGAACTATCTATGTCGCTATCTGAGTGACTACAGACCATGAAAATGAGTCTGTGTGTGTGTGTGTGTGTGTGTGTGTGTGTGTGTGTGTGTGTGTGTGACTGTCTCTGTCTGTCTGTCTGTCTATCTCTTTCTCTCTCTCGTCCAACTCTCAATGCTTGTATGATCTAATTTAAAAAATAAAAATAAAACAAAACTCGTGAAAATGTTTACAAAACAAATATTCTATAGTCAAAATCTACCAAACACTAATGGTTTGACATGACAAAATTTTAGGACATCTCATGTCATCAACAACAAGAACAACAAAAAACACAACAAGAACAAGATCAAGAACAACAACAACAACAACTGAAATCCATTAGATCTATATGTTTTATCGGAAATGTCTTTCTTCCTCTGGAATCTACTTTTTTGTTTTGTTTTTTGTTTTGCATTCCACACGCAAGATTACAGTGTCTATAATTTATGATAACACGTAGTCTCCAAAATGGCAACCTGTCAACCGATTTTGATAGAAATAACTATTTCCATGTCAAGTACGCACTAGGGAGGTAGGAGAGCCTAGTGGTTAGAGCGTTGAACTCGCGATTCACCCGCCCGGGTTCGAGCCACCACCGAGCGCCCGTTCAAAGGGACCCCCCCCCCCCCATCCTCCCCCCCCCCGGAGTTAACATCAGCACCAACTCCACCCCCACGAAAGTCCTCCGGATGAGGCTATAACCCGAGGACCCGTGTGTATACGCACGCAGAACAACGTCCGCACAAGTTAAAACCCGTTCCACCTTTCAAAAGAGTAAGCTATTGCGGGGGCGGGATAGCTCAGTGGTCAGTGGGATAGCCTAGTGGTTAGAACATTGCGTTCGCAATCTGACGACCCGGGTTCGATTATCGTTCAAGGGGATATTTTCCTCTGGAGTTAACATCAGTGCAGACTCCACTCTCCCCTAACGTCCTTCGGATAAGGCTATAAACCGAGGCCCCGTGTGCGAACGCATGAAGAGCATCTTTCCCACACGTTAACTCCTGTTCCGCTTTTCGTAAGAGTAGGCCATTGTGTGCCGGTGGGAACAGATGACCAAAATTTACAAAACCGCATACACACGGGGACTGGTTGTAAAAAAAAGCATACACGTGTTTATTCCATTATCCTCGATATAAAAGAATAATGAATGAAATAATGGGTAATGATAAAGAGCACTCTCTTTCCCCGAGGTACTGTTAAGCAGTCCCCCAGTTCACCCAGCTGTAAATGGGTACCTGCCCTCTTTAGGGACAGGGGAGACAAAGCAGCGAGGGAGAGGAGATGGGCGCGGCGCCGTCCTCAATATGCTGATCCCTAGAGAAGCTGAGGTCTCTGATGCCTCGCTCCCCTACGACCACATAGGTTATGGGACACCTTTACCTTTTACCGTTTAGGCTATTGCACGCCGGTAAGAACAGGTAACACAGTTTTCAAAAAAGAGAAGAAAGAAATGCATGCACACAGCAGTCGTGTTTAGATGCCATCCCCGAAGGCGGAATGTGGCTGTCGTAATGGTGGGCAATGTTGGTCGCGTACGTAAAAAATCTCACCATCGGTGGACCTCTGAGTTCTGTCAGAGGATGAGCCCCCCCCCCCCCCCCCCCCAACCATTCCCCTCCCCCCCCCCCCCCCCCCCTAAAATTACAAACAACATATTTCTTATCCGCCTTTCAACGAGTTACACAAAGACCAAAACAAAAATTTATTATATATATGTTTTTTGTCTCTCTATAATTATAAACTGTCAGAGGCTGAAAAGTGTGTACTGATGGTTTTCACCGGATGGTTTGTTTTATATTCAGAAAACATGAATATTATTACATATACAAATTGAGAGCAACCACAACAAGCAAACAGCTTATGGCATGCTCGAAACAGTATTGACTCATGATATAATTTGGCAGCTAATGGAGCATAAGTAAATCAGCGTAGCAACAAGGGATAGTGCTTTCCAAGGGTTTATTTATTTATTTATTTATTTATTCTTTTATATCGAGGATAATGGAATGAGCACTCATGTGCTTTTTTACATCCAGTCCCCGTGTGTATGCGGTTTTTAAAATGTTGTCATCTGTTTCCACCGGCACACAATGGCCTACTCTTCCGAAAAGCGGAACAGGATTGAACGTGTGCGCAAGATGTTCTGCATGCGTTCGGACACGGGACCTCGGTTTATAGTCTCATCCGGTTTCATGAATCTAGGTGACACATGCATACAAAGTCGATGTCTCCATAACTTTTAGGCTGATACTAGAGCGTTCTTTAGCTGACAGTTGATTTATTGTATTGTATTGTATTCCCAATATGTGTGCGTGTGCGTGCGTGCGTGCGTGAGCGCGTGTGCTGTGCGCGCACGGGCGCGCGCGCGTGTGTGTGTGTGTGTTCATGACATTTTTATTTGAAGTTATCTTGGAATCTTTGAACCAATATGAAAAGTAGCGCTTTCTTTCTGATTGCGATACGTATCAATGTCCTTGTCAGTATTGTAATTGCCCTTCACGGGATGGTTAAAGTGTTTCTGACTTGACTTGACTTGAATTGTATTGCGTTGTATTGTGTTGTATTGTAGTATTCTACTGTAGTGTAGAGGAAATCGATGAGGACAAACTACAAGTTTACTTGTCCTGTCCTGGTTGTGCCTGTATTTTTGTGAGACCTTTCTCGAACAAATTTATGTTTAAAACCAACTCGGACTGTTCCCAATGGGGAGAGCGCGTCGCCACAAGAGCAGCGCCACCCATTAAAAAAATCGACCGCTGTCTCTGCATATGTATTCTTTCCCTAGGAGAGCAGTTTTTTTTCCATAGAATTTCATCAAGGACAGCTCTTTTGTTGCCGTAGGTTCTTCTACGTGCGTTGAACGCTTGTTGCACACGGGACCTGGGTTTATGGTATCATTCGAAGGACTAGCACCAAGACCACCAATTAAGGCCTGGTTGACTGGAGAAAATCTCAGACTCAAACAGGATTGAATCCCCACTTATCTTGTTCTTGGCGGGTGCGTTACCTCTACTCCACCGATTTATAGTTATACTGAAAGTTTAAAGAGCTGACACTGACAAAACTGTCACACCTTAAACTGACAAAAAGCCCCCCCCCAAAAAAAAATACACTAACAACACACACAAAACAAAAAAAAAAAAAAGCAAAACCAACAACACCAAAACAAAACAAAAAACACCCCCCCCCAAAAAAAAAAAAAAAAGCCAACAACCAACAACAACAAAAAAACCCAAAACAAAACAAAAAAACCCAAACTAAAAAAACAACAAAAACCCGACTAACCCTGCTCCTCACCTGCAAAACGTATTCCTTATTTTTTCCCTTATTATTTTCTTTCTTGAATAAAAGAGTATGGTTTACTAGCAAAAGATGTAACGACAAAGGGTTTCTTCTTTCTATCTTTGATTATATCACAGTCCCAGCGGAGTCATGCAATCTAAGGGGGTTATCAACCAGCCACCACAACCAGGCAGCTCTCTTTTACAAAGGAATTTATGATGCTACGATTTCTACCGCAACATATCTGATCACATTCAGAACAGTTTTCTCTGCCGACATCAAGCCAGCGTATTAGGTTGCTAGTGGTAAGCTGAGATCCCAATTTAAAAAAAAGACTGATTATAAGGCAAGTGGAATTAAACGAAATATTGGTTCTTTTTGTACGAAGAGCCATGCGAAAGTGGCATCCACTTTTAAGTAACAGACTATGAATAAATTGCTTTGTATTGGCACTCGGAAGAAACTTAGATAAACAGAACACCAAGGATGGCAACGGTGATAACAGCTGCAGCAAGCAGCAGCAGCAGCAGCAGTACCACCATCACCACCACTACCGGCAACAGAAATGGAAACAAAATTGCAATGGATCTTAACTTGTAGGAACCTGGTCTACAATAACAGACTAGTTATGTTCTAAAACTTTGCTTGTGTAAACCACCTAGTAGTGAATAGACATTAAACCAAGGAGAAAGAAAAAAACACCTAGGACCAATCCCGAAGGTCGTGTTATGTTCACATTGGCCCACATCATTCTACATTCACTTTATGTAGCCATTGAGTTGACTTTTACAAAATACGCTTTTTGTCTAAAACCAACACTAATTTTCATGACTAATGATGCAAATGTTTTCTTTTGTTCGAAAGCAGCCAAATGATCAACAGTGGCTATATGACGTCATTGAAAACAACGTCATATTAGACATTGGATCTTAGAGAAACAATGTGGCCAGCCGGATATTGTCTGCGCCTTCCAGTTGTTGGAGCAAACCTGTTTCGTTCTCTAGAACTTGTATGCGTTTTGTGCATAATGTGCAAAAGCCAGCCCATACCTTGTAGAAAGCAGGACCGCAATGTGTACTTGGTGAACATCAGTGAAACAGACCCACCAGACACAGACCTTCACTTTAGTGTGGAGGTGAACAATGACAGCTCCTATTGGAAGATAGTCCTAGCCCCGTCTGAAGAGATTTCTCCTGAGCCTTTAAAAAATTTCTTCCTCTCCGCCTTACAGTTTGAACCAGAAATTCAGAGCGAACCTCTGGTTTGTAGACCTACTGAGACCACTAATTACTGTAATCTCAAACTGGTTCGTACACTGGATACAGAACTAATGCAACAAAAGTACGGAGCAATACTACCTGCAGGACCCATTGTATTCAAAGTCACATGTAGAAGGAATGCTAACGCTGATGAGAAAAAATTTAACCTGCACGTGACCGTTGCATCAAAAAACGAATTTCCTCCCAAGTTCAGAATTGCAAACGCGGCAGTGGTATTTTCACTGGAGGACCTTTTGGAAGGTGTGGAGATCTTTAATCTGCAAGGTGAGGTCACTGACAAAGACACAGGGAAAGATGGTCAGCTGGTGTACGGCATTAGTCAAGGTGGTGACATCATTTCCATCAATAGCACAGCGGTCTTGCTGGACAAAACGATCGCCGAGGAGGACATTACCAATGACACCATCACCTTCATCCTGACAGCCACAGACCTTGGTTCTCCCGCACGATCATCTAGCATGACCTTGACAGTGCGCCTGAGATCTGACGAGGATGATGAACAACAATTCAATCAGACTGATGATGGGACATGTTGCCCATGGACACAAACCACAGAGTTCAAGATGATTTTGAGCATAGGCGCACCTATACTATTTTTGTTCGTCTTGGTAACCGCAGCCCTTTTGACATGGTGCGTTCGAAGGAAGAGCAAAAGAAAGGTCGAGGGGATTGAGGAAACTCCTCGCACATCAGTAGTAAGTGAGCCATCTTTGCTAACTGACCAATCTTATGAAGATGACCAATCTTTTGAAGATGACCCATCTTTTGAAGATGACCAATATTTACAAGACCCTTCCTTAAAACGTCGCCAATCTCGTAAAAAGAAAGCATCTGTAAAACGTGGCAGATCTTTACAAAGTGACCCACCTTCACCTCGTGACTCATCTCCACGAAAAGCCTCATCTGTAAACAAGAAGGGATCTGAAAAACGTTGCCTGTGTTCACGTTGCTGTTGTTGTTGTTTACGCTGCTTTTGGCGTTGTTTGCTTTGCTGTTGTCGTTATTTACCACCCTGTTGTCTTTGTTTACTTTGCTGTTGCAAGTGCTGTGAAGCCCACGAGGATGATTTAGGGGATGAACCAGCTGTGGAAGAAATTTCACAAAATGACCAAGAGTTACCCAGCACTTCACCTGACCCCTCTTTACATCGTAACTCTCAGTCAGAGCCAGACTTACACATTCAAGTCGTGGAGAAAATTAAAAAAAGCAGCTCTTGGGATGGCCCGTTGTATGAATTTCCGGAAATGCCGATTGCGTCTCTGTTGGGTTCGTCAGCAGATGTCTCAGACTTTCCCTTCTTGTGGGTGCATTCACACCCGGAAGATCAAGACAAGGATGCAAACCCAACAGATCCTGACAAGGATTCAAACCCAGCAGACAAGGACTCAGATAGCTCCGGTACTGATGAAGATAGAACCCCACATTTACAACAGGCCAGCACTCCCAAAAAAGCATAGTGTGCTGAAAAGGAGTACGTTCAACTATACCACCTTTTGGCATCTTGCGCCTAGAGAAGACGGCTGCTAAAGTTTCTAATAAACGTTAGAATACTTTAAAGGGGGGTGGGATAGCCTAGTGGATAGAGCCTTACCCTCGTGATCTGACGGCCCGGGATCGAGCCACCATAGAGGCGGCCGTTTTAGGGGGGTTTCCCCTTTGAGTTCACATCAGTATTGACTCCACATCCCCCAAAGTCCTTCGGATGAGACGCTAAACCGAGGCCCCGTGTGCGAACGCACGCAGAACATCTCGCGCAGTCATTAAAAACCCGTTCCGCCTTTTCTTGCCGGTAGGAACAGACGACCAACTTAATAAAAAAAACAAGCAAAGACCGAGTGTATGCACACAGGTGTCATGTTTAGACAGCACCTCCTTAGTCGGCTTGTAGGACCTTGATGGTGGCTCAACACGGGGCATTCACACACACCTTCCTAGTGGTGAACCTCGGAGCTCTAGCAGAGGAACAAGAAACAAGAGTGTGTCCATAGACGATTTCAATGGTCCCTCTTACCGACAGTAGGAAAGACATATTCAGGGAATGAGCTCAAACAGGCCTGTGGTTTTATTTCGAAGTGTAGGAGGGGGCCCTTAAAGCTGCAGACGAAAACTGAATCAAAAGTGCAGAGATTCTACCAACATAGAACAATACCCCCCCAAAAAAAACAACAACAACACCCAAACCCAACAACAACAACAAAAAACCCAACAAAAAACCCCTTCAAAAACCCCCAAACAAACAAAACAACAAAACAACAACAAAAAACACCAACCAAACAAACAAAACACCCAAACCCCCCAGAGTGGACAGAGTTGCCGAAGGATGAAATCTCCCGAAGGACTGAAGACAGCAAGAGATAGAGCTTCGCGGTTCACCAATCTTGCGTGCGCGGCCGTTTGTGCCCACCGTGAAGGTAGCTGCATTCCGACTTTGAGAACGATAAATATCTAAACACGAACCAGTGTGCATGGTGCTTTTGAAATTTTTGTCACCCATTTCCTACCGGCACAAAACTTCCGAAAAGCGGAACGGGTTAATAACGTGTACAATAAGATGTGCTGTGTGCATTCTCACACGGGGCCTTGATTTATAGTCTCAGCCAGTGTGGACTTCGACATTCAGTTCGATTTTCTCGTCAAACTGGGAAGGAAGAGAAAGGCTGGAATCGAATCCAGAGCCTCACGGTTTATTTGTTAGGTAGATGAGCCTCTTAACCATCCTGCCATCTGCTTTCTTCTTTCGTGAGTTAGATTTGGTTGGCTTCAGTTTGGTTTCGCTTCGTTTGGCTGATTTGGTTTGGTTTCGGTTCGTTTCGCGCGCGCGGTGTGTATGTGTGTGTGTGTGTGTGTGTGTGTGTGTGTGTGTGTGCTGCTATTGTTGTTGTTTGCTTGTTTTATTTGTTTTTAGTGCTATTTTGTTGTTTCTTTTGGGTGCATGGGGACGGGGTGGGGGTGGGGAGGGTTGCATGCGCATGTTACAATGAAACACAGCAGTTGTTTGTTTTTTTTACATCATTTTATTTGTATTTTATTCAAAGGTCCTGATAATATCAAGTCTACATATACGTATTTAAACAATGCGGATACCTATATGGGTGGGTGGGTGGGGTGGGGGTGGGGGGAGGACCAGTCGCATACACACAACAAATCTCATCATTGGCAAACCTCTCCGTCTTAGCTGAAGAACAGAAAAAAACCAAATAAAAACCAACCCCCCAAAAAAAACAACAACAAAAAACCCAACAAAAAACCAACCAAACAAAAGGAAGAAATAAGGAGAAAAGGAACACCGAAATATGTTACGTTTAGGTTTTGAAAGAAATAACAACTTACAGCTATTGAAAATGCTTTGTTTCGTTGTGCTCTTGCGTCTTTGTTAATAAAATGTGTAGAAATAATTATCTTGTCTGCATCAGCAATTCTAAGTTCTGTCTCCCTCCCTCCCTTCTCCCCCCTCTCCCCCCCCCCCCCTCTTTCTCCCTGTGTGTGTGTGTGTGTGATATCTCTGTGTCTCCCTCTGTTCTTCAAAACACACACACCAACACGCGCGCGCGCGCGCGCACGCACGCACACACACACACACACCACACACACACACACACACACACACACACACACACACACACACACACACACCCTACACACGAACACACTCATACATGAAAAAACCACTCCACAAACACGCTCTCTGATTCTTTCTCATTCATCTTTCTCTCTTTATCCTTGTTTCGGCCTTTGACGTATCCTCCCGTGTAGGAATATAAATCAAGCCAAGCTCCTAGTGTTCTGCCATCTGCATACATCCTTGAAACGAGATGGCCATGACACTGTTCTGGTTTGGATCCCAGGGCAGACGGATTGTCGCGGCAAAGAGGCGATTGGCCGACTCGCCAAGAGTGCCAGGTCAGTAGGAGATCTCTAAGTCTACTGTCCCATAGAAAGGTAAAGGTGTCCCATAACCTATGTGGTCGTAGGGGAGC
>CM054144.1:26395279-26397779 GCA_028751875.1 Rapana venosa | reverse complement strand
CACATGCAATTCTTCTGATTCCCGTCCATGTTTTGCACCTCTTTTAGCAGCTCTGTCAGCCCACTCATTTGGAAAGAATCCACTATGTGAGAGCACCCAACAAAAAGTTTAGCTTATACCTTTTAAAGTTAAAAGGTATATGACATGCCTTATCTCTAGATGCACGCGCATGCTCGCGAGTGTGTGATGCTTTCAGGGGGAGGGGGTAGATGGTGGGTACTCATCATTCCGTTGCAAATAAGAAACATTAAACATACAGACACACACACACACAAACACACACATGCACACAATACAACACACATACAGACACAACACAACACACACATATACACACACATACACACACACGCGTGCGCGCGCGTGCGCAACACACACACACACATACATACACACGCAACGCAACACTTCAAACACACACACACACACACAACGCAACACCAAACACACACACACGCACGCACGCACGCACGCACGCACGCACACGCACGCACACGCACACGCACACACACACACACAGGTGGCAGAACAAATATTCTTGAGATTTTTACTCATTTCCAATAATGGATCGCATATTGATTGATCGGAAACGCGCCAATCGATCTGATAAAGAGAGAGAGAGAGAGAGAGAGAGAGAGGAGAGAGAGAGAGAGAGAGAGAGAGAGAGAGAGAGAGAGGGGAGAGAGAGAGAGAGAGAGGGGGAGGGGAGGGCGAGGGGCGGGTAACAATACACACCCCAACAATGGAGCGATATCATTACACACACACACACACACACACACACACACACAACACACACACACACACACACACACACACACACACACACAACACACAACACACACACAAACACACAAACACACAAACACACACACAAACACACACCATAGCACATAACACACACACATACACACACAACACACACACACACACACACACACACACACACACACACACACACACACACACACACACACACAACACAACACACACACAGGTACCAGAACAAAGATTCTAGAGGTTTTTTACCCATTTCTAATAATGGTCGCATATTGATTGATCAGCAACGCGCCAATCGATCTAAAGAGAGAGAGAGAGAGAGAGAGAGAGAGAGAGAGAGAGAGAGAGAGAGAGAGAGAGGGGGGGGGGGGGCTGGTAACAATACACACCCTAACAATGGAGCGATATGTATGTATGTATGTATGTATGTATGTATGTATGTATGTATCTATCTATCTATCTATCTATCTATCTATCTATCTATCTATCTATCTATCTATTCAGTTCTATCCAACATGATCTGTGCCAGTGTACGTGACGTCCTAGTACCCGTAACCCTCGCTTCTGGAATTTGGCCGAAGAATAAGGAGACAGACAGACAGACAAGACAGACAGACAGAGAAGAGAGAGATTGAGACAGAGGGACAGACAGTCAGAGAGACACTCAGAGAGAGGTATAGATAGACAGGCAGTGTGTGTTCGCTATTCCAGAAGACAAGGTAATATTTTTTTTATGCATGGACTTCTTTATTTCTTGTTGTCTTTTTTGGTTGTTTTTATTGTTGTATTGCTAGGGATATTGCATAAAAGAATGCTATGGTGTGTGTGTGTGTGTGTGTGTGTGTGTGTGAGAGAGAGAGAGAGTGTGTGTGTGTTTGTGTGTGTGTGTGTGTGTGTGTGTGAGAGAGAGAGAGAGAGAGAGAGAGAGAGAGAGAGAGAGTGTGTGTGTGTGTGTGTGTGTGGTGTGTGTGTGTGTGTGTGTGTGTGTGTGTGTGTGTGCGTTTTATTTATTCTTTTACTTCGAGAATAATGGAATAAGCACTCTGCTTTTTTTTTACATCCACTCCCCGTGTGTATGCAGTTTTGTAAATTTTGTCATCCGTTCTCACCGGCACACAATGACCTACTCTTCCGAAAAGCGGAACGTGTGCGCAAGATGTTGTGCGTGCGTTCACACACGAGACCTCGATTTATAGTCTCATCCGAAGGACTTCTGGGGAGAATGGAGTCGGCACTGATGTTAACTCCAGAGGAAAAATCCTCTTGAAAGTGTGTGCGTGTACGTGCGCGCGCGCGCGCGTGCGTGCTTGTAATTGACTGTCATGTGCTTGTGCTAGAATGTGGCGTTGTTCATTTCTGGAATTATATTTGACTGCTGCAGATGAGAATTTGTTGTTGTTGTTGAAGGTGGGCATTATTGATTGATTGATTGATTGATTTGTTGTTTGCTTGTGCATTGACCTTAATATTCATTTCTTCATTCATTAAAAATATATAGTATCTGTACATATGTTTGATGTTTTTATTTCATGTAAATTATTTGCATCGTTTCAAGAACACAAAGAGACAAACGTATTTTTGATCAGTATTGCCTAAAGAAGGGTTTTGTTTTTTTTAAAGTCTCAGGTTGATTTGAAATATGAATGCCTGCTTTGAATGTATTGTTTTGTTTATTTGCGTGAAATACAAGAACACACACACACACACACACACACACACA
>CM054144.1:26387779-26392779 GCA_028751875.1 Rapana venosa | reverse complement strand
TGGGTGACCGTTTGCGCGCCTTGGCTTCAGTACAGTTCCCCCAGTTCCCCAGCTGTAAATGGGTACCTGTCCTCTTTAGGGTCAGGGAAGGTAAAGCAGCGAGGGAGAGGAGATGGGCGCCGCCCTCAATATGCTGGCCCTAGAGAAGTGAGGTCTCTGACGCCTCGCTCCCCTACGACCTTATAGGTTATGGGACACCTTTACCTTTACCTTTACCTTGGCAATTAGCTGACATCAATAACTGACACAGCTTTTGGTGGGGTGAGTGGGTCAGAGTGCATGTTCTGGGTGACCCCCAGGGTGTAAAGCTGGGGAACGCACAACAACAACAACAACAACAACACCAACAACAATAACATATCAGTCATATCCCCGAAGTTGGAATGCACATACCTTCATGGTGGGTGAAAAACGGTCGCATACGCAAAATCTCACCATTGGTGAACCACGGAGCTATAGCCAAAAAAACGAAAATGAAAAAAACAACAACCCCAAAACCCCAACATTGATGTAAAGGCATGCTCAAACTTATTTCCCTTTAGACCCATCATGAAAAACAACCCCAAACAACAACCCCCCCCCCCCCCACACACACACAGACACACACACACACCGCCACCACCACCCCCACGCCCACCCCCCACCCCACCCCCACCCCACCCCCTGAAAAACAAAGCCCAAACAACAACAAAAACAAAATAAAATCACAACAACAAAAAACCATCACCATCCCCCCCCCCCCCCAATAAACCCCCCCCCCCAAAAAAAAACCCACACCCAAAAAACCCCTTAACCCCCAAATCACACCTCCCCCCAAAAAACAACAACACAACAACACAAACAACAACAACAACAACAACAACAAACAAAACAAAACACAAAACCCCTCCCCTGAAGAGAAAGAATTATCAGTAGCATCAAATGTCGGCCATGGCACCGAATTTACAGGGGTGGGCATAAAATTTAAAAAAAAGTAGATCTGACACCGGCACCGGCTGTGAGAGCGGAGGAGAGAGAACAGCTTACATACACCAAAAAGGTCCATAAATCTGTCCCCCCCCCCCCCCCCCCCCCCCCCCCCTCCCCCCTGCCTCTCTCTCTCTTTCCACTCTCGCTTTTTGCCCCGAGTCATTAAAAAGGTCTGTCTGGCCTTCACTTTCCCCTTCCATTTTTTCTTTTCTTTTTCTTCTTTCTGTCTATCCTTTCGTCTGTCTTTTTTGGTGGTTTTGTTGTTGTTGTTGTTGGTTGTGTGTGTGTGTGTGTGTGTGTGTGTGTGTGTGTGTGTGTGTGTGTGTGTGTGTGTGTGTTGTGTGTGTGTGTTTGAATGTGTGTGTGTGGTGTGTGTGTGTGTGTGTGTGCGTTTTGAGAGTGGGAGCGGAGGTCTTTTTCCTCTTCCCATATGCTTGGCACCCAGTCTCCTCACATTTTTGTTTGTGTTTTTTTGGTATGTGTGTGTGTTGTGTGTGTGTGTGTGTGTGTGTGTGTGTGTGTGTGTGTGTGTGTGTGTTGTGTGTGTCTAGTGTGCTGTATGTGTATTGCATTTCTTTTTTTGTCCTTTTTTTTGCTTTTTTTTTTTTACGGTGGTCTAGTCTTTCTGCTTCACAGTTTGCATGTTCCTGTTTTTCACTTAAGTTTTGTGTCATTCTTCTGTTGGTGGGTTTTTTTGTGTTTTGTTTTGTTTTGGTTTCCGTCTGTCTTTCTGTCTGGTTGTTTGTCTCTGTTCTGTTCTGTTTCTGTCAGTCAGAACGTCTGTCTCTGTCTCTTTTTGTCTCTGTCTCTTTCTATTTCTGTCTCTGTCTGTCTCTGTCTCTTTCTGTTACTTGTCTGTCTCTTTCTGTCTCTTGTCTGTGTGAATGTCTGTTGGTTTGTACGTCTCTTTTTCTCTGTCAGGTTGTGTGTGTGTGTGTGTGTGTGGTGTATGTTGTGTGTGTGTGTGTGTTTGTGTGTGTGTGTGTGTATTTCTGTTTCTTTTTGTTTCTGTCTGTCTGAATGTCTGTTTGTTTGTCTCTTTTTCTCTGTCATGTTTGTGTGTGTGTGTTGTGTGTGTGTGTGTGTGTGTGTGTGTGTGTGTGTGTGTGTGTGTGTGTGGTGTGTGTGTGTGAACTGGTAAGATGCTAATTTTTTTTAAATGTTCTTTTTTAAACAATTATTTTTACATCATTTTATCTTTGACTTTAAAAGCTGCCATTATCATATTACTCTAAGGATTTGAATATTTTCCTCAGAAATATTAATTACTCATTCTGTTTTATGTAGCATGCGTGCACACGCTTGTGAGCACAAACACACACATACACACACGCGCGCACACACGCACACATACACATATGCACACACATACACACACACACGCGCGCGCGCGCGCACACACACACACACACACACACACACACACACACACACACACACACACACACCACACACACACACACGCGCGCTCTTCGGAAGAGTATGCCATTGTGTGCCGGTGGGAACGGATGACAAAATTGACAAAAACTGCATACACACAGGGACTGGATGAAAAAACCCACATGAGTGCTTATTCCATGATCCTGGAAATAAAAGAATAAATTTAAAAAACCAAATAAATATGATGTGTTGAGATAGAGAGAGACAGAGAGAGAGAGAGAGAGAGAGAGAGAGAGAGAGAGAGAGAGAGAGAGAGAGAGAGAGAGAGAGAGACAGACAGACAGACAGACAGACAGACAGACAGACAGACAGAGATAGAGAGAGACAGAGACAGAGAGACTGGTTCCGCACGTAGTGATACAACATTTGGACTGATCCTTCTTTTGCAGCACTGTGATAGCAGTCATATCCCTAACCTGTCATTTACCCCCTATGCCATGCCATCCTTAGTATATCAGGCCCATCTGTATTTATTTTTTGTCTAGTAGCCCTTTGGGCTTTTTCAGGGTGGGGAGATGTGCGGATTTCCGCTTGATTTCTGTGATTACTCTATAATTTGATCCATTGTGTAATGTGTGGGTTATGTTGTGGGAGCTTTCACACGCCCACAAATGCAGATTGTAGCGTTGTGAACTTTTTATGTGGGGGGCGGGATAGCTCAGTGGTCAGAACACCCGCTTTCCTCAGGCCAATGTTAAGCAGCATCGAGCGTGGTTTCCAAGTGGATGGGTGGCCGTTTGCGCGCCTTGGCTTCAGTACAGTCCCCCAGTTCACCCAGCTGTAAATGGATACCTGCCTCTTTAGGGTCAGGGAAGGTAAAGCAGCGAGGGAGAGGAGATGGGCGCCGCCCTAGATATGCTGGCCCCTAGAGAAGCTGAGGTCTCTGACACCTCGCTCCTCTACGACCACATAGGTTATGGGACACCTTCCCCCCTTTTTATTCTTACTTTTTTAATTTTGTGTACCTCCAGGAGGAAGGGGAGGGTGGGTGGAGAGGAGGTTCTAGGAATAACATCTTGAAAACAGTCACAGAAATTCTTCCAGTATTAAATTGTATTTCCTTCAGGCAGGCTAACATAAGGAACAATACCTTATACAGACCTTTGTTTCGAGATTTTCCCCCCCATCATTTGGGCAGAGAGTATACTATCAGACTGATTTTAAAAAATGAAGAAAAAGTTTTTAAAAAGTTTTTTTTATTTACAGGACGCTAACAAAGGAAAGCATAAGATATTATTTCATCCAGTAAGCTACTATCCGGCAATGCTCCTGACAACGGTATACTTTCCCATCTCCTTCTCTTTCGTCGTCGAACGCTCAGACAGCAACTATTGCAATTGTCTGCCATTATTATGAGCAACATTGCGTTGGCGCTGCCGTCAAGCGCCTGACAAGTCAGGCCCCGCGCATCCGACTTCGGCGTGAGAGGGAGAGAGTTGTTATCTTTGAAGTCTTTCTTGAATAAATAATATAAAAAAAAGGCAGGAGAATGGACCAAGAAGGCAGAAAATAAAGAACAGAATGAGGTGACAGGAAAAGAAGGAACAAGGCAGGAAGGAACAAAGAGAGGGATAGAAAAGAGGGAATTTCTGGCATATGATTTATGATTTGTAGAAAGTGGGGATGCTGTTTATACCGACAGTCTCCCCGGCATCCCCCAAGGGGGACTCTCATCTAATGCTGGAAGTAGTTTTTCTTGATATGAATAATGGCTGCGGTTCAGTTTTGTTTATTTATTTGCTTCTTTCTTTCTTTCTTTTCCTTTCTTTCTTTCTTTTCCTTTCTTTCTTTTTTTCCTTTCTTTCTTTCTTTCTTTCTTTTTTTCTTTCTTTCTTTCTTTCTTTCTTTCTTTCTTTCTTTCTTTCTGTATTTCTTTCTGTATTTCTGTCTGTCTGTCTGTCTTTTTCTTTCTTTCTTTCTTTCTTTCTTTCTGTCTGTCTGTCTGTCTGTCTTTTTTTCTTTCTTTCTTTCTTTCTTTCTTCTTTTATTTCGAAGATAATGGAATAAGCACTGGTATGCTTTTACTTCATTTTTCTTTGTTTGCGAGTTTTTTTGTTGTTGTAAATTTCTATTATCCGTTCCCACCAGCACACAATATCCAACTCTTCCGAAAAGCGGAACAGGTTTTAAACGTGTGCGCAAAGTACACAGGACCTCAGTTTATACTCTCATCCGGGGGTGGGGGGGGGGGGGGGGGGGGGGGGGGGGGGGGGGGGGGGGGGGGAGGGGGGGGAATTGAGTGGAGTCTCAGTGGGGGTTCGAACCCGGGCCGACAGATCGCTAGCGTAACGCAGTGTGCGTTCTAACCACCAGGCCATCCTGTCTGCCTCTGAAAGACCGATTGATGATTCAGGCATCTTTGTGGACGATGCATGTCTGTCCTTTACTTATGGGGCGTGGCCTCAGTGCGTGCGTGCATGCGCGCGCGCGTGCGTGTGCGTGTGTGTGTGTGTGTACGTGCGTACGTGTGTGTGTGTGTGTGTGTGTGTGTGTGTGTGTGTGTGTGTGCGCGCGTGTGTGTGTGTGTTTATTTTTTTTATTATTTTATTTATTCTTTTATTTCCAGGATAATGGAATACGTATTCATGTGC
>CM054144.1:26370279-26382779 GCA_028751875.1 Rapana venosa | reverse complement strand
TAAATGGGTACCTGCCCTCTTTAGGGTCAGGGAAGGTAAAGCAGCGAGGGAGAGGAGATGGGCGCCGCCCTCAATATGCTGGCCCTAGAGAAGTGAGGTCTCTGACGCCTCGCTCCCCCTACGACCTTATAGGTTATGGGACTCCTTTACCTTACCTTTAACCGTGTGTATGCAGTTTTGTAAATTTTTGTCATCTGTTCCCACCAGCACACAATGGCCTACATTTCGAAAAACGGAACAGGATTAGATGTGTGTGCAAGATGTTCTGTGTGCGTTTGGACACAGGCCTCGGTTTATAGTCTCATCCGAAGGACTTTTGGGGAGAGTGGAGTCTGCATTGATGTTAACTCCAGGGGAAAATATCCCCCCTTGAACGGGAATCGAACCCAGGTCGTCAGATTGCGAGCGCAATGTACTAGGCTATCCTGCACCATTCTTGTTTAGTTGTTGTTGTTGTTGTTTTTGATGTTTCTGGTGTTTCTTGTTGTTGTTGTTGTTGTTGCAGTTGAGTGTATTGTGTACCCGTTTTAGTCACGGCAGATTGTTCTGCATGAAAGTTAGAAATGCTCTCCTTGGGGTGGGGAAAAACACACGTGGTCTTTAGAGCAGTGCCACCCGTTTCTTTCAACAACAACAAAAAGGCATGTTCCTGTCCGTATGTGTACTTATTTCCTTATCAGAGTAGATTTTTGTTTTAAACCAAAATTTTGCCAGGGATAACTCTCTCGTTGTCGTGCTGTCTTTTACCTGCGTGTTGCGCAGTACTGAATCTCGGTTTATCATCTCATTTGAAAGACTACGTTGATGACTATGATGATGATGATGATGATGATGATGATGATGATGATGATGATGATAGCAGCAATGGGTGATGTTGGTGACGATGATGTTGCTATTGTTGGGGGTTGTAATCATCATTGTTGTCGTTTGATTTTATCACTGGTGCAGACTTTGTTGATTACTGATGTAGACAGTGGCGATAGTGGTGGTAACAGAGATGATGATGATGATGATGATGATGATGATGATGATGATGATGAAGAAGAAGAAGATAAAGATGATGATGATGAAGATGAGGATGATGATGATAATGAAGATGATGATGATACCAGCAGTTTTAAAGAGATGACCTATATCCTCTGTCTTGGAAGGTTGATCATAATGATGATGATGAGACAATAAAGATGAGAAATAGGACAGGGATGATTATGATATCAGCAACGACTTCTTCTCCTGTTCCTCCTCCTCCTCCTTTCCTTCCTTCCTTCCTTCCTTCCTTCCTTCCTGTCTCCTTTTCCTTGTCATCGCTTTTTTTTCCACTTTATTTTTTTCTTCTTCTAGATTCTAGATGCTTGTTTTGTTGTTGTTGTTTTTGATCTTGTTTTTTGTTGTTGTTGTTGTTGTTGTTTTTATCTTGTTTTTTGTTCTTCTTCTTCTTGTTCTTGTTGTTCTTCTTCTGTCTTCTCTCCTCCACCTTCTCTCTCGCTTCTTTCTGTCTTTCTTTCGTCTTAATGTCCATGTGTCTCTCCTCCCACTTTCTCCCTTTGTTGTGTGTGTTGTGTGTAGCTGTGTGGCATGCGCGCGCGCTGATGTGTGTGTGTGCGTGTGTGCGTATGTGTGCGCACGCGCGTGCATGCCTTCGATCATGCCCATTAGCACAAATTATGTGTGGCGCGTGAGTTAGCACTTGAACGTGCCGGCAGTAATGAGGATAATTATGTTCCTTTCCATCCACAGGGTGCTGGTGCTTTTCCACAACACAAGGTGTTCGTAAAGTGCCGGGAAAGAAAGAGAGACAGACCAAGAAGACAGAGAGAGAGACAGACCAAGAAGACAGAGAGACAGACCAAGAGGAAAGAGAGAAGAAAAACTCCCGAAACATCAGCATAAAAGTATCAACAACATCAACAACAATAATGATCAGACCTACACGTCAAGAAACACCCGACCACATCTCTTATCTATAAAGTCGCTATGTTTTCCGCCCCCAAAAAGAACCAAAAAAAGCCCCCCCCCCCCCCCCCCCCCCCCATCCCCCAAACAAAAAAGAAAAAAAAAAGAAAAAAAAGAAGAAAAAATCCATCTTTCAACGGATAGGTCCGAAACAATGATAGCCTTGTTGACAATAAAACCATATAAAATGTCATTACCCTCGTTCCTTAATGGACAGGACACGTGTCTTTTTGGAAGACTGTACCACATGAGCAATTTGTCTGGAGCTCAGTAATTACTTTCCCACTTTTACACCTTGGCACAGGACACTTTTGGGGCAGGGGAGTTTCGTGCCATTCCTGTGTTTGGACTTAATTACTCTCCGGACGACCTCACGACCTTGCATAATTACCGCCTGCTTAAGGTGAAGGTGACGCTGGTGCTCCATGTTTACAGACAGTGGCTGACATGTCCTTATCAGAACGTTTAGTCCTTATCGGTTTTTATGGTTAGGTGGTGTTATTTTTTCCCCTTTGATTTGGTGAACTGTGATGTAGAGCTAAGTTGTAATTATTTTATTAAAAAAAAGAAAGATAGATAATGAAGAAATGAGTAAATAGTACATACGTAGATACATGAATGGAGAAGTGAATAGATATATTATTGAATGAATGGATGAATGAATAGATTAATAATATGAATACACAGGTAGTTGTCACCGTTGATGGTTTAGAAGATAAGGTTTTGTTTTATTTTTTGTCCAAAGGGGTGCGTGTCCCAATAAGTAAATAAATCGATGATGATTGACTAACTAAATTGACAATGCCATTTTTACCGGCAATGTTCAGCGAAACAAGGTTCGTTTAACATTTTACCCAGAAAGAGCGCGTATTATATTAACGCTGTAAATTAAATGTTCCATAAGTGCGAGGAATATCGTTTCTTAGAAAATTTCAAATTCTTTATTTCCTGTCATCCCTTTAGGGATATGAAGGATTTTACGCAATATTAATGAACAAAATCATAACTGAACAACATAAATGAGCCATGTAACTGGATATTTGAACACATTACTGTAGAACAACAATTGTCTTGTCACATACATCAAACTCTTTGAACAAAGTTTACATGTTATGTCTAATAGTATCAATCATTTTAACAACATTGAGCAGAGTCCTCTTATTTGGTGAAGAAAAGAGTTGTTCATACTTCAAAGTATTTGGATATTTAGCGTAATATTTTAGTAAACATTTTTTAAACGAATTTCGTTAAACATTGGTCAAATAAAAAACGGTAATGAAATTCGTCACCAATATCACCACTATTGCATTATAGCATATCTTCAAGGAAATGCATTTAGTAAATGGGATACTTCGCTAGCGGTATAACCCGGTGCACTGGTGGGGCCTCGGAAGCATATTGGTTGTTGTGTTGTATTGTACACAGCTGTCAGTTTCCCCCACGTTGAACTACTCTCAGATGCTACCCATCTATTCCCAGCTGGTGCTAATCATAGCAGAAATGACCACACTTGGGACTTGGTAAAAGGAAGGGGCTGATTTTAGCACTGGGCCCTGGGCTCTTGACTGAGTTATGCTGGATTTGTACGCTGCGTGTACTGTAATGTGTTGTGTTGTGTTGTACTGTATCGTATTGTATTGTGTTGTATTGAGCTGTATGGCAGTTGAAGTCACAGCAGATTTCCCTGTGTGAAAACCGAGTTACTCTCCAGAGGGAAAGGGGATCGCTACATGAACAGGACCTGTCCATTTTCCTCTTCTTTTGTTGTTTTTGTGTGTGTGTTATTGCCCCTACTAGCCTGTGTCATTGAAATATCCCTATGACCATTTTTGCCAGGGACAATCTTCTCTGTGCCGCGGGTTCTTTTACCTGTACTAAATCCATGCTGCATACAAGACCTTGGCTTATCGTCTCATCTGAAAGGCTAGTACCCAGACTACCACTCATATTGCAGAAGATGAAGGGGGAAAGTTCGAGTTTAGACGGGGATCGAACCCACGATTTATAGGTTTTGAAATGTGCACATTGCCCTCTAGACCACAGGTACACCTTTCATGTTTCTTCATTCCCCAAAACTCCTGACACAAATTATAGGATCTTTAACGCGCACTCCAAGTCTTAGCATGCATGCGTGTAACACACACACACACACACACACACACACACACACACACACACACACACACACACACACACACACACACACACACACAAAGAGTGGAGCAAAGCACTAGCAGGTCTGCGTATAGGTTGACCTGGGATCTATACTAAAATCTCCATCTTTAACCTACCAGGCACAGCTGAGACTCAAACCCGGACCTGGAGATTTCATGATTAGGAAAAGTCCATGGTCTCCTCATCCACTTAGCCTTCAGGGCGTCTGTCAGAAGAGAAGACAAGTGTGAAGTAGGGGATTTTGTAGGGGTGTGTTTAAAGTTGCATTCAACCTTGTTTTACACCCGCACAACGGCAGAGTGACAACATGTCCTCATCTTTCAGACACTGCATGCCGTTTGCTGGATAAAGCATAGAACTCTCCACGAGAAAGTTAACGTACTACATGATAAAACATGCCTGAAACAAACAAACAAACAAACAAACCAGCAAACAAACAAACCAGCAAACCAGCAAGCAAGGAAACAAACAAACAATCAATTTAGCTCTTCATTGCTCTGAGTTTCACTAATGGTGAAATTTTGTTTTATGCGACCGTTTTTTGCCCACCATGAAGGTAGCTGCGTTCCGAATTCCGATACATACAGCAATGATTAAATAAACAGATCAATAGATAAATAAAACGAAAGCGCGTTTGCTTTTGTGTAAAGCAGGCAATCTTTTAGGTAGGTGTGATGGCTTCTGTATCAAATGACCAACGAAATAAGCTGCTTATACATTATATAATTATAGAAAGAGATCGTTTTATTTTTGAATCCTTGGTATGTTTCTAGACATTTATAGGTATTTTTTTCTCATGACTAATGATTTTTTTCTCTGTTGTAGTCATTTTTATCAGACAGCACCCCCCCCCCCCCCCCCATCCGAAATAAAAACAAAACAGAAAATTTTTTCCCCTCCACCCCCCCCAAAAAAAAAAGAAAAAAAAACTCCAAAAAAACAACCGAACCAAACCAAACAAACCCCAAGAGACAAAAAAAGGCCAAACAAACAAACAAATAAAACAAGCAAACATTTTTTTTTCATTTTTTACTTTAAAACTAAGACAAAAACAATAACAACCACTCCCATAAAAACAAACAAAGAAACAAAAACAACGACATCAATGATTAAAAAACAACAAAAACAACCTACAAAAGACTCCCAACAGAAATCTACTCTAAAATGTTAACGTCTGTTTAATCGAGACAGAGAGTTCTCGATCCTTGATCATAAATATTTAATTAACTCCCCTGGATCAGAGGCGGCTCCTGTGTTCCAAAGCGTTTATGCCACAGACCCTGGTGTCTGCTGGCCGGTGCTGGCAGTAATCAGCATGAAAGGCTTTCATTAGCAACGCCAGCCAGGGCGGGAAGGAAGAACATGACAAGGGCACCGTTTTGTTGTTGTTGTTGTTGTTATTTAAACATAGCAGGAAGGAAGAAAATGACAAGGGCACCATTTTGTTGTTGTTGTTGTAAAAACATGGGTTATTCAATATTCATACACCATAAGCAAACAACATCAACAAAACAGCAGGGGATAGGCATCAAGCTGCAGTCCTGAGACTGTCAGTTCACTCTGAATGAGATGTTTGGCGTTCGTGAATCGTTTTCGAGTACCCCGCCATAATTATAGGCAGCCGTGCTCCGTCTTGAGAGGAGTTTGTTTTCTTCTTTTGAAGGGAAAGAGTTTAGGTTGTTATGCTAGGAGCTTGGTCATGATTGAAGTACGGTCTGATCATAACACTTCAAAGCATATTGACACTTTAATGAAGGCACTTAACACGTAGCTTATAATTATCAATAGCTGGAAAAACTTTCGGCGTGGGTTAAAAATTGGCTGTAACATTCTCTGGAAGTTTTTTGGATGATACTGTGAAAGTTAGGCGGTGTGTGTGTGTGTGTGTGTGTGTGTGTGTGTGTGTGTGTGTGTGTGTGTGTGTTATGTCTGTGTGTGTGTGTGTGTGTGTGTGTGAGTGAATGCATCCATAACATCCTACTACATCACACTTCTACACTAGTCCATTATAAATCAGAATGATCATAGGGGTGAGGTACTGACAAAAAACATCCGTTCTCTCCGTTTGTGGCTGCAGTGTATCAATGCCTGGATCCATGCAAAACCTTTGGCGGTCCTTTCAGTGATGTTGTTTATCATTTCTTAAAAAAAACTTTTATTCTTTTATATCGAGGATAATGGAATAAGCACTTATGTGAATTTCTGCCTTGTTGTGTACTTGTGCACGTTGTGCTCTACTAGGTAGTGTTGAACAGCTGTTGTTGGATTTGTGACATGGCCATATCTGGGTTCAGCTGATCTTTTCTCGTTTAGGTAAAGCTCGTGGCTGTGATCTGTGTCATATTGGATGATCATTATTGTAACTTTGTCACCTGTGGTTTGGTTCTGGAAGGAGATGCCATGAATGAGACTTTATTATTCCGTGATTCCATAACATTTTGCGCTCAAGGTTAAAGCCCATGTATGTTTAGAGGAAAGTTCACTTAGTTAAGGATGGTGGTAGGGAGGAAGCAACATTACCCAGCACACACCTAAGGATTCATTAACACATTTGGGGGGGGGGGGGGGGGGGGGGGGGCAGTTAATTCATGAAGCATTGGCCAGACTACCATTGACTGATGTCAGCATGTAATTGTGAAAATATCCTGCTTTTTGTAACACCTGGGAAAACAGGAACTCATTGTTTATACGCTGTGATTGCTGCGTTAGTTATCTATTTTGGTGAAATGATTTGGTGTGTTAGTTCAAAACAACTGTTTTTATCTCTTAAATGGTGGCAATATATATAATATATATATATATATATATATATATATATATATATATATATATATATATATATATATATATATATATAATAGTCTTTTAGATCAAAGGATTTGATACCTCAGTTTAGAAACCCCTTTAAAAAATTTTTTTGAAAGTGCAGTTTTTTTTTTCGTACTCTTTATGTATTTTTTGTTAAGTCGAGTGATTTGAATTATTCAGTCACTGATTTTTGCTAAATGTTTGACAGTATAGCTTCTTCGTCTTTTCTTACATATTAAATCATTTGATAGCTTAGCTCAAAATCATGATTTCTTAAATTGTTTGCAGTACAGTTGCTTTGTGTTTATTTTCAGATCAAATGGTATGGTATCTTAGGTCAGAAACAATTTTTTGTCCCCAAAAGTCCACAATGTGTTTTAAAAAAATATTATCATTAATTCATTTATTAACCTATCTAGAACTGCTCATGGGGCGATGCACTTTCCCCCAGGGAGAGCAGCCCGAATTTCACGCAGAGAAATCTGCCGTGACTTAAAAGTGATATAACATTAAAATAAAATAAATAGAAATATTAATTCTTGCTCTGCTTTTGTGCAGTTCTCTTTTTCCCCCTAGCTAAAGAATACCAAACTTTGGGGGGGGTTTCCCCCCATTAGACTTCTTGTTTATTGTTTTGTTTGTTTGTTTGCTGTTTTCTTTACAACAGCAGGTTGGTTGTGACAATGCTTTGGCAATGGCCAAAGGACAGATATCACATGGCTATTACTACTTGTATGCAGTGAAATGAAGACTATCTATTCTTCTGAATTTTTTGCCTGTCTGCCTGTTTTTGTTGTGTTGATTTAGTTTTGCTGGTTTATTTTGCTGTGTTGCTTTATTTTTTCCCCTTGATTGAATGAAAAGAATGTTTAGTATAAGAGTCAATCTAGTTTGAATAAAGGCAGTACTTATTTACAGTAATTTTGTGTGTGTATGTGTGTTTTTATTTTTTTATTTATTCTTTTATATCGAGGATAATAGAATAAGCACTCACGTGCTTTTTTACATCCAGTCCCCCTGTGTATGCGGTTTTGTCAATTCTGTCATCTGTTCCCACCGGCACACAATGGCCTACCCTTACGAAAAGCGGAACAGGATTTAACGTATGCGCAAGATGTTCTGCGCACACGGGGCCTCGGTTTATAGTCTCACCCGAAGGATTGTGTGTGTGTGTGTGTGTGTGTGTGTGCGCGCTCGCGCGTGCCCGCACATGTGCGTGTGTCTGCGGGTATGTGTGTGTACACGTATATATGTGTGTATGCGTACATTTGTGCGTAAATATATGCGTGCGCATACATGTACACGCAAGTGTGTGTGTGTGTGTGTGTGTGTGTGTGCGCGCACGTGCACGCCCAGCTTTACCTTAGGAGGCAAGTCTTGCTTTGTTGTGTTCAGTTACGCCAATACTCGCTTGTGTGCGTGTTCACACATGCAAGGCATGCACGTCAGTAAAACATGCCATCATGAATGCGCACAGGTGTATGCAAATATCTGACGGTGACTTCGATTGTCGTAGTAAGCCCAGGCCACAGCTGAAACTAAGCTTGCCTCACACACACACACACACACACACACCATACACACACACACACACACACACGCACGCACGCACGCACGCACACACACACACACACGCACACACACACACACACGCACGCACACACACACACACACACACACACACGCACGCACGCACGCACGCACACACACACGCACACACACGCACATACATACACACACACGCACGCGCACACACACACATACACACACACAGGGGGACGGGATAGCCTAGTGGTCAGAACATTGCGCTCGCAATCTGATGACCCGGGTTCGATTCCCGTTCAAGGGGATATTTTCCCCTGGAGTTAACATCAGTGCAGACTCCACTCTCCCCAAAAGTCCTTCGCATGAGACTATAAACCGAGGCCCCGTGTGCGAACGCACGCAGAACATCTTGTGCACACGTTAAAATCCTGTGCCGCTTTTCGTAAGAGTAGGCTATTGTGTGCCGGTGGGAACAGATGACAATTTACAAAACCGCATACACACAGGGACTAGATGTAAAAAAGCACATACGTGCTTATTCCATTATCCTCGATATAAAAGATTAAAACAACAACAACAACGCACACACACACACACACATACACAGAGCTCGCGCGCATGATTACAGACACACTCGTTTCACAAGTAACCGCACACGCACGCACGCACACACACACCACACATTTCCATACGAGCGAGGGTACGCAAATGCACATACTAGCAAGCGTATTCTTTCATAAATAGACGAACGCGAAGAGAGAAAGTGTGTGTGTGTGTGTGTGTGTGTGTGTGTGTGAGAGAGAGAGAAGAGAGAGAGAGAGAGAGAGAGAGAGAGAGAGAGAGAGAGAGAGAGAGAGAGAGAGAGAGAAAGAGAGAGAGAGAGAGAGAGGAGAGAGAGAGACAGACAGACAGACAGACAGACAGACAGGCAGACAACAGGTACCCACCCACCCACACAGAGTAGCAGAGAAACCCACACATCAAAACACTACAAAAAAACACTTTTATTTTCATATCATAATATGTAATAAAATCAATCAGGAAAAACAACAACCTATTGTAGTAACAAATCATGAGCAACATTATAACACAACAAACTCAATCATAAAACAACCCAGACTTTCATTAATATGACTAAATAACTTTCAAAGCGTTCCCCAATTTCAATACATATAGCATATTCATCTGCTGTCTTGCAACCATAGAATAATGATAGGATGTTAAACGTTGTTCTATAATGGTGACAACTATAAATGAACTAGCAGCAGCAACACCGGCAGCAGCAGCAACAACAACAGAAACAAAAACAACAAAACAAACATTATAACCAAAGATTCACTTGTTTCCAACGGCTATACAAAAAAACAACTGTTTGAAAATAATCAGCACAAATAAATCTAGATCAAAAGCTAGATAAGCATCTTTCATCAGAGAGAGAGAGAGAGAGAGAGAGAGAGAGAAAAGCAGCTTATGATGAGGGTTTCTAAATCATTATTTCCATTTTTTTTCTATAATTATATCAAAACCGTTATCCTTTTTACGACGCTGTGACTCTCTTTCACTGATTTCATTTGCTTTGAGTAGTTTGTCAGTATATCTGGTTGGGGTTTTTTTCGATTATTTTAAATAATCGTGTTATTAATTTATTTTTCTATTTACTTATTCATTTATTTTTTTTATGCAATAAGCACCAACTCAGTAGTTTAATTACTCTTTGATCTTAGAAGGTTAAGAAGCTACAATTCTCGGTTAATAATAATGGCGGTCTTTGCGAGCTTTGGTGTTCCTAAAAAAAGTCTCCTACTTCTCATATTACTTTCTACATATGTCAGAGGTCTGGTTAAAAATACAAAACACAAAACCAAAACCAAAAGAAAACCCCCAACACTGCAGCAACATTTGCTGTGGTCATCCTCACAAGGTACGAAATTGGTCTCAGTGCTTATTTTAGCTTGCAAGGGACGTTATTGCAGAGGCATGAAGAACAGTTATCTACCTTTTCTTGTAGTCTCGGTTAAATCTTGGGTTCTGCTGCACACTTGAGCTTGCTGATTACATCATCGGGGATCAAACTGACAGCTGACAATGATATTGATGATGATGACGATGATGATGATGATGATGAATATCACAGATTATATACAGGTAATATCCGGTTTTTAAGGTTTAACTTGCCTGCTTTGAAAATAAACTAAAGTAGAAAAGTAGTCTTGATATGGAATCTTGATATTCAGTCTTCATATAAATTCGGCAAAGTTGTTTTAGCTTGAGCATGTTCAAACATACACTGACCTGTGGGAAGTTAAGAATGTACATTATAAATTTTTTTTTTTTTTAAATTATGAAACGGAAGATTAAGAACAAAAACAAAATAACAAAAACAAAAAAACCCCGAAATGAAAACAGAATCACCACAACCATCACCAGGACCTTTTCTTCAAATTAAACGAAACAAACAAGTACCAAGACAAACAAACAAACAAACAAACAAACATACCAACCATTCAGCTAACCCCCAAAACTTGCAAAGCAAACATAATGTGCACATCAGCTGTCTTGATTTCAACTTCAGATTCCTGCAGAGCCGAATCTTCAAACGTTAAACTGTTGTTGCGTTCAAGAAGTATAAATCTGATCCGAAAGAGTCGGTTTAATTTAAAACAAATATAATAACAGTGACGACACAATGATAACGATGATGATCATGGTGATGATTGCGACAATCATTAAGGATGCTATTACTAATAACATTGAAGAACAATCCTCGATGCCACAAGTTTGTCATTCTCATTACTAAAAATAGCATCAACACTGTCGTCACCACCACCACCACCACCACCACCACCATCATCATCATCATCATCATCATCATCATCATCATCATCATCATCATCATTAACGCCATCAATCCCATTAACACCATCATCATCATTGTCGATATACAATGAAGCTAAAATACCAATTAGATACAGGTTCATGATAGAAAATGGTCCACAGTGATATGATTAAAAAATATCACAGCATCATTCCAGACCCTATCAGTCCCCTCCCCCCTCACACCCCCCACCCCCATAAAAAAAAGATCCTTTCTGCACACACCCCACCCCATGTCCTCTCTACCCCCACCTCCCACTCCCCTCCCTTCCCCTTTCCCACCTGTTCTTCCCTTTATCGATCTCGTGATCGATCAGTCGCCCTCTCCCGTCCCCTATACCTCTAGTCTTCATGTCATATAATTTATGTCAACGCCCAACGCTGGCAAGAACACACAGTTTTCACAACAATATGCGACAGAGTTAAGACTTTACTGCTTTGCAACACACACACGCACGCACACACACACACACGTACGCACGCACGCACGCACACACCAGCGCGTGCGCGCACGCACACGCAACCACGCACGCACACGCAACCACGCACACACAACACATACACACACACACTCACACACACGCACACACACACGCACATGCACACACACACACACGCACACGCACACACACGCACACACACACGCACACACACACGCAACCACGCACACACAACGCACTCCACACCGCCTTCTCCGCCCCCTCCACACACAAACATCACACCACACCACACCACACCACATCGCATCACACTACACCACAAACCACACACACACACGCACACGCATACGCACGCACACACACATACACACACACGCACACACCCTCCACATCCTCCCCCCCTCCACAAATACATCCTCCACCCCCACCCCCCTCCACACACACACACCCTCCACACTCCTCCCCTCGCCCCCACCACACCCCACATCCCCAAACACACACCCTTCACTCCTACAAACACACCATGTTACACATCCAACGACCATCAATAACAACAGTACAACCCCAGTCCCTCTATACACACACCCAATAAACCCTAAACTGTCAAGTAATTTTATATATATATATATATATATATATATATATATATATATATAAATATATATATATATATATAATATATATATATATATATATATATATATA
>CM054144.1:26357779-26367779 GCA_028751875.1 Rapana venosa | reverse complement strand
AAACAGGAGAAGTAGAAAGAAGATGGGAAAAGGGAGAGAAGAAGGAAGAAGAAAGAGGAAGGGGGAAGAAGAGAGAAGAGGGAAGAAGAGAGAAGAAGACAGAAGAAAGAGGAAGATTGAGGAAGAAGAGAGAAGAGGAAAGAATAGAGAAGAAGAGAGAAGAGGGGAGAAGGGAGAAGAGGGAAGAAGAAAGAAGAAGAGAGAAGAGAGGAAGATTGGAAAAGAAGAGAAGAGAGGGAAGAAGAGAGAAGAAGAGAGAAGAGAGGAAGATTGCAGAAGAAGAGAGAAGAGGGGAAGAAGAGAGAAGAAGAGAGAAGAGAGGAAGATTGGGAAAAAAAGAGAAGAGAGGAAAGAAAGAGAAGAAGAGAGAAGAGAGGAAGATTGGAGAAGATTGGAGAAGAAGGAGAGAAGAGGGAAGAAGAGGGAAGAAGAGGGAAGAAGAGAGAAGAGAGGAAGATTGGGGAAGAAGAGAGAAGAGAAAAGAAGACAGAAGAGGGGAGAAGAGGTGAGAAGAGGGAGAGGAGAAGGGGAGAAGAAGGGGAGAAGAGAGAGGAAGGGAGAAGAAGAGAAGAAGGAAGAAGGGGGAAGAAGAGAGAAGCGGGAAGAAGAAGGAAGAAGAAGAAGAGAGAAGAGAAAAGGAATGGAGAGATGAGGAGATGAATGGAGGAGCCATTCGAAAACAGCGATGTCCTCTCCAGGAGTAATCCGCTGTTCATTCAGATCCACTTCCCAACAATAGTGAAGTTTGTCTACAGCAGTCCTTGTTTCCATCCCTGCTTTACGGGCCTCCACGGTTTAGACCCTGACTGCAGCAGAACTGCAAAAGAAAATTCAAACCTTTGAAACGAAATGGAATCATTCAGAAGGCTTCTACAACATGTCCTGGCAAGACCGTAGCGTGGCAAGAAGTGATCACGGAAGCTGGGTTCGCAGGAACAAACCCCCTTCTGGCTGTTGTAAAGTGGAGGAAGCTGGCGCAGGTTGTTGTAAACGTCACACGTCAAAACTCTCTTGCCAAGACTATCCTGCAGGGGACAAGAGAGAGAGAGAGAGAGAGAGAGAGAGAGAGAGAGAGAGAGAGAGAGAGAGAGAGAGAGAGAGAGAGAGAGAGAGAGAGAGAGAGAGAGAGAGAGAGAGAGAAAGAGATAGAGAGAGAAGAAGAAGAAGAAGAAGAAGAAGAAGAAGAAGAAGAAGAAGAAGAAGAAGAAGAAGAAGAAGAAGAAGAAAAAGAAGAAGAAGAAGAAGAAGAAGAGAAGGAGAAGAAGAAGAAGAAAAAGAAGAAGAAGAAGAAGAAGAAGAAGAAGAAGAAGAAGAAGAAGAAAGAAGAAGAAAAAGAAGAAGCAGGAGCAGACAGATGAAGAGCTAGATGCAGGGCATCAAAAACTGGACCGGCATTGATATGGCTCTGTTGCTGCAAAAAAGGCTGAAGACACATCAGCCTGGAGTTAAATATAGACCAACGCGTCCCGTCTGTCCCCTTGACGGCCATCTTGATGAAGGGACTACTGCTGCTGCTGCTGCTTCTGCTTCTACTGCTGCATCTGCTGCTGCTGCTGATTCTGTCTTTAGATTGTCAAAGTCCGAATCATGGAATTAGTAAACTATGTAATTCTATGTCATGCAAATATTGAAGTTCTGTTATCTGACAGAAGGGAAAAAAAAAGGAATACGTCATGATGTTTTAAACAATTCATGCAACATGTTCACCAATCCATATTTCTTTATCGATACACGATCTTCATAACACAGAAACGGTTAATCTTGACGAATGCAGTAGACGCCCTAGTGAAACTACCCAAGCAACCAATAAACTAAAAAAAAACCCCACACCAAACAGCCCCACAATAAAAACAAACTGAACTCGCGTTGGGTTAAAAACAATGCAAACTTTATCATTCACAATACGTGTATATCTATGCTCTGATCAAATTCGTTGTAGTCGTCATTCTTCATCGACAGGGAAGGGACCTTTTCCCGAGGTCTCTAAATGAAGTTTAAAAATAATATATATATATATTATAATAATATTTATATATAATTATATTTAATATATATATATATGGCAGCAGCACCTGTATTACGCATGCAATCTTTGTAGATATATTTCTTTAAAATTACACATACATATAATTATTTATGTTATGAATGATAACGTTAGATTATTGCAAGCGTAAAAAAATAGATGGATGAGTCTAATGCAGGACCGACAAAAACTGCCTGTACGTCCAAACGTCAATCCATTTTGTTTGATGAAGCCTAATGAAACAGCAGTTTTGTGTCTTTAGCTGAGATACTTAATGCTCCTGTCAGAAGCAGAGGAGGCATGGCTTGTTTAGCGCACCTCTGGTGGGACAGCGGTGACTGAGACATACACCGCATCCAAGCTATGCTACAGCACACCGATTTCCAACAATACGACAATCCCCTTTACCTTATTCCAACGATACGACAACCCACTTTACCGATTTCCAACAATACGACAATCCCCTTTACCGATTTCCAACAATACGACAATCCACTTTACTGTATTCCAGCAATACGACAATCCACTTTACCGTATTCCAGCAATACGACAATCCACTTTACCGTATTCCAGCAATACGACAATCCACTTTACCGTATTCCAACAATACGACAATCCACTTTACCGTATTCCAACAATACGACAATCCACTTTACGACATTCAAACTATAGGACAATCGACTTTACCGCAATCCAAGTACACCACAACCCAATAACATGGCCATTCAATGACACCACGGCTCATTCAAACAGCATTCTAACCACACCGTGGCCCAACCAAACGGCAATCAAATCACACCACAGCCCAATTAAACGACAATCCCATTGCACCACAATCCAATTAAACGGCACTTCAATCCCACCACAATCCAACTATACAACAATTCAATCATATATATATATATCTCAATAATTTTGGTCCAGGACCAATTACACACCACGATCTACTGTCTATGTGGTCCAACGCCAACATGGTTGCAAGGCAAAGCGCATACTCCATATGCCATTTGACTCAGAGATACGGTGGTTCATATAACTCATAATCCAATGAGAAAAGAAAACCCACCTCAAACCAAACAAACCCAAAACACGCTACGATCTGAGCAGACGAAGGTAAGATCAGAAGACTGAACAGTGATGGTTGCCCCTGAATCGTAATGCTGATCTGATGGCGTGATGTTTCAGTGTGACCTAATGCTGATCTGATGGCGTGATGTTTCAGTGTGACCTAATGCTGATCTGATGGCATGATGTTTCAGTGTGACCTAATGCTGATCTGATGGCGTGATGTTTCAGTGTGACCTAATGCTGATCTGATGGCGTGATGTTTCAGTGTGACCTAATGCTGATCTGATGGCGTGATGTTTCAGTGTGACCTAATGCTGATCTGATGGCGTGATGTTTCAGTGTGACCTAGTGCTGATCTGATGGCGTGATGTTTCAGTGTGAGGGACACCTAATGCTGATCTGATGGCGTGATGTTTCAGTGTGACCTAATGCTGATCTGATGGCGTGATGTTTCAGTGTGACCTAATGCTGATCTGATGGCGTGATGTTTCAGTGTGACCTAATGCTGATCTGATGGCGTGATGTTTCAGTGTGACCTAATGCTGATCTGATGGCGTGATGTTTCAGTGTGACCTAATGCTGATCTGATGGCGTGATGTTTCAGTGTGACCTAATGCTGATCTGATGGCGTGGTGTTTCAGTGTGACGGACACTTAATGCTGATCTGATGGCGTGATGTTTCAGTGTGACCTAATGCTGATCTGATGGCGTGATGTTTCAGTGTGACCTAATGCTGATCTGATGGCGTGATGTTTCAGTGTGACCTAATGCTGATCTGATGGCGTGATGTTTCAGTGTGACCTAATGCTGATCTGATGGCGTGATGTTTCAGTGTGACCTAATGCTGATCTGATGGCGTGATGTTTCAGTGTGACCTAATGCTGATCTGATGGCATGATTTTTCAGTGTCAGGGATACCCCATCAACTATGATCTGAGATTTCGTGAAACTGTCCTTGCAGTTCTGCAGAAGTTGACTTTTTTTGTTTTGTTGCTTATTGACAGAATGAGTTATCTTCTCAAAGACACAAGAAAATGCTAGAAGAATTTCTTTAAACCTAACGTTCAACATTAAAAAGAAATCAAATTAGACTTGATCGCAAGACTTGGATTCGAACATCTAAACAATCAGCCACTTTCATAGAAAAGACCCAGTTTTTTTTAAATGTTGTATCTTGTTGTTGTTGCTTCTGCTGTTGCTGTTGTTGCGTTTCTTCTTCTTCTTCTTCTTCTTCTTCTTCTTCTTCTTCTTCTTCTTCTTCTTCTTCCTTCTTCTTCTTCTTCTTCTTCTTCTTCTTCTTCTTCTAAACAATCAGCCCCTTTTCACAGAAAAGACCCATTTTTTAAATGTCGTATCTCTTCTTGCCCTTGTTCTTCTTGTTCTTGTTATCCTTGTTGTTCTTGTTTATGCCATTGTTCTTCTTGTTCCTCCTCCTCCTCCTTTTTAGATCCACAGCAAAGCATTGACAAATTCATGATCTCGAACTCATCTAATTAATATGTTTTTGGTAGTGCTCTGTTTGTTTCAGCTACAAAAGTTTTGGAAATCAGGAGCTCTCGACTTAAGGGAAATCATTAACCAAAAACAATTAAGACAACATGATGTTTTTCACTTGAAAATATATTTTCAAGTGAAAAACCCCCATCACGTTCTCTTTTTTTGTTTTTTGTTTTATTACTTGTAGTAGTTTCTCTCGGTCAATTTCTAAACACTTTCCTGCAAAAATTCTGCCAACGACTCAGTTCCTATACAAAACATTTAGAAAACTTGTATCATGATCCTAGAATAGGTGACTGCGAAACATATTCTACACATTTAATCATTACCGTAAAACACAAGACAATGCACAACATATTCTACACTTTCATCATTACTCTAAAATAGTTGGTTGCAAAACATATTCTCCACTTTAACAATCGTCATGATATGCAAGACTACGAAACACGTTCTACACTTTTCATCATTACTGTAAAATAGATGGTTGCAAAACATACATTCTACAATTTTTTCGTTATTTTTAGAGAAATGGTTGCAAAATAGCGTACGGTTTTCTTATAATCCGAAGATAAATGGTGGCCCCCCCCCAAAAAAAAAAAAAAAATTCAATTCTTCTTCCTCCTCCTCTTGTTCTTCTTGTTCTTGTTCTTGTTTTTCTTCTTCTTCTTCTTCTTCGATAGATGGATGGAAAACATATTCCACACTTCTTATCATTACCCTATAACAGATAGATGCAAAACGTATTCTACACTTTTATCGTTATCTAAGAAAGATGGTTCCAAAATAGTATTCTATACATTTATCCTTATTTCTTCATGGTCCAAACGCTCAGCCAGCAACTATTGTCTGTCATACGAGCGAAAATGCATTACGCTGCCGTTAAGCGCCTGACAAGTCTGGCCCAGAGCATCCGACCTCGGCGAGTTAGCTTTATTTGAAGATCGACATTTCCAAGACACATTCTACACTTTCCTCACGATCCTAAGATGGATGGCTGTGAGCTGCAGTGGAATCACACCATGTCCAGGCTTAAGACTTGACCCCTTGGCAGCCACCAGTACGGTGGTCAGGGGGAGAACAGTGGTCACTGTCAATGGAATAGCTGGACTGGCCGAACAGACCATGATTGACTGACGGAGTTTGTGTAAAAGTTCACGCACCGGGTTGCAAAAATAAATATAAATCTTAGGTTGTCAGTTCGGATTTTAAAAAAAGGACCATTGTTGTTATTATTGCTGTGATTATCATTATCGCAATTGTTATTAAAATAGTTAATATTATTATTGTTATTATCATCATCTTCATCATCATTATTATTATTATTATTATTATTGTTATTATCATAATCGTCATCATCATCATCACCATCACCATCATCACCATCATCATCATCATCATCATCGTCGTCGTCGTAGTCGTCGTCATCATCACTATTGTTATTATCATTGTTATCATTGAATCGATGTTCTCCATAATTACTGTATCCACCTTCATTATTCTGATGGTCATAGCAAATTTCAATGGAAGTAGAAAGAATGTGGGGGGTACTGGGAGAGGGGTGGGGGGTGGAGGGTGGAGGGAGGGGCTGAGTGAGAGAAGAAGGAGACAGAGAGACACAGAGACAGAGAAGGAGCGAGGGAGGGACAGAGAGGGACAAAGAAACAGTGAGACAGAGATACGCACAGAGAAGAACAGACAGAACATATAGATAGACAAGAAAGGCAGAAAAAAACAACAACAACAACCTAAGACAGAGAGACAGAGAATAAGTACAGACAGACCTGCCGATGAGGGACACACTCTTTGGACCCCTGGAGGGGCTTCATCGCATGACAGCATTTGTCAGGGCCTCAGGAGTTGCTGTCTGGCTTTGAAGACGAGGAAAGGGGCGAGAAGAAAGAAGAAGAAGAAGAAGAAGAAGAAAGAACAACAACAACAACAACAAGAACAAAACAAGAACAAGAAACAAGAAGAACAAGAACAAGAGAAGAATTACGAAGAAGAAGAAGAATTGCGAAGAAGAAGAAGAAGCAGAATTGCGAAGAATTGCGAAAGAATGCAAGAAGAAGCGAAGAAGAAGAAAGAAGAAGAAGAAGAAGAAGAAGAAGAAGAAGAAAAGAAAAGACAAGAAAAAAAGAAGAATGACAAGAAGAACAAGAAGAACAGAAGAACACGAAAAAGAAGAAAGAGGAGGAGGAGGAGGAGGAGGAGGAGGAAGGAGGAGGAGGAGGAGGAGGAGAGAAGAAGAAGAGAAGAATTGCGAAGAAGAAGAAGAAGAAGAAGAAGAGAAGAAGAAGAAGAAGAAGAATTGCGAAGAAGAAGAAGAAAAGAAGAAGAAGAAGAAGAAGAAGAAGAAGAAGAAGAAGAAGAAGAAGAACAACAACAACAACAACAACAACAACAAGAATTGCGAAGAAGAAGAAGAAGAAAGGCAGAAAGGCAGAGACAGAAAGTGTGAAAGACAGAGAGTGACACGCTCAGCCAGTGAAACTGACAGATAAGCTGACGGGCAGATGGAACAGATGTGTGACAGTGACATTTATCAGATTTTCTGTTTCATTGACCTGACTGTCAGAAACAACAACAACAAAAACCACAAAAACACGCGTACGCACGCACGCGCACGCACACGCAAGCACACACACACGTGCTCACACACATACAATGATACAATGATACATACATACAAACATACATACATACATACATACATACATACATACATACATACATACATACATACACACATACATACATACATACATACATACATACATACATACATACATACATACATACATACATACATGCATGCATGCATGCATACATACCCACACACACACACACACACACACACACACACACACACACACACCACACACACACACACACACACACACACACTCACACACACACTACACACACACACACACACACACACACACACACACACACACACACACACACACAACACACACACACACACACACACACACACACACACATTTCATCTAATATCACTAAGAGTGAAAAGACGTTAAATCAAAAGAACAACACACACACACAAGGTTGCTGTACTTACACATAATGATACGGTGACGATTGGACACTCGTGACATGGGGAGAACTACAATATTGTTGAATAATGCTGCTGGACATTATTTTCATATTATTACAACATTAATGTTATGATAACAGCCCTATTTCACCAACAATTTTTTCAGTCTTTTGAAACGTTGTGGAATCGGTAGAGCTGCCACATGTCTCTGTCTGTCTGTCTGTCTGTCTCTCTTTTAGTTGGGTTTTCTTCTCTGTCTGTCTATCTGTCTTTCTCTCTCTTCCTTTCTTTTATTGATGTGTGTGTGTGTGTGTGAGTGTGTGTGTGTATGTGTGTGTGTGATTGTGTGTGTATGTGTGTGTGTATGTGTGTGTGCATGTGTCTGTGTTACATGAGAGAGAGACAGACAGAAAGACTCAGAGAGAAAGAGAGAGACAGACAGAGAGACAGAGACACAGAGAGACACACAGAGAGAGTTAGTTCTTGTGTGAAATAAACAATCGTATCTCACATTCACATCGTCATCAGAAGATAAACATTCAGTCCATACCGTTTGTGAATAATAATTCAATCTTTTTAACAGTTACGAAAAAAACCAACCCCAAACCAGTTTGAACATCCCTCAAAGCATGAACGTTTGACTATGTAAGACGTAAAAAAAGTCTATTGATATAATTATTATATCAACTAGATGCAAAAATAGAAAAAAAAGAGTGACAGAAAACATTCATGTGCAAAAATGGAAAAAATCTTTAAAAAATCTAAACAACCACAATTTCAACCCTTGTGTTGATTCTGTTAGCCAAACTTGAGAGAAAGAACAAAGAAAAAGACAATCAGAATATAAAGCAACTATACTACAAAAAAGAGCAGACTTTCATTCCTATCCTCCCCCCCCCCACCCCACACCCTTACCCCTACCCCACCCTCTTATATATATAACTCCACACACACAGAAGAGAACCATCCACACCATAAATTACATATCTAAACACACAAAAAAAAGATTCAAAAAAGAGTTCCTAATAACTCCTTCGTTAGACGACGCTGGGAGTCAAGTGGGAGTTGAGTTCCTTCTTGACGATGTAGAACTCGGTGATGGAGGAACACCAGAAGGCCAGCACGGAGGCCGTCACCTCGAAGACCAGGATGACGAAGGAGCTGAAGAGGCTGGCCGCGGCCAACGCGGCACAGCCCACCACCCCGTAACGCCGTATACTGAAGGACTTGAGAGCTCCCAGGATGAAGAGGAAGCCGAAGGTGCTGGTGATGAAGGCACAGATCAGGTTGAGGGGCAGGGAGAGGGGGATGGGCATGAGGAAGCTGAGGGGGATGTTGAGGGAGGTGAAGGGGAGGAAGAAGGCACTGAGGTCATGAACACGGGGCCCAGCTTGTAGCGCAGCGGCAGCTGAGAGCTGCTAGCCGTCAGGAAGATGCCGCGCATCCAGCGCCGCCGCTGCTGCACGAAGTCCTGCAAGGTAAACGTGCTCTTCTCGTGCATCTCTCCGTCCACGAAGCCGAAGCTGTAGCCGTGCTGGAAGGCCACCACGGCGAAGAAGCAGTCCTCGGCCAGAGAAGCCTCCGGTCCGTGGTCGAAGGAGACGGACTTTTCAGCGGCGGCGTTGGCGACGATGAAGGACCCCTTCCAGCTGAAGAAGGGCTTGTGCAGCACCTTCAGCGTGAAGCGGAGAGAGCCGTAGTCCACGCCCACCCTCACGCTGTCGGCCAGGGTGGTCAGCCAGTTGACGACGTGGCCTTTGCTGTAGGTGATGACGCCCTGCCCGAAGTGGTGGCGTCCGTCGGACACGAAGTTGATGATGCCCACCACAGCGTCCTCCGTCAGCAGCGTCTCCTCGTCCAGGTGGATGATCCAGTCATCGTCCGAGAGGATGTCCACCTCCGGCTCCAGGCTGTACTGCAAGCGCGCGCCTTGAACAAGGTCCCTCTCCGCGTGCGGTAGTCTGGCGGCACCACCACCTCGCGCACCCGGCTGGTCTTGGGCAGGAGGATGGGGGCGTCCGTCACCACCTCGAAGAGAAAGTTCTGCAGATCCACGCTGTTGCACACGGACAGGTTCCGCTCAACGTTCTCCCGGACCAGCTGCGGAAAGAGGCCGCGAGTCACCACCCTGAAGCAGAGGAAAGGGCCCAGCAAGGGGGACCTCTGCAGGCGGGGCTTGGGCGGGCAGACGCTGAAGCAGACGATGCCCAGGCAGTTGAAGATGCTGAAGAGGAAGGGCGTCACCACCAGGTACCTCAAGAAGTACAGGACCACCGTCAGCGCGTGCCCGTAGCGGTCTATGGGCCAGGGCTCGGGCTCTGCAGGTCGGTGCTGGCGAAGATGCCGAAGATGTG
>CM054144.1:26340279-26342779 GCA_028751875.1 Rapana venosa | reverse complement strand
GTGTAAAACACATAAACAAATCACCACGGTATGCTGCAGAGAATGATTTTTTATTTTTTTTATTTTATTGCAGACTGTTTTGTCTAGGCCCGCGATAAGGTGAGAGCAGCGTAACAAATACCTCACTTCTGTGCCCTGTTTTACTGCCGTCAGCATTGGGGGTTTGGGGGAAGGGGGGGGGGGGGGGGGGAGGGCAGAGAGAGAGAGAGGGAGAGAGAGACAGAGATAGACAGAGAGAGACAGAGAGAGATAGAGAGATAGACACAGAACGAGATAGAGAGAGACAGAGAGAGATAGAGAGATAGAGACAGAAAGAGATTGAGAGAGACAGAGACAGAGAAAGAGACAGAGAGAGAGACAGAGACAGAAGCAGAGACAGAGAGAGACAGAGACAAAGAGAGACAGACAGAGACAGAACAATCAACAATGAACAAATTTTATTTATAGAGGGTTATAGAATAAGCATAACAATAGCTTTTTTTTACATCCAGCCCTCTGGAAAAAAAAAAAAGATCGAAAGTAATTAATGTGCAATACAAGCATGAAGAATGATATAAAGAAAGAAAAAATACATACATTGATGATGGACTTTCCATGCAAATTCATCCCAATCTAATTTCGTACATGAAAAACATAATTTTTTTTAAGTAAACATAAACAGGAATAAGCCAAGCATGGATAGGCACGGCTAATTAGACAGAGAGACAGAGAGACGGAGACAGAGACAAAGAGACAGAGAGAGACAGAGACAGAAACAGACAGAGACACAGAGAGAGAGACAGAGAAACAGCGACAGGGAGAAAGAGGCAGAGAGACAGAGAGAACAGGTGTAGAGTAGGTTTTCAAACTCCTGTTAATCTGTATAGAGTTACACAGTTTTGATTCGAGATTTAAAATTTGACAAGGTGACAGCCCCCCCCCCCCCCTCCCCCTCCCCCCCCCCCCCTCCCCCCCTCCCCCGATATGGCCTCTGTAGTCGGAAGGGCTATGAACAACATGACTGGACTTACCGGCACAGACAGACTAACGGAGAGTCATTCGGACAACCAGACAGACAAACAACCAGGCAGTAGCGGATCGGTGGTCAAGAGATAACGCGCCTGCCTAGAAAACAAAAAAAAGTCCTCGTCGGAAACTGTGCAGTGGTTCGATCCCCGTTTGGGCCCGAAACTTTTCCCCCATTCGTTAAACTATGAGTGGTGGTCTCTGTGCTAGTTTTACTGATGAGACGATAAATAGAGGTCCTGTGTGTTACACACAATTATTTTACCGCACGTAAACGAACCCACGGCAACAAGAGAGTTGTCCTTCGCAGATTTCTATAGAAAAAAGCCAGTCTGTTAGGGAAACAGATACAGTTGCAGACAGGAAAAGAAAAAAAAAAGACTGGGTGGCGCTGCTCTTGTGGCGACGCGCTCTCCTCGGAAAGAGCAGCCTGAATTTCACGCAGAGAAATATGCCGTGACTTTAAAGTGGTGTATATAAAAAAAAGACGACTTAAAGAGTCAACTGGATGTCTAAACGGGGTAGCCTGGTGGTTAGTGTTGCATTCGTGATCTGCTGACCCGGGTTCCAGTCTCGTTCAAGAGGATTTTTCCTCTGGAGTTAACATCAGTGCCGACTCCACTACCCCAAAAGTCCTTCGGATGAGACTATAAACCGAGGTCCCGTGTGCCAACGCACACAGACAATCTTGCGCACACGTTAACACCCGTTCCGCTTTTCGGAGGAGTAGGCCATTCTGTGCTGGTGGGAACGGATAACAAAATTTACAAAACTGCATACACACGGGGACAGGATGTAAAAAAAAGCACACTAGTGCTTATTCCGTTATCCTCGAAATAAAAGAATGAAAAATAAATAGATAAATAAATAAACCGTTAGTCTTGTTATCCCAGAGCTCAGCTCGAATCCTTGGTTTTCTCTTCTGTACTTTTTTTTATAGCTTTCTTTTTTTTTCCTGTCTTTTTTCTTTCTTTTATTTCATTTTCTTATGTAACGAACTAGTTTTATTTCTGTCTGTTGTACTGCGAGTGCATACACTGATTTGAGAGAAAGAGAGAGGGAGAGGGAGAGGGAGATGGAGAGAGAGAGAGGAGAGGAGAGGAGGAGAGAGAGAGAGAGAGAGAGAGAGATGAGATGAGAGAGAGAGATGAGAGAAGAGAGAGAGAGAGAGAGATGAGAGGAGAGAGACATACAGACAGACAGACAGACAGATAGAGAAGGATAGAGAAATGGCAGCACAACAGACAAGCAGACAGAATATCAATTCATCCAGATAAATAGACAGAGCCAAAAACCCCACACAGGCAGCAGACAGACAGACAGGCAGACAGAACCAAAGCCCCAGGCAGACAGACAGACCAACAGACAGACAGCAGACAGACAGTCAGACAGACAGACAGACAGGCAGACAGACAGAGAGCTAGCTGGAAAGAGTTCAGTGGGTGTCTGATCTTAAGTCTTGTCATTCCAGACCTAGCCTACCACTGATTCCTTT
>CM054144.1:26317779-26327779 GCA_028751875.1 Rapana venosa | reverse complement strand
TGGTGACGAATTTCATTACCTTTTTATGCGTCCAATTTTTAACGAAACTCGTGAAAAAATGTTTACCAAAATATTACGCTAAACATCCAAACACTTTGAAGTATGAACAACTGCTCAATATTGTCAAAACGATTAGTACAATCGGAAATAACATGTAAACTTTGCTCAAATAGTTTGATATGTGTAAAACAGACAATTGTTGGTCTATAGTAATGTGCTCAAATATCCAGTTACATGGTTCATGTATGATTTCAGTTATGCTTTTGTTCATTGATGTTGTGTAAAATCCTCCATATCCTAAAGGGATGACGGGATAAAGAATTTGAAATTTGGTACATACTCGCTTCAGCACTAGGCCTAGTGGATGGAGGAGAAGGGAAGGGCGGGGGGCGGGGGTGGTGGTGGTGGTCGAGTGGTCTAGAGGCAAGGCGCCTTCCTACCTACCTACCTACCTACCTACCTACCTACCTACCTACCTACCTACCTAACTACCTAACTACCTACCTACCTGCCTACCTACCTGCCTAGAAAGCGAAGAGTGTGGGGACAATCCCTGTTTGTGTCCGAACTCCCACCTACCCCTCCCCCATCCACTATACTCGAGTAGTGGTCTGGGTGCTAGTCTTTCGGATGAGACGATGAACCGAGGTCTTGTGAGCAACACGCACGAGAAAAAAGCCACGGACACAAGAGAGTTGTCCCTGGCGAAATTGTACAGGAAAAATAGCCACTATGATATGGAAACAAATACACACGCAGATAGGAAAAAGAAAAAAAGAAAAAAAGGAAAAAGGGGTGGCATGGCACTGCTACTGCGGCGACATGCTCTCCCCAGGAAAAGCTGCCTAAATTCCTTGTAGAGAAATCTGCAGAGGTTGAAAGTAGCAGACAAGACAATACAATACAACACGTTACGACACAATACAATACAATACGAAACAATACAATACAATGCAATGCAATATAACACGACACGACACAACACAAAACAACACAATACAATATAATTTTTTTTTAACTTGTTTAGTTAGTTAGGTTGTTTTTTTAACATTGCACTGTTATAAAGATACAAAACATATAAACAATTTTTGGAGAGAGAGAGAGAGAGAGACAGAGAGAGAGAGACAGAGAGAGAGAGAGAGAGAGAGAGAGAGAGAGAGAGAGAGAGAGAGAGAGAGAGAGAGAGAGAGAGAGAGAGAGAAGAGAGAGAGAGAGAGAGAGAGAGAGAGAGAGAGAGAGAGAGAGAGGGAGGGAATATTCAATACCACACAAGACAGCACAACACGACACAACCTGTTGTTATGCTGATCCATTCTCAACACATTCGTCTTCTTCAATCGGTTCTCTGGCTTCACAGATTTTCATTTCCGAAAGTTTTCGGTCTATGAAGCAGTATAGTAAGGAATCACATCCAATAGACGCGTACGCGCGCGCGCAAACACACATATACACACACCGCGCGCGCGCGCGAGCGCACGCACACACACACACACACACATACACACACACACACTACATCCCCCCCCCCCCCCCCACTCACACACATCCACGCACGCACATACACAAACTACACACATACACATACACTACACACACACACACAAACACACTACACACATAGACATACACTACACACACACACTCACAACCTCCCCCCCACTCCCCCCCCCCCCCCCCCCCACACACACACACCTACCTTTCCTATTCTTTACATGAAGGTTCCAGAATGTTACCTGTCTATAATAATATTATTATACAACTCACCACCCCCCCCTGACCACCACCCCCCCCCCCCCCCCCCCCCCCCCCCAACCCCTGTCTGACTCCCACCTCTTCCCTTATTGCCGTTACTGCATCCCTCCCCCTCACCTCCCTCACCTCCTCCCCACCCCCCACCCCCAAATCCCCTGCATCCTTTCTGTAGTATTCTCCGCTCCCTCTTTGATGTCTCCTCCTCCTCCTCCTCCTCCTCTTCAGTTGGCTTTCTTCCCTCTTTCCCTCCCTCCCTACAATGACGAGGATCTCTAAGGATTTGTAGGAGTCACGGAAGTATTCAGTGCCACCCTTCCCGCACCGCCCTCCCCCCCACTTCAATTCTGTCCCCCCAGGATTGAAAGGAGAGAGAGAGAGAGAGAGAGAGAGAGAGAGAGAGAGAGAGAGAGAGAGAGAGAGAGAGAGAGAGAGAGAGAGAGAGAGAGAGAGAGAGGAGAGAGGAGAGAGAGATTTTATTCTTTCATATCGGGGGTAACGAAATAAGCACTCATGTGCTTTTTTTTCTTTTTACATCGAGTCCCTGTGTGTATGCAGTTTTGTAAATTTTGTCATCCGTTCCCACCGGCACACAAAGGCCAACTCTTCCGAAAAGCGGAACGGGTTTTAACGTGTGCGCAAGATGTTCTGCCTGCGTTAGCTCACGGGGCCTCAGTTTATAGTCTCATCTGAAGGGACTTTTGGGCAGAGTGGAGTCGGCACTGATGTTAACTCCAGAGGAAATAATCCCTTTGAACGAGAATCGAACCCGTGTGAGCAGATCACGAGCGCATCACTCAAACCACCAGACTATCCCGTACCCCATGCTAAGAGCTTTGTCGTGGTCGAAGAAAATCTCAATATAACATTCCAAAACATAACACAGCATTTTCCTACTGACATGGGTACTTCGTTTCCATCAATAACTGATAAAGCTTTTGGGGCTGGGTCAGACTGCAATATACTGATACAAACAATTGGCGCGCTGCTTACATCAATAATTGGCAAATCAATCGTGTGTGAATTGGCAGCAGCAGCTGGTAAACAGTTTGAAGTCATCCGTCACAGCGTGCGTGTGTGTGTGTGTTGTGTTGTGGTGTTGTGTGTGTGTGTGTGTGTGTGTGTGTGTGGTGTGTGTGTGTGTGTGAGGTGTGTGTGTACGTGTGTGTGTGTGAGTGTGTGTGTGTACGTGTGTGTGTGTAGTGTGTGGTGTTGTGTGTGTGTGTGTGTGTGTGTGTGTGTGAGTGTGTGTGTGTAGTGTGTGTGTGTGTGTGTGTGTGGTGTGTGTGTGTGTGTGTGAGAGTGTGTGTGTGTACGTGTGTGTGTGTGGTGTGTGTGTGTGTGTGGTGTGTTTGTGTGTGTGTGAGTGTGTGTGTGTGTACGTGTGTGTGTGTGTGTGTGTGTGTGTGTGTGTGTGTACGTGTGTGTAGTGTGTTGTGTGTGACGTGTGTGTGTGTGTTGTGTCGTGTGTGAGTGTGTGTGTGTGTGTGTGTGTGTGTGAGTGTGTGTGTGTGTGTGTGTGTGTGTGTGTGTGTGTGTGTGTGTGTGTGTGTTGTGTGTGTGTGTGTGTGTGTGTGTGTGCATGCATATGTTGTGACAGGACGGGCAGGAGTATCGAACTATGTATGTACTTGTTGTCCGGAGAAGATCGCGCTTGTATTTTTTGTGTGGGAAGTCTTCTTTCGTTAGTTCTTCAATGATGATGATGACAAGAAGAAGAAGAAGAAGAAGAAGAAGAAGAAGAAGAAGAAGAAGAAGAAGAAGAAGAAGAAGAAGAAGAAGAAGAAGAGAAGAAGAAGAAGAATTGCGAAGAAGAAGAATTGCGAAGAAGAAGAATTGCGAAGAAGAAGAAGAATTGCGAAGAAGAAGAATTGCGAAGAAGAAGAAGAAGAAGAATTGCGAAGAAGAAGAAGAAGAAGGAGGAGGAGGAGGAGGAGGAGGAGTAGAAGGAGGAGAAGGAGGACGACGACGACAACAACGACGACGGTAATAATAATAATAATAATAATAATAATAATAATAATAATAATAATAATAATAATAATAATAATAATTCTGCTTAAATCGATAAGTGACAAAGCGCTTGGCTAAGCTTGGTCACTACCTTGTCTGAATTTTGCGAAGACATTATTTTGCAGTGATGGTAGTAACACAGGTCAGAAGCAGTAACCATACCGTGTAAAACAACAACAACAATTACAACAGCAGCAGCACCAGCACCAGCAGCAGCAGCAACAACAACAACATTAACAGAACCAGCAGCAGCAACAACAACAACAACAACAAAACTTGTCTTCTTCTTCTTCATTGAATGCTCAGACAGCAGTCTGTCATAATTATCATATGAACGAAAATGCGTTGCACTGCCGTTAAGCGCCTGACAAGTCAGACCCAGCGCATCCGACTTCGGAATGGGAAAGAATTGTTATGTTTTAAGTCTTTCTGGGGGAAAAAAAACCCACCCAACAACAACCCACCCCAGTAGAATGTACCAAGAAGGCAGAAAATAGACAAGAATGAGGCCACAGGAAGATAAAAAAAAAAGAAAAAAAAAGGAACAAAGCACAAACAAAGAGAGGGATAGAAATGGGGGAAATATCCAAGATTCTTCTTTTCACTACTATCTATCTCTTCTTATCACTGACAACACCATCACACTGGAGTCATAATCGTAAATCTGGAAAAAAAACAACCAAAAGAAAACACAAAACCCCAACCAAAACTACCTTCACGTTCACCTATCCTGTATAGTCTTGTAGACCTTTTGGGGGCATCACTGAAGATTTTGAAAACAGCTTCCTGGTTAAAAAGTTTCTCCTCACCTCACCTCATCTCACCTATCCCGTGGTCCCTCAGACCGTGGAGGGGGAAGAGGGGGGGGGGGGGGGCACTAATGAAGATTTTGCAACCAGCTTCCTCCACAACCCCCCGAGGTCCTCTGCTTTCCGTAGTAATTCGTTCCACTCAAGGCCTGTCCACTATCTGATACTGTCTTCCGATCGTTTTCTCTGTCTCTGTACTGTCTGTGTACCTTTTGAACACAAAATGGGGGACCGGAGTGGGGGGGGGGGGGGGGGGGGGGGCATTTTGGTTCCTAAGCACCGGCAGTGTGGCAGAACAGAACAGAACAGGACAGGACAGGGCAGGACAGGACAGGACAGGGCAGGACAGGACAGGACAGGAAAGGAAAGGAAAGGACAGGACAGGACAGGACAGGAAAGGACAGGACAGGAAAGGAAAGGAAAGGACAGGACAGGAAAGGACAGGGAACAGGAAAGGACAGGACAGGACAGGAAAGGAAAGGACAGGACAGGACAGAGACAGGACAGGAAAAGGACAGGAACAGGAAAGGAAAGGAAAGGACAGGGACAGGAAAGGACAGGACAGGAAAGGACAGGACAGGACAGGAAAGGAAAGGACAGGACAGGACAGGAAAGGACAGGACAGGGCAGGGCAGGGCAGGAACAGGACAGGACAGGAGAGGACAGGACAGGACAGGACAGGAAAGGACAGGGCAGGGCAGGACAGGACAGGACAGGACAGGACAGGCAGGAACAGGACAGGACAGGACAGGAACAGAACAGGACAGGGCAGGGACAGGACAGGAACAGGACAGGACAGGAAAGGACAGGACAGGACAGGGCAGAACAGGACAGGACAGGACAGGACAGGATAGGGCAGGAACAGGATAGGACAGGACAGGACAGGACGTGGCAGGACAGGACAGGACAGAACAGGACAGGGCAGGGCAGGAACAGGGCAGGACAGGATAGGATAGGACAGGACAGGATAGGACAGGACAGGACAGGTTTATGTGTGGTGCTTTGAGGTTGTGAGGGAAGTGAGTCAGAGACTGATAAATTGTCCGTCTGTCACCTTTCGCCCCAGTCCATCTCGCCTCTGCCGTGAAAAGAACTCCTCTCCCGTTACCATATGAATTACGGAAATGAACTGAGCTCCTCTGAGAGAAGAGAGAGAGAGAGAGAGAGAGAGAGAGAGCGAGAGAGAGAGAGAGAGAGAGAGAGAGAGAGAGAGAGAGAGAGAGACAGACAGACAGACAGACAGGCAGACAGACTGACTGACTGACAGACAGAAGACTGACTGACAGACAGACAGGCAGACAGACAGGCAGACTGACTGACAGACAGACAGATTGACTGACTGACAGACAGACAGGCAGATAGACTGACAGACAGACTGACAGACAGACAGACTGACTGACTGACTGACTGACAGACAAACAGACAGACAGACAGACAGACAGACAGACTCTGAAGCTTTAACAAATTATTCACTTAGGTTTTGGGGGGGGTTCTTTTTTCTCATCTTTCGCCCTTGATAAAGACGGAAAGGGGCGGGGTGGAGGCGTAATTTGTAAAATAATACAAAGTAATAAAATCTACAGAAATATTGACCGAGAACAGTGTCACGCATGTGTTGTAACAATATTGATCAGTACAGAGGAGTGGATCAGTGAAGGATAAGACAAGACAGCAGTTCTGTAGGCACGGCTGAATCAACTAGAAGGAACAATTTATACATATATTGGTCTGTGTCGTGTGGCTGTGTTGTTGAGTGTGGGGGTGTGTGTGTATGTGTGTGTGTGTTGTGGTGTGTGTGTGTGGTGGTGTAGTGTGTGTGTGTGCGTGCGTGTGTGTGGTGTGTGTGTGTGACTGTGTTCCTGACGTCTGATTAACGTCAGGTACTGTCTGCGTCGCAGTCAATAAACCATCATACTGTCTGATTTGTTGTCTGTCTGTCTGTTCTGTCGTCTGCCAGTCTCTCTCTCACTCTTATCAGGTTTATTATTAAATGTATCCCTAACGCGGGACTGATTAAAAAGCAATGTGTGCTTATTCATTATCCTCGAATAAAAGAATTGTCTGTCATTGTCATTTCTTCTCTCTCTTCTCTCTCTCTCTCTCTCTCTCTCTCTTCTCTCTCTCTCTCTCTCTCTCTCTATATTATATAATATATATATATATATATAGACAAAGAGAGAGAGAGAGAGGAAGTTGAGATGATAGATGAGAGAGATGTAGTGTGTGTGCGCGTATGTAAACTGTTATTTCTTTCTTCTTATTAATCATTATCTATCAATCAGTATATGTTCAGCTAAATATTATGAAATAAATGCGACACTTTCGGCATAAACGAGAATATAACAAATACAACGCTTTTTATCACAACGATACCGTCTAGTACCAAAACTGTCATGAATAAATCAGTCTACGTGATTTTAATTTCAACAGATATTTTTTATTCATTTTATTCTTTTACAAGATTCAGCGCTATATAAATTCCATACATTATTATTATTATTATTAATATTATTAATATTATTATTATTATTATTATTATTATAATAATGGAATAAGCACTTAATTGCGTTTTTTCATCCAGTCCCCGATTGTCATCTGTTCCCACCGGCACGCAATGGCCTACTCTTCCGAAAAGCGGAACAGGATTTAACGTGTGCGCAAGATGTTCTGCGTGCGTTCGCACACGGGGCCTCGGTTTATAATCTCATCCGAAGGACTAAACACAGGGAAAAATGAACATCTGACAGCATTGCTTTAAACCAAAAAATAAAAAAATCAACTTTCAAGTCATACTTTTTCTTCTTCGTCGTCGTCGTCGTCGAACGCTCAGACAGCAGCAACAAACGTTGTCTGTCATAGAAGCGAAAATGCGTTGTGCTGCCGTTAAGCGCCTGACAAGTCAGGATGCGCATGAGACTACCGCAGACTACCAATACAGTTAGTCTACCACAGAGGAACCGCTACTTCTGCACGCACACTCCAACATCAGCATCAGGTTTAACTCTTGGTGTAGAACGAGAAGTCGACTACTTGCACTAACTAGGCTAGCAACCACGACGAGAGAGAGAGAGAGACAAAGAGATGGAGAGAGAGGAGACGTGAGAAGAGAGAGAGAAGAGAGAGAGAGAGAAGAGCGTGAGAGAGAGGAGAGAGAGAGAGAGAAACCAGAGAGAGAGAGAGAGCGAAGAGAGAGAGAGAGGGAGAGAGAGAGAGAGAGAGGTCGAGAGAGAGAGAGAGAGTAGAAGAGAGAGAGAACAGAGAGACAGAGAGAAAAGAGGAGAGAGAGAGGGGGGAGGAGGGGAGAGAGAGAGAGAGAGAGAGGAGAGAGAGAGAGAGAGAGAGAGAGAGAGAGAGAGGGGGGGGGGGACGAGAGAGAGAGCGGAGAGAGAGAGAGAGGAGAGAGAGAGAGAGGAGAGAGAGTAACAGAGAGAGAGAGAGAGCAGAGAGAGAGAGAGAGAGAGAGAGAGAGAGGAGAGAGAGAGAGAGAGAGAGAGAGAGAGATTTTAATTTTTTTTTAAATCTTTTATATCGAGGATAATGGAATAAGCACTTATGTGCTTTTTTACATCCATTTCCCGTGTGTATGCGGATTTGTGAATTCTGTCATCTGTTCCCACGGCACACAATGGCCTACTCTTACGAAAAGCGGAACAGGATTTAACGTGTGCGCAAGATGTTCTGCGCGCGTTCGCACACGCGACCTCGGTTTATAGTCTCATCCGAAGGACTGTGGGGAGAGTGGAGTCTGCACTGATGTTAATTCCAGAGGAAAATATCCCCTTGAACGGGAATGGAACCCGAGTCAGATTGCGAGCGCAATATTCTGACCACTAGGATATCCCGTCCCCCTCTGTTTGAGAGAGGGAGAGAGGGAGACAGAGGGAGAATGAGAGAGAGAGAGAGAGAGAGAGAGAGAGAGAGAGAGAGAGAGAGAGGAGAGAGAGAGAGAGAGATGAGAGAGAGAGAGAGAGAGAGAGACATAGCCAGAGAGAGAGAGAGAGAGAGAGAGAGAGAGGGGGGGGGGAAGAAAGAGAGAGAGAGAGAGAGAGGGAGACAGCTAGCCGAGAGAGAGAGAGAGAGAGAGAGAGAGAGAGGGAGAGGGAGGGAGAGAGAGAGGCAGAGACAGAGAAAGAGAGGAGGAGGTTTTTGCTCTGCTTCCATCCAGTACAGAGACTCCAGACAGAGATCTAGCTAGATCTATCCCCTGACTTCATGTCGGCACCCACAGATTGTGATCGACTCGTCTTCAACATTTCCATCAACAGCGTTACACAACCCTACAATGAGATAGTGTCGTCTCCCATTATGTTCTAGACAGTCTTGCTCATATCAAACGAAGAGGTTACTTCTCTGTGCTACCCGACTCCCACCCCCCCCCCTCCTTCCCCCGAAACACGCACACACAAACACCCACCACACACACACACACACACAAAACCACCCACCAAAACTTACCCCCCCAAAAAAGAAAAAAAACAACCCAAAAGAAACCCAACAACAACCCTTTAACTCTTTCAACAAACTTTCCTCCAGTTTTGTCTATGACTGACTTTTAAAAAAAAACAACACAAAAAATATAGAGATAGGCTACGATTTAAAATGGTGATGATCGCTTGGAACAAGGGAGTCTTTGTTACTGCACGCATGACGCAACGTCTTTTCCGTCATCAGTGATGAAGTCACAATCAGCTGCTTTGTTCTTTCCTTCTCCTATCCATTTTGTTATTTATTTTTTTGAAAAGTTTTTCTGCCACTGGCTCAAGCCACCGCACATGCTTTTTCCCCCTGCAAAAACCTTCAACTTTCTTTATTCTTTTATTTTGATGATAATAGAATAAGCAAAAAAAAAAAAACCCCAAAAAAAAAAAACAAAGAGAAAAACACCAAAAACCCCCAAAGGGGGTTTTAAAATTTTTGGCGTCGACCCGATCACCGTTACATGTCCTCTCACACACACAAAACACACACATCTCCCTCCCCCTCTTTCTCTTCCTCTCTCTCTCCTCTCTCTCTTCTCTCTCTCTTCTCCTCCTCTCTCTCTCTCTGAAAAACAGGCCACGTATGCATTGGGGGACGAGAAACAGACAGGAAACAGAAAAGACAAGAGAGAAACATACACCGACAAAATTCACAGAGAGTATACTTACTGTACCTCAAACCACAACGCCCAAATGACAGAAATAGGAAACCCACCTAAAAACATCCACAGAGCAAAAATGTATTATGGGAAAAATTTTAATTTGGTGCTCCCCAATTTTTGTCTCTTCCCCCCCCCCCCCCCCCCCCCCCCCCCCCCCCCCCCCCCCCCCCCCCCGCGGCTTAACACACACTAAACTGTGATAACAAGTATTTTTGATGTCACCAAAATAACGACCCTGAGCTCGAATGTGTAGAAATCTAACGAATTGGATTTTGTGTGTGTGTGTGTG
>CM054144.1:26272779-26310279 GCA_028751875.1 Rapana venosa | reverse complement strand
CTAAATGGGCCGGGGGATTCTTTAGGGATGGGGGGGGTGGTGGGGTGGGGGTGTGGGGGGGGTTAGATAAGTCATTTTTTTCCATACCAAAACAAAAACCTTTGGGGGTTTTTTTGTCTAGATTGCGTGCGTGAGAGAAAGAGGGGGGAGGGGGGTAGAGAAGAGGGAGAGAGAAAGGGGGAAGGGAAGAGAAAAGGAGAGAAGAGAGAGAAGAAGAGGAAGAAGAGAGAAGAGAAGAGGGGGGGGGGGGGGGGGGGGGGGGGGGGGAAAGAAAGAAAAGAGAGGGAAAGAGATAAGAGAGGGGAGAGAGGGAGAGAGAGAGGGGGGGGGGGGGGGGGGATGAAGAGAAGAGAGAAAAAAAAAGAAAGAAAGAGACAGGACAAAAACAGGGGAGAGTCAGGAAACGAGACAGAGGGAAGAAGGCAGACAACAACAGAAGGCAGGCAAAGACAGAAACGACAGAAAAAGGAAACAGAGAAGACAGAAAGCAACAGACGTTCAGAAGAAAAACGTAGACAAAGTAGACAGACCCACAGACACACAGAAAAAGGGGGCGGCAAGGGCGGGGGGGGTGGGGGGGGGGGGGGGGGTGTCAAAAAAACCCAATTTAGAGCAAATGGTTTGATTTGGGAAAGTGGGGGAAGGTCTTGTACAGTTCTGAGACTTCCTTGTCTTTATTGCTCCCAACTTGGAAAAAAAAAAAAAACAAAAACCACAAAAAGAAAGAAGAAGAAAAAGGAGAGAGGAGAAAAGAGAGAGAGAGAGAAGAGAGAGAGAGAAAAAGGGAAAAAAGGAAAGAAGGGGAAGAGAGGAGAGAGAGAGAGGAAGAAGAGAAGAAGAAAAGAAGAGAGAGAGAGAGAGAGAGAAAACTCGAACTCGAATATTTTTGAGGGTAATTGATAAGCCGGGCTTTTTACACCAGGCCCCCAGGGAAAGAAGGAAAAAAAACATGAATAAACCAATGAACAACAAACAAAATATTCAAAAAGCAATGAAATAAATCACAAATTTTCCATTCAATTTGGGAAACAGAAATAAAGAAAACCAAAAAAATGAACCGACGAATGAAAAAAAACAAGACCAAAAACACGACAAAACTCCCCTCCCTGACACCCCACCCCCTTAAGGGAAAAACCCCCCCCCAAAAATCAACACACACTACACGCACACACACACACGCATACACACCACACTCACAATACACACACACCACGCCGCGAAAGCACACTCACCACCACGCGCGCGCAAGCCACTCAACACACTCACTCCAACACAACGTACCCGCGCGCGCCGCACCCCCAACGCCCACGCGCGTACAAATTTCCAAACACCACACCACACACACATCCCAAACATTTTACATTCCTCACTTTTTAATTCCCTTTCGTCATAATCATCAAATACATAACCACACATTTGCCCCGGCAAAAAACAAAGCTTAGTTGAAGCAACACAAAAAAACAAAAAACAAAACCCCCCCCCACACACCCCACAAAACCCCCCTAAAAACAAGGGGTAGAGCACAGGACACACACCCACACAAAAAACACACACATAAAAAAAAAAAAACACACATTCACACCCAAAAACATTCAACACACACACACATTCACACACACACACACACACACCCCAAACACACCACATTCACACACACACCCACACACCACATTCACACACACACTTCACACACACACACACATTACACACACACACACACACACCACACATTCACACACACACATTCCACACCTTTCACAACCACACAGTTCAAAAAAGACGTTTCACCAATGTATATTACGGGAAATTTAAAAATTTGTGGGGGTACCTTTTTTAAAAATGATATGCTATTTTTCTTTTTTAAAAAAGACTGGGTTTTCGTTCCATAATTTGCTCCCCAAAAAAAAACAAGAGAGCATAAAGAATCATTTTTGGACAGGAGTAACAACACCTTTTGTTACGAACATTTTTAACAGGGAACCTGACAAAGAAAGGAGGACAGTTTATTCATGACCTTTTAAAAAATCCTTTAAAATAGAAAATATAAAAAAAAAAGGGAAGAATGTTTAACTTTTGTAGCTATTATTTTTCTAAGGAAGTAGTTCTAAGGAGAAAAACTTGAGAGACCGTTTATAACTCTCTAAATTTCGTATACAGTTTTTTTTTCCCAAAATCCCGCATGTAGTGCATATCAAATCATTTTTTATGTAAGCTAAAGAAATTTTTCGAGTATGTGATCCAAAAAATTTTTTTTCGTTAAGTTGAATAGCTTCTTAGATAATTTTTTAGAAATACTAAAAACATATCTACCATACAAAATTTTTATCGTATTTAGACCAAGAAGTTTTTATGAACGACTTCTTTTTATTTTTACGTAAATCTTTATTCCATTTAGTTTGGTTTTAAAGTTTTGCCGCTTTTGTCTTGTTCAACACCCCGAAATTTGTTTCAGAGGATGGGGCCATGTGATCCCCACTCCGCCCGCGCTAAAGTTTTGTCCCTTTTTCAAAATTTTACCCAAAATTTTACATCATGTCGCGTATGAAAGGTGGGTCTCGGGAAAGAGTTCACAATGGAAGAAACAGGAGGAAGATCGTTGATAATATAGAAAAGGGGGACTGGCCCCCACACGGAACCTTGAGGAATACCATATTTACAGGGAAAAGGACGACAAAATTGAGTCTTGATAAACAGCTTTCGTTTTTTATAAGAAACGAGGGAATCAGTTTTAGGGTCCAATAAACCATACAAGCCATTTTTTTACTGGTTTGGGTCAATACAATCAAAAACCTTTGGGAAAATCTACAAAAACTGCTCCAGTTAAGATATTTTTGTTATATTAAATGCCCTTGCTCTATGAGATTGCTGGGGCAGTAAGACATGAATAATTTTCTCTAAGCCACTTTGATTAGGGGGAAATAAGTTTGCTCATAAAGTATACAAATGTTGCTTTAATGCTTTTCTAAAGGTTTTAAAAAAATAAAAGAATGGAAAGGGTCGATAGTTGGAAGGGTCTTTGGGGTCTCCAAATTTAAAAAACGGTACAAATTTTCATCTTTTAAACATTTTAGGATAGGAAACCTTTTAATCAGAGATATAGATATTGTAAGATGTTAAAATTACTTTCGCGGGAAATCTTAAAATTTTGCGTTAAAATTTTTCAAACCACGGATTTTGTTTGCTTTTAAAGAACACAACTCCTTATGCACTTCATGCACACCCAAAATATTTTGAATGCAGTTGACTTTGTTGACTTAGGCTACATTTCCTGTAAAATTGGTAATTGAATTTGAGCGGTCAATATTTACAATTTTTTTTAGCAATAGAACAAAAGTGTGATTTTTATTTTCTGCGAAGCCTGGCCTGTAACCTTATGAAATGATTTTCCGGCAACTGATTAATTGCTTTCCAAGAGACTTTGAGTCCTTCTTAGATTTTAACTCCTGAAATTTTTCTTTTTTGTAATTCGTTTTAAAAATTTCACTTGTTATTTTTCCTTTAAAATTTTTTATCTTTCCCTGTTGTTTTTTGTAAGTTACTCGGACGGGTTTTGGGTTTTAATGATTTTTATCAGTTAACCAGGGTGGGTTTTTCTTTTGCTTTTACAAAGGGGGACAAGAGGGGCTGCTATAAATAGTAAAAAAATAATACCAAATTTTTAAATGCTTCATTGGGTCATAAACGATAGACATCGGGAGAATTTTCTTTTCATAAGTGGACCAAAAAATTTTTTGCATTAAATGTTTTATACTACGATAAGAAATGTATTTTTGGTTTGCACTGGGGATTTTTGCACCTTTTTTTTTACCAAGAAACATAAAAATATGATCACTAAGCCAAACAGGACAACGTTTTACAAAGTTAATGGAGTGGTTTTGTATATATGTCATCAGTGTTCAGAACTAAGTTTTCCTTGTGGAGTGTTTACAATTGCGCGGGGTTTTAAACCTCAAAGTTTTTTTCCCTTTATCATTAGCTTAAGTAAATCAATATTAAATCCCAATAAAAATTTAATTCATTGAGTATTAAAAATCATCCTCATTGTTCAAAAAAATCAAAACCAACAATGGTTCACTGGGTTTTTGATACAAAAACCCAATAGTATTGGTTTGGTCCTTTTACGTATTTTAGCCAACACATTAATGCCAAGGTTATCAAATAATGTTACTGCTTATAATTTACTGAAAGATGTATTTAAAATTATTTAACCCGTTTCAATTTGGTTTTGGCATTCGTCTGATGAATTTTGCTCGGAACGGATTATTCACTGCTACATTTGTGACAACCTTTATCAAAAAGCCAAAAAAAATTTAAGGAAAATATTTACATTGACAAAAAAGGGGGAAGTCTGAAAATTATTTAGCAAAGACAACATTTTAAAAAAACCTACTTGAATCCAATCTAGTTAGCCCCCCATTGGGAAATTGGGCATTTTTTCATATTTAAATTAGGCAAAAAAACAAAAAAATTCATTCACTCTAGCAAACTTTTTGAATCGCACAATTTTAGCAAACCCACAATACAAAAATTTCAAAAGGGCTAAAATTATGCAAAAAATTACTCTACAACATTTACCCCACAAAAACACAAAACAAAAGGAAAAGTTTAAAAAATTTGGAAATGAAAATACCCGTCTAATACAAAATTAAAGAGCAAAAAGAAAGCGAAAGCAAGCACAACTTCAAAACCCAAACTGAAACAAACTGCAAACTCTGATAAACCAAAAAATAACCCTTTAATGACCAGAAAAAAAAAAACACCATCAAATTTTTTCAAGAAAAATACTTTTTGCCGCTTTATTATCTTAATAGTTCATTTTAAAATCCCCCAAGTCAAAGTTTTCCACACACAAAACCACAGCGCGCGCATTTTCGCACAAAAATGCTACACCCCTTGCAATCAAAAAATGCACCGCGCTCACGAACACCCCCTGCTTTCCCTACGGTCTGCCCATGCACACCCGTCCCCCTGCAACACCCGCAGCCCCCCCAAGGGGGCACAAAGGCACGGCCACAGAGAGAGAGTGAGAAGAGAGAGAGGGAGAGAGAGAAGAGGGAGGAGAGAGGGGCTAATGAAGTGTTAACTCATAATGATTTATTTTAAAAGAAAAAAATTATGGTACGGGGGAATCGCAGAAACACCCCCAGTGTTGATTTTAGGATTTGAAAAAAAGGCCCAAGGGCCCCCCAAAATAAAAAAAAAGGGGCATTGCTCCCCCCCCCCCCCACCCCATCCCCCCTTTTTTAAAAAAAAAAAGGGGGGGGGGGGGGGAAAATGATTTTCTCACAGTACCCCATTTCTCGTTTTGCTGTTTTTATCAAGGAAAAAAAAACAGGCAGAAAAGAAATATTCACCCTTTAAAAATTGCAGTTAACTGCAAGTAACACTTGTGAACGGGGGGAGAGAGAAGAGAGAGAAGAGAGAGGGGGGGGGGGAGGAAGGTCAAAGTAAATTTTTATTTCCCAGAGTTGGGGAATAAATCTAGATGACATAAGAAAAGCCAAAATCAAAAATTTTTCTTTTTCTCGCATGATGGTAGGTAATTGGAGAGAGAGGAGAGAGAGAGGAGAAAAGGAAGAGGAGAAAAGAGAAGGGGAGAAAAGAGAGAGAAGAGTGGGGGGGGGGGGGGGGGGGGAAAACTTTTGTTCTGTGCCTCCCAAATGAGAAAACTGAATGTACGACAGATACAATTGAAAAGTGGTTTACGTTACGGGAACGATCGAGCTTTACTCAATACTGATATGCAAAACAGCGCAAAGCACATACAATGCACGACACGCACGCATGAATGCACTGAACTGCGCACACCAATGCGCGCCGCTGACTCAAGCGCCCAATATGTAAGCGAGGTTTGCACGCACGCATAGCACATCACACCCCCGCGCGCGCGCACACACCCACAAATCGCACGCAACGCACGCAAGCATGCACATACACATACATGCAACAAACACTTACGACCGCTTGCACAGCATGCACACACACACGCGCGGCGCGCGCGTCGCGCACACCACACAAGGAAACGCATTCACACACATACACACACAACACACACACATATACTCGTCAAAAATCCACTTAAAGTGGAATTACAATACAGCAAAGAACAACAACCACAACAACACACACACATCCACCACGCATACACACACGCACACGCACACCTACACACACACACACACACACACACACACACGGTCCTAATAACACTTAAAGAGGAAAGAAAAGTTAAAGCAAACAACAACATCAACAACAACAACAACAACAACAAACACTCAACACAACAACAACCAACAACAACAACAACAACCACACACACACACACACACACACACACACACAACACACACACACACACACACACACACACACACCACACACACACACCGTTCTACTAACACTAAAGTGAAAGTGAGATTAAAAGCAAACAACAACACAAACAACAATAACAACAATAGCAACAACAACACACACATAGCTACACTTTCAGTTTGCCCCTTGAAAAACAGACAGATATGCAAAAATACTTTAAAGGAAACAGCGACTTAGCAGAGACCAACAACTGTCGTCCTGGTGGCCGTGGTGGCTTCCGTGTATCAAGTGTTGTATCGTTTTGTGTATTGTGATTGTATTGTTTTGGTATTCCTTTTTGTTTAGTTTCGTGTTGTAAGTAAGTCATTCAATTTTAAACGTCTTTCCAACTTAAAGAGAAACCAGAACAATCCTAAAAATAAGGATACTGAATATGATAGAGAGGGAGATATGAGAGAGAGAGGGAGAGACAGACAGAGAATAGGAGAGAGAGAGAGAGAGAGAGATGAGAGAGAGAGAAGAGGATGAGATTCTTACCTGTGGCGCGTGAGTGTGCGTGTGTGTGGGCGACCCTGCATGCATGCGCGTCTCGTTGTGTGAATTGCATTGTTTCTGGGGGGTTATGTGGGTATTTTATTGGGCGTGTATATTTGTTGTAATATTTTGTGTTGTATTGCATTGTATGTATTTGTATTGCTCTGCTTGTGTTGTGTTGGTTTAGATGTGTTGTGTTGGTATTGTTTTGCAATGTTTTTGTTTTATTGTTTGTGTTGTTGTATTGTGTAGTTTGTGTTGTTATTTTGTATTGTTTTTGTGGGTTGTGTTGTATTGGTTTTGTGTTGTACTGTTTTTTGTTTTTTGTATGTCTTTTATTTTGTTTTGTGTTGTATTGTTTTATCAATGTATTGTTTTGTGATGTGTGTTTTTGTATTGTTTTGGGTGTTGTATGTGTTGTGCTGTTTTTTGTGTTGTAATTTTATCTAATGTTTTGTGTTGTGTTGTATTATGTAGTTTTATGGCCTTTGTTGTGTTGTATCGTATTGTTGTCCTTGTGTTGTATCGAATTGTTTTCTTGTGTTATACATGTCCTGCTAAAGCCTGCGGTTCGTCACCTTAGTGTTTGACACAGGGAAAGAATTTACAATCTCACTCAAGTCGGTAGCATATACAAACCTGCCATGCCTTAACCCTTTCAGGTTTAAGGCCTGTATAACACCCAAAAATCAAATCAAATCAGATCAAAATCAACTCAAAATCAAACTCTAATACTAGTAATTCGAGAATAATAATGAGCACCCCTGTGCTTTTTATTTTTACACACAGTCCTCGACTTAGGGATACATTATCGATAACAAAAAAACCCCAAGACTACAAATTTACCATACACAAACCAAATAAACCAACATCAAAAAAGGAGAAAAAACAACAACAAAAGAAACAAACACAGAAAAACAAACACCCCCCCCCCCCCCTTCAATATAAAAGAGACACTTGTGGGCAATCAACCAACCCAACAAAAGCAGAAAAGCCCCCAATCAATCAAAAATAAAACGTAAAAAAAGAACAAATGCTTGCTTAGCGCGCTTCTCTATCTCTTCTTCTCTTCCTTCTCTCAACTCTCTCCATCTCTCACTTCATCTCTCTCTCTCTTCTCCTTCTCTCTCTCTCTCACTCTCACTCTCTCTCTATCACACAGAATCACACACAATAAAAACTAACCAGACAAAGCATCCAAAAATTTATCTACCAAAAATCAACCAATCAAACCATGTAAATAATAATCATTTTGACAAACGGGAAAATAAAATTTCACCAATTCATTACAGCAACATCATTAGCAATAGTAAACAACAACCAAAACAAATGTCATATCATCAAACCCAAAGAAATGCCGCAAAAGCAAAATACACCCGCACCCACCCCTAGCACTCGCGCGCACGCAACGCACGCCAACAAATGTCACGCACACAACACACACACACACACACACCATGCCATCCACCATCTGGCTACCGTAAAATACATTTTAAATATTGAGATCTAAATAGTAAGACAGAGTACAAAAAAAATCAGAGAAGAGAGAGAGAGAGAGAAAGAGAGAGAGAGAGAGCAGAGAGAGAAGAGAGAGAGAGAGAGAGAGAGAGAGACAGACAGACCCAGACAAACCAGACAGAACAGACAAAGACCAATGCCAATGACAAAAACTTTAATTCGAGGATAATTAATAAGCCCACATGTGCTTTTTACATCCAGTCCCCTCCCGTTAGGGATAACATCTAATAATAATCTAATCCAATACTATACAGTCTCGCAATAAAAACAAGGGGAAATAACCCTATTCAAAACAGCTCCCCCCCCAACAACACCACCCCCCCCCCCCCCCCAAGCAAGCAATTAAAAGAAAATCCTAAGAAAAACCCCACCCCTACCCCACCCCCCAATAAAACCCTAAACCAAAACAAACAAACAAACAAAAGAGAAGGAAAAAACCAAACCAACAAAAGATGATAAAAAAGAGAAAAGCAGACCAACAACACAACAAAACAAGAGCAACAACAAAGCCAAGAAAAATAAAACACAACCAAACATAATAAAGGCATAACTAAAGATAAACAACTACCCATTGTGTCAAATGGACAGAAGAAAGAGAGTATCCCACAAATTGAATGTATTCTAAAACTAAAAGAAGTTGTACTTTTAAATTAATAAAGAAAAACAAAGACTGCAAAAAAATTTTAAAAAGGTAAAAGAACAGGAACATAAAAAAATAATCAGAACAATATTTTGTTAAGAAAAAAAAGTAGATAAACTCCTATATAAATACACCAAATCAGTTAACTCATGTAACAATATTTCTCAGGAGCACAGGATCCAAAGTAAAAATTGAAGTGTATCCATAACCTATGCGGTCATTGGGAAGTGAGGCATCAGAGACATCAGCTTCAGAAGGGGCACCAGCATATTGAGGGCAAGCGCCCATCTCCTCTCACCTCACTGCTTATACCTTCCCTGACCCTAAAGAGGCAGGTACCCATCATATTACAGCTGGGTGAACTGTGGTAACTGTACTGAAGCCAAGGCGCGCAAACCATCACCCATCCAACTGTGTAACCACGGCTTCGATGCTGCTTACCTAGGCTGGGTAAAGCACTTATGCCACAGATACAAGTCAAGACAAAAACCACTTAATCATTCCATGAAGGCAATTACAATTCAGCCAGACACGTAAATAGTGTATCATAAACTTGGAACAATGGATACATGTAATTCGGCACCATTGTCATGAAAACAATAACAATCCAATATGGCTGCCACACACTCAACAGTGTCAGTCCTACTGTAAGAGTTTTAAAGATTGCAGATAACACAACAAGACAGCTTTCATGGACATGTATCAAGGCCAGGTTCTTTTAAGAAACATTCTCAGAATAAATCGTTTCCAATGTACGAAGCTGGATTTTTTACGACCGCCCCCCGCCCCCTTAAAACAAAAACGAAACAAAACACAAAACATCGAACCAAAAAAAAAAAAGAACAGAACTTCCGCCTACCCCCCCCCCCCCCCCCCCCCCCCCCCCAAAAAAACCCCCCAAAAAAAAACAGGGATTTTGCCGTACCATGAACTCTTGCTTCTAACTTACCCCACATATTGTGTGTGTGTGTGTGCGTCTGCGTGACGTGAGAGTGTGTGAGTGAGTGTTTTATAGTGGTGGAGTGTTGAGCGCGCGCGCGCGTACGTGTGTGGGTACGTTCATGCGTAACGTTTATTGTTGTGTGGCGCGCGCGCGCGGCATGTGCTAAACCCAAGCAAGATACAAACTGTGTGAGAAATGGTGTGAGTGTGTGAGTGTGTGTGTATGCGTAGTATACCACACGCACCGCCTGTTAGTCCTAGCGGGACTATTCCATTATGTCAAGATGGCAAAGTTTTAACAAAGCTTTTCGTCGATAAAAATTTGAAACCTGCAAAGTCTGGAGAAAGGTAGGGTTATGAGTGTTTTGGGCGGCGTTTGTTGGGATGGTGTGGACAGTCCTGACAAAGCGACTTGAAAAGGTCTAAATCAAAGAGGAGACAGCCCTGAAAACGGCCTCCTCGCTAGAGGTCAGTCAGCAACCACTAGGGCCCTTAATACAACAACCCCCCCCACCACAACAACTCGCTCACAGGCCATGATAAACCGATTCATTCGACATTTCTCACGACGTGTGTTTCCTGTGTGTTTTTTTTCTCTATACCCCACGTAGGGCTGAAGGCTAGTAAGTAGTAGTACTATATGCACACACTTAACTGCTTGAATGGACTGTGTGGGACAGCGTAGCCTGGTGTTTTAGAGCATCGACACGCGTTGAACCGCGATCTAGACGTGTCCCCATGATCAAACTCATCATCGAGACTGCCTGCTCCAGGGGATACTTATTCCCGCCAGTGAATCAACCAACATCAGTGTCCGGAACTACACCATTCCCTACAACAATCCTTCGGATGAGCCGTCATAATCAAGCTACGGACCCTTGTGCGAACGCAAGCAGACCATCATGCGCACACGTTAAAAGAAAACCCGTTCCTGCTATTTAAAAGAGCAGGTTATTGTGATGGTATGAAAGGATGACAAAGTATACCAAAAAAAACATCATGCACACTGGGACTGGATGTAAAAAGAGCAAGAGCGCGTTTTCCGTTTATCTATCGAAAATACAAGAAAAAATCGAAGAATGACTTAAAAAAAAATAATAATAAGACCAGGTGTAAATAGTAAATCTCCTTGAACAAGCAATCACAGTAGATCACTCAACTTGGGATCGAACCCCGGGGCCGTCAGAATCCCGACTCTGACCACCAGACCATGGCAGCCCATGCAGCCCCTCCCCCATACTTACATACTATACTTTCTACCTCGCATCACTATAACTTATTCACATTACTTTACTTACTTGCATACTTACTAAATTTATTTACTTACTATACTTACTTTACTTATTCACTACTTTCCACTTTACATATTCACTTACTTCACTATACTTATTCACTACTTACTTTACGTACTAATTCCCTCACTTACTACAACTTACTTTATATTTACTTATTCACTTTACTTTACTTTACCTACTTATTCACTACTTTATTTTACAAACTTCCTTATTTACATACCTACTTACTTACTTTCTTACTTACCTACTTATTTATTTTACTTACTTACTCACTCACTCACTTAATCCTCCCATTATCCTCGATATAAAAGAAATAAATTAAATTAAAGATAAATAATACTTTACTGTACATTACTTGCTTGCTTCCTCGCGACAATAACTCATCGACTCGAACCCTCCCTCACTCACATCTTCGGAGAGAACTACAAACCGAGGCCCCGTTTGCGGAACGCACGCTGAACATTTTGCCGCACGACGTTAAAATCCTGTCCCGCTTTTTCGTAAGAGTAGCCACTGTGTGCCGGTTGGGAACAGATACAAAATTTACAAAAACGCATACGCACTAGGACTGGGATGTAAAAAAAAAGCACTTAGTGTTTATTTCCATTATCCTCGATATAAAGGAATAAATACAATAAATATACAATAAATAAAAACTCCTTACTTACTTACTTACATCTTATTTACTACTTACTGAAATTACTCAAATCTCTTACTCCATTACTCACTTACGTACTCTCAAACTAGGAAATTTCATCACTCCGGGCCACAGTTCAAACCCCGGAACCTGTGACTCCAAATGATGTTTGTGGTCCCCACACAGCCCATTTACAATCACCAAGTACTTCATGGGTATGGTCCAGCTTGTGTACAACACACACAAACAGCCACACACACACACACACACACACACATCACACACACACACACCACACACACAACCACACACATAACTACATACACACACACAGCATACACATACACACACATACACACAAACAACACACACACACACACACAGTCCTACCAAGTGTAATGCCATTGTGTGCCGTGTGGAAACAGATGACAAAATTTACAAAACCGCAAACACACGGGGATTTGGATGTAACAAAGCACATGCATGCATATTCCATTATCCCCGATATAAAGTAATAAATAAATAAAATATTTTAAAAACCCACACATACCACACCACACAACATACACACACACACCACAACACACATACGCACACACAACACACACACAATACACACACAACCACACACACACATACACACAACCACACCCACCACACAGCACACGCACACATCACATAACGCAACACACACATACACAAACACACAACCACGACACACATACACACACACATTTTACACACAAACAAACACAACCACACACACACAACATCACACACATACATAACACACAACCACACCACACATACACACACAAACACACACATACACACACAACCACACACACATATAACACTTTATTTATTTATTTTTATTTATTTATTTAATTTAAACCAACTTTAAATCACGATATTCTCTGCCGTGAAATTCGTCTGCACGTCCCCGGGGAGAGCACGTCGCCACAAGAGCAGCGCCACCCCCCCCCCTTTTTTTTTTTTTTTTTTTTTTTTTTTTTTGTCTGCACTGAATATCCATTCCCTTATACATATTGGCTTTTTTTCCTAAGAATTTTGCCAGGGACAACTCTCTTGTTGCCGTGGGTTCTTTAACGTGCGTCTGCATAATTGTCTGTAAACACGGACCTCGGTTTAACGTCTCATCCGAAAGTCAACGCCCAGACCACCACTTCAAGGACTAATGGATGGTGGAAAAGTTTTCCGGGCCCAGACGTATACGAACCCGACTATATATTCGCTTTCAAGACAGGCGCGTGTTTTTTACCTCTAGACCACCGAACCAATCACACACTCACTTTCCCTCCCTCACTCACACCTTTCGGATGAGGACAACAAACCGAGGCCCGTGTGCGAACACACGCTGAACATTTTGCGCACACGATAATCCTGTCCCGCTTTTCGTAAGATTAGCACACACGAGTGACTGTGGGGAAAAGCAGATTGACAGAATTTACAAAACCGTCATACGCACAGGGACTGTATGTAAAAAAAAAGCACTTAACAAAACTTGAAGTGTATATTATCCAAATCCTCTGAATAAATGAAATAACATAAAATAAAAAAAACAATAAATAAAAAACTCACTTACATACTTACTTACATCTTATTTACTTACTTACTGAATTACTCCCTCGCAACATCATTACTCACTTAGCGTAACTCTACAAACTAAATTTCAATCACTCGGCCACTGTTATCAAACCCGTAACCTGTGACTCCTAATTATGAATTTGTGGTCCCCACACAGCCATTACAATCACCATTAATCTTCTTGGTATGGTTCCAACGCTTTGGACTACACACACACACACACCCAACACACACACACACAACACACACACACACACACACCCACAACCACACACATACATCCATACACAAAACCACCACATACACAAACACACACATACACACATACACACACACACACACACACACAGTCCTACAAGTGTAGGCCATTGTGTTCCGGTGGAAACAGATGACAAAAATTTACAAAACCGCATACAACCACTGGATTGGATGGAAAAAAGCACATGAATGCTTATTCCCATTATCCTCGAATAAGAAATAAATAAATAAAATATTTTAAAAACCCCACACATACCACACACACACACATACACACATTAACACACATACAACCCCTAAGAAATACGCACACACATCCACACACACATACACACACAACCGACACACACACATACACACACCCACACACACACAACACGCACACACACATACTCACACACATACACACACACAACCAACACACACATACACACACACATTACACACATACTACACACCACACCACACACACAACACACCACAAACATAACACCAACCACCCCCCCACCCAAACACACACATACACCCACATACACAACCTCCACACAAAACCACACACACAAAACACTTATTATTTATTTTTTTATTTATTTATTTTATTAATATCCACTTAAACATCACGAGAGAATTCTCTGCGTGAAATTCGGCTTCTCTCCCCGGGTAGAGCACGTCGCCACAAGAGCAGGCGCCACCCCCTTTTTTTTTTTTTTTTATTTTTTTTTTTAATGGTTCTTCAAACTGTAATACATTCCCTAACATAGTGGCTTTTTCAAAGAAATTTGCCATGGACAACTCTCTTGATGCCGTGTGTTCTTTTTCGTGCGCTCATAATTTTCAGTAACACACGGGACCATCGGTTATCGTCTCATCCGTAAGACAACGCCCAGACCACCACTCATGGTCTAATGGATGGTGGAAAAGTTTCGGCCCAGACGGGTACTAACCCGGAATTTATCGCTATCTAGACAGTCGCCTTACCTCTAGAACCACCGATCCATTCACTCACCACTCCCTCCCTCACTCACACCTTCGATGAGACTACAAACCAGCGGCCCACCGTGTGCTAACTCACGCTGAACATTTTGCGCAACAACTTAATCCTGTCCCGCTTTTCGTAAGAGTTAAGCCACTGTGTGCCGTTGGGAACAGATGACAGAATATACAAAACCGCATACGCATCAGGGTCTTGTATTTAAAAAAAAACGCATCATAAAGTGTTTAATTTTCCAATATCCACGATATAAAGGAATAAAATAAAATAAATAAACAATAAATAAAAACTCACTTACTTACTTACTTACATCTATTTAATTACTTAACTGAATTACTCACTAACTCACTATTCGCTACTCAATACTCCACTTACTAACTCTCTACAGAACGAAATTACATCAATCACTCGGCCACGTTACAACAAACCCGGAACCTATATCACCTCATTAAGATATGTGGTACCCACTCAGCCCATTACATCACCATTACTTCTTGGGTATGGTCCAAGCTTGTGGACTACACACACACACACCCCACACATACACACCCACACACACACAACACACAACACACACACAACAACACACACATACATACATTCCCACACACACACACACACACCCAATAAATTAAAATACATTGGTATAAATCATATTATATAAATATCCATTCAAAAATTTCTTGTCGGCTAGATCAATTTGCAACTAAATTTAGTTCAGATGTACTCATCTTTTAAAGCAAACGCCATTGGGAATACACAGGGATCAGTACTTGCACCTATCATTATTCTATTCTTTTTGCAATGAACTCCCTACTCTTTGTCACTCTAATACTCAAGTTTGTTCAATATGCAGATGAAATGCTATTTTGGAAAAATACGTCAGTTAGGAAAAACACGAAAAAGAGATGATCAATTATGTTGAAAAAATATATCAGGAAGAATAAGATAAATATTCTGTATTTATATAAAAAAACAGATTAGAATTATCAGCAGAAGAAAACTGTCTTGTGCATTTAATAACGGTGGAACAACGTCATTAAAATTACCGAATACTGAAATTCGAAGGAAAAGGTGCATCAATACAACAAGCGTCAAATTCCTTAGGTTATTTTTAACTAAAAGTTGAATTGGAAGATGCACATCAAACCAAATGATAACTGAAAGCTAGGAAAAGACATAATTCCTAAAGATATAAGTTCTCAGGCATGGAGTCCAGACCACAACTACTCTGATAATACTGGCTCTGTCCTTGGAACGTTCACAATATATACGGACAAGAAGTTTATTTTCTGCTGCAGATTACTACGTTAAAAATACAAAGTCTAAGACATAAAGCAGTAACTGGAGATAGCTCTTGGCGTTCGCTCATGCATATACAGCTAAATTACATATAAAGAAGCCACATTACTATCCACTTTCTGATCAGCGAAGACAGGCAGTATCAAAATAAGAGTTTCGCAGTATACTATTCAAAATTCCAGTAAAAGAGTGAAATAATTAATAAACATGACACTGAATTTATCCTAAACGGGCACGCAATATACCTTTCTTCATCCAATTAAAAATTATACATACACAATTTATGAAAGAAAATGACATCGATATATCAACAATTCCAATTTTACCGATTGTACCACACAATTACCTCCTTGGGCAACATATATTCAGCAAAATAAGACATTGACTACATACACGGAAATAAATAAAAAAAAATATCAAAATCTTCTCCACCGGGGATGATGTAAAAAGACACTAAGGAAAATAATTATCTAAATCACTTAAAATGTGTATACTTCATGACGGATCGGTATTTCTAAACAGGCAAAAGTTGTGCTTGCATAAGTGATTCCGACTTTAAAAAAGGTTCAAAAATTCTTTCATTTAGACAACATTTTCTATTTTCTACTTCTTTCAGAAATAAAGTGCCCATCATATGGCTTTGAATTTTATTCGTCTGATAAACTTGCCTATTGATTTTTGCCAAATTCTGTTTTGAGCGTTGACATCAAAAGCAGTGTTATGGCATAAAAGTTCATGCATGGTAAAATATGGAATGATATTGTATTTGAGATAAAATTTCCTGATACAAACTCTTGCAAGCAGAGGCATCATCATAACTTTATGCTGGAACCATCCCCTCATCATTGTGGAATTTATTCGAATGAGCCTGGTTGATTCTTATGCAAAACAAGGTGCCTCTGAATACATTATGAAGTGTTTGATTCAAAATTAATCTTGCATATGTCGTTCTTAGAAATTCATCTAAGTAATTAAAAGCATACAATCAAAGATTATAGAAAAACATATCAGCAGTTTCCTTGCCCATGGGAAATTAGAAATCCTAATACTAAAGAGATTTTAAAGTGCATGGAATACTAAATATTCAAAAAATGATACCATTTTTTGTCCAATTCCACTTTCTCCCACTCATTTTGTTGTTTGAATTGTCCCAATTCTACTTGACCATTTATAAAAGGAGGAGGTTAAGATATCATAAGAAATATGACACTAGCAAGAAGTTTTTATATGACACCACAGCAACTCAATAGTGTCAGTTTGCTGAAGGTCATAATACTTCACCAACCATGAAAACCTTTACTGTAATTTCAAATATATATATATAATTATATATATAAAAATAATAATATATTATATATATAATAATTTATATATATGTACATTCCAAAAATATATATAAATAAATATATAAATGTAATATATTTAATATACCTATTGTGGAGTGGATGTGGGGCGTTAGGGGAAGAAAGAGAAGAGAGAGAGAGAGAAGTATAGAGAGAGAGATAGATATGATAGAGATGCGGTAATGTAATAATAGTACTTTTGGTCTTAATGCGGTGGTCAAAACTCACCAAAGTTAGTTAATAGACATAAACCACAACAAACAACAATACATACATACATACATGGCAACCATGCATGCATACGTACAACATACCATACATACATACATACATACATTACATACTACTAACGTACGTACGTACGTACGTATATATATAATATATAATAAATCAATAATATATATATCTCTATATATATAAATATATATATTTAATATATAATAAATAAATATATAAGAAGAGAAGAGAGAAGAGAGAGAGAGAGAAGAGGGAGATGGAGATAGAGAGAGATAGATATTATATAGATAGATAGATAGACAGACAGACAGACAGACAGATATGACAGACAGATAGATAGAAAGATAGATAGATAGATAGAATAGAAGACAGACAGACAGATAGAAAGATAGATAGATAGATAGATAGATAGATAGAATAGATAATATGAAAGAAATATAGATAGATATCCACCACAGATATCAAGGTTTTAAAATGACAAAATGCTGTACAACATTGTTGGTTGTTTGTTTTTAAAAGTAAATTTTAAATGAACATAAACATAAAAAACTTTTCTAAAAAGGCAATGTCTACTCTGTTAATTAGATACAAAAGGTCATAATAAGTGAATAAACCTCACATACGTTAAACAAATCAAACAAAAAAAAGTCAACCTCGACATCATATTTACTTTTATTTTCCGTTCCACGGAATAGAGCTCCCAAGTTCTCCAAAGGGTGAAGATTTTGCGTAACGAACTTTGAGGGTATAGTTGTTTTTTTAAACCACCATATAAATAGCTGCATTTCGACTATCGGGAGACCTCATATTCGTCAAACAGAATTGCTGGAGCGGTTTAAGGAGAAGTGAGGGAGTAGAAAGAAGAGAGAGAGGGGAGGTAGAGAAAAGAGATAGAGGGAGGAGGAGATAGAGAGAGGGGGGAGGGGTGAGAAAGAGAGAGAGAGAGAGGGAGGGGAGGGAGAAGAGAGACAGACAGACAGGCAGAGACAGACACGAAGAGAGAGAGAGAGAGAGAGAGAGAGAGAGAGCTAGAGATAGAGAGAGAGAAGGAGAGAAGGAAGAGAGAAAAATGAAAAGAGAAAGATAGGTGGAGAGAGAGAGATGGAGAGATACAGTACAGACAGACAGACAGACAGACAGACAGACTGACCACCAACACACACACACACACACACACACACACACAACACACACACCACACACAAACACACACACACACACACACACACACTCAGACACTCAGCCACTACAGAGACAGGCACAGACAGAGCGACAGACACATAGAAAGACAGACAGCCAAACAGACAGAGAACATGAACTCTAACATTCTATTTATTTAAGGTAACTATATTTCTTTATACCAGCCTTCATGAAAAAAAGAAAGAGAGAAAACCGAACATAGCCATTGCTATTACATAAATCAGAAAACAATGCAGCAACAAAAATATATCGTATTAATTAATTACTTCACAAGGGCTGGCCATTTAATATAAATATAATTATAATAAAATAATATAATAATAATATTAAAATAAATATATAAATATATATAACTAATATTATATATAAATACAAACATTAATTATTAATAATATTAAATCACCGTAAGCCTATACGAGACTAAGAAATCAGTATAAAAATAATCCCCAGATAATATGTAACATTATTTTTTTGTATACAAAAAGAAAACTACACAATACAGGGTTTATATAATTTCCACATATTCTCAATATACCCTGTTTTTTCTTTTCTTTTTTTCCTTTTATCTTTTTTTCCAATCTTTCGTTTTTCTTACTTTTCTACAGCATCAAACGATCAGAAAAACTCCAAGCACAAGAACAGTACAGAACTACAAATACATACAAAAGCTTCTCATTTTTAATATCCACCATCATAATGAGAAGACAAAACAGTGAATAGAAAAGAGGTACAACAACCACACACACCACACACACACACACACACTACACACACAAAATAAACACACTTCACACACACACACACACACACACACAACACACACACAATCAAGTGAACTTAACGTAAAATTGAAAGTACAAACACACACACACACACACACACACACACACACACAACACACACACACACACACCACGAAGTAACATGACGTAAATTGAAGTCAACACACACACACACAGGACACACACACACAACAGACACAACACACAACACACACACACACACACACACACACACACACACCAACACACACACCACACACACACACACGCAACTCACCAACGCACACAAAGACAGACAAAATCATAGAGAGAGAAACACCCATCAATCTTCAAATTATACAACAGTACTAACCAACATTTTACATATATACAACTCAAATGAATTATTGCAGTGAGTGTATTTATGTAAAATGTTGGTGTATATATATATATATCTACAATATATATATAATATAAATATATATATATAATATAATATACTATATCTCTATATATATATATATATACAAAATACACACACACTCGCACGCACATACACACACAACACAACACACATCAGCACACACACACACACACAACACACACACCACCCACACATCCACACACACACACACACAGGCACACAATCACACACACACACACAACACCTACCCGCACAGACAACCATATGCACAAAAACGAAAACCATCAAACAAAGGCATATTGTATCTTCGAAAGAATAGATATCGAAGGGGGCTGGGGATGGGGGGAGGGGGGGGGGGGGGTCGCAATTTGACGACCCGGGTTCGATTCCCGTTCAAGGGGAAAGTGAAAAGTGTTTTCCCTGGAGTTAACATCATGTGCAATCCTCCACTCTCCCCAAGGTTTCATCACATGAGACTATAGACCGAGGCCCCGAGTGCAAACGCAGGCAGAACATCTTCGCACAACGTTAAATCCTGTTCCGCGTTTCGTAAAGAGAAGTCCATGTGTGCCGGTGGGACAGATTACAATTTAACAAAACCGCAAACACACGGGGACTTGGATGTGAAAAAAGTACATAAGTCATATTCCAAGATCCTCGATATAAAAGAATAAAGTAAAATAAATAAAACATAAAAAAACAAAAAAGAACTGACTCATAATGTACACTCCACAGCCATTAACAGCGCTACCCTGTGTTTACGAACGAATCGAATTTTATCTTGATAAAAATCTACAGAACAGACCAAACCCCCCCGTCACATGCAAGCACGCACCTTCCAACACACTGTGAATTCACGCCCCACAATGGCAGCTGGTAGGCTATACCACCCCTGAAATAACACCACACCCACCCCACCCCTTACACTCTCCCCCCAACCCCACCCAACCACCACCCCACCAGCCACAAAAACCACAACATTTTACTCCAAAACACCACCCGCACGAACGATAACAACTCACACACAAACACCCCCCCCCCCCCCCCCCCACTACCCCTCCCACCCAGACCGACAAAGATAAAATTTACCTCTGTGCGCGTGGGGGTCCAGCAGTCTCTCTCTCTCTCTCTCACTCTCTCTCTCTCTCCTCTCCACATCACCCCCTCCATCTTCTCACTCCATCCATCATCTCGTCCCTCTCTCTCTCCACTCTCTCTCTCTCTCTCTCTCTATCCCGGTGTGTATTGTGTCAAGCCAATTAATTTCTTTATTTCCAAAAATTAATAATAGTACATGGAATAAGCAATGCATGTGGGTTTGTTTTTTTCATCATGTGTGTGCTGTGTGTGTGTGTGTGTGTTTGGTGTTGTGTGTGCTGTGTGGTGTGTCAGTGTGTGTGTGTGCAACTTGGAAAGATAAGGAAAACTTTACAAGTAATTACCGAACCTCCCATAAAACTGCATGCACTGTTGACTCCCAGTGCATATCTCTCTTACACAGCCAAAACAACCGGGTCGGCCTGCCAGTTTTAAAACAATAGACTCTGACGTGCCCTCAGTGACTGTTTTTTCATGTATATAACAAACCTTCATTTGGATGGGAGACCGTTTGCGCCCTTGGATTCAGGTACAAACCCCCAGTTCACCCAGCTGTAAATGGTACCAGCCCTCTTTATAGGGTCAGTAAGGTACAAGCAGCGAGGGAAAGAGATGGGCGCCGCCCTCAATATGCTGGCTTCTTGAAAAAGTTGAGGTCTCTGAGCAATACTCCCCAACGACCACATAGGATATGGGACAAACCTTTAACATATAACCTTTTTTAAACGTCCTGTCAAGTTCCATTTACGATTATATCATTGATCTTATTCTATTTTATTTTAAATTTTCGCTTAGGGTCCTTTTTAAAAAAAAATCTTTACATTTTATTTTTCTTTCTTTTATTTTTATTTTGTGTAAAGGATAAGGAATCCTTGACAACAAGTTGAAAGAAGATATTAGTATTGTAAGCACTCAAAGTCCAACTTTTGTTCTGTGCCTCCCAAATGAGAAAACTGAATGTACGACAGATACAATTGAAAAGTGGTTTACGTTACGGGAACGATCGAGCTTTACTCAATACTGATATGCAAAACAGCGCAAAGCACATACAATGCACGACACGCACGCATGAATGCACTGAACTGCGCACACCAATGCGCGCCGCTGACTCAAGCGCCCAATATGTAAGCGAGGTTTGCACGCACGCATAGCACATCACACCCCCGCGCGCGCGCACACACCCACAAATCGCACGCAACGCACGCAAGCATGCACATACACATACATGCAACAAACACTTACGACCGCTTGCACAGCATGCACACACACACGCGCGGCGCGCGCGTCGCGCACACCACACAAGGAAACGCATTCACACACATACACACACAACACACACACATATACTCGTCAAAAATCCACTTAAAGTGGAATTACAATACAGCAAAGAACAACAACCACAACAACACACACACATCCACCACGCATACACACACGCACACGCACACCTACACACACACACACACACACACACACACACGGTCCTAATAACACTTAAAGAGGAAAGAAAAGTTAAAGCAAACAACAACATCAACAACAACAACAACAACAACAAACACTCAACACAACAACAACCAACAACAACAACAACAACCACACACACACACACACACACACACACACACAACACACACACACACACACACACACACACACACCACACACACACACCGTTCTACTAACACTAAAGTGAAAGTGAGATTAAAAGCAAACAACAACACAAACAACAATAACAACAATAGCAACAACAACACACACATAGCTACACTTTCAGTTTGCCCCTTGAAAAACAGACAGATATGCAAAAATACTTTAAAGGAAACAGCGACTTAGCAGAGACCAACAACTGTCGTCCTGGTGGCCGTGGTGGCTTCCGTGTATCAAGTGTTGTATCGTTTTGTGTATTGTGATTGTATTGTTTTGGTATTCCTTTTTGTTTAGTTTCGTGTTGTAAGTAAGTCATTCAATTTTAAACGTCTTTCCAACTTAAAGAGAAACCAGAACAATCCTAAAAATAAGGATACTGAATATGATAGAGAGGGAGATATGAGAGAGAGAGGGAGAGACAGACAGAGAATAGGAGAGAGAGAGAGAGAGAGAGATGAGAGAGAGAGAAGAGGATGAGATTCTTACCTGTGGCGCGTGAGTGTGCGTGTGTGTGGGCGACCCTGCATGCATGCGCGTCTCGTTGTGTGAATTGCATTGTTTCTGGGGGGTTATGTGGGTATTTTATTGGGCGTGTATATTTGTTGTAATATTTTGTGTTGTATTGCATTGTATGTATTTGTATTGCTCTGCTTGTGTTGTGTTGGTTTAGATGTGTTGTGTTGGTATTGTTTTGCAATGTTTTTGTTTTATTGTTTGTGTTGTTGTATTGTGTAGTTTGTGTTGTTATTTTGTATTGTTTTTGTGGGTTGTGTTGTATTGGTTTTGTGTTGTACTGTTTTTTGTTTTTTGTATGTCTTTTATTTTGTTTTGTGTTGTATTGTTTTATCAATGTATTGTTTTGTGATGTGTGTTTTTGTATTGTTTTGGGTGTTGTATGTGTTGTGCTGTTTTTTGTGTTGTAATTTTATCTAATGTTTTGTGTTGTGTTGTATTATGTAGTTTTATGGCCTTTGTTGTGTTGTATCGTATTGTTGTCCTTGTGTTGTATCGAATTGTTTTCTTGTGTTATACATGTCCTGCTAAAGCCTGCGGTTCGTCACCTTAGTGTTTGACACAGGGAAAGAATTTACAATCTCACTCAAGTCGGTAGCATATACAAACCTGCCATGCCTTAACCCTTTCAGGTTTAAGGCCTGTATAACACCCAAAAATCAAATCAAATCAGATCAAAATCAACTCAAAATCAAACTCTAATACTAGTAATTCGAGAATAATAATGAGCACCCCTGTGCTTTTTATTTTTACACACAGTCCTCGACTTAGGGATACATTATCGATAACAAAAAAACCCCAAGACTACAAATTTACCATACACAAACCAAATAAACCAACATCAAAAAAGGAGAAAAAACAACAACAAAAGAAACAAACACAGAAAAACAAACACCCCCCCCCCCCCCTTCAATATAAAAGAGACACTTGTGGGCAATCAACCAACCCAACAAAAGCAGAAAAGCCCCCAATCAATCAAAAATAAAACGTAAAAAAAGAACAAATGCTTGCTTAGCGCGCTTCTCTATCTCTTCTTCTCTTCCTTCTCTCAACTCTCTCCATCTCTCACTTCATCTCTCTCTCTCTTCTCCTTCTCTCTCTCTCTCACTCTCACTCTCTCTCTATCACACAGAATCACACACAATAAAAACTAACCAGACAAAGCATCCAAAAATTTATCTACCAAAAATCAACCAATCAAACCATGTAAATAATAATCATTTTGACAAACGGGAAAATAAAATTTCACCAATTCATTACAGCAACATCATTAGCAATAGTAAACAACAACCAAAACAAATGTCATATCATCAAACCCAAAGAAATGCCGCAAAAGCAAAATACACCCGCACCCACCCCTAGCACTCGCGCGCACGCAACGCACGCCAACAAATGTCACGCACACAACACACACACACACACACACCATGCCATCCACCATCTGGCTACCGTAAAATACATTTTAAATATTGAGATCTAAATAGTAAGACAGAGTACAAAAAAAATCAGAGAAGAGAGAGAGAGAGAGAAAGAGAGAGAGAGAGAGCAGAGAGAGAAGAGAGAGAGAGAGAGAGAGAGAGAGACAGACAGACCCAGACAAACCAGACAGAACAGACAAAGACCAATGCCAATGACAAAAACTTTAATTCGAGGATAATTAATAAGCCCACATGTGCTTTTTACATCCAGTCCCCTCCCGTTAGGGATAACATCTAATAATAATCTAATCCAATACTATACAGTCTCGCAATAAAAACAAGGGGAAATAACCCTATTCAAAACAGCTCCCCCCCCAACAACACCACCCCCCCCCCCCCCCCAAGCAAGCAATTAAAAGAAAATCCTAAGAAAAACCCCACCCCTACCCCACCCCCCAATAAAACCCTAAACCAAAACAAACAAACAAACAAAAGAGAAGGAAAAAACCAAACCAACAAAAGATGATAAAAAAGAGAAAAGCAGACCAACAACACAACAAAACAAGAGCAACAACAAAGCCAAGAAAAATAAAACACAACCAAACATAATAAAGGCATAACTAAAGATAAACAACTACCCATTGTGTCAAATGGACAGAAGAAAGAGAGTATCCCACAAATTGAATGTATTCTAAAACTAAAAGAAGTTGTACTTTTAAATTAATAAAGAAAAACAAAGACTGCAAAAAAATTTTAAAAAGGTAAAAGAACAGGAACATAAAAAAATAATCAGAACAATATTTTGTTAAGAAAAAAAAGTAGATAAACTCCTATATAAATACACCAAATCAGTTAACTCATGTAACAATATTTCTCAGGAGCACAGGATCCAAAGTAAAAATTGAAGTGTATCCATAACCTATGCGGTCATTGGGAAGTGAGGCATCAGAGACATCAGCTTCAGAAGGGGCACCAGCATATTGAGGGCAAGCGCCCATCTCCTCTCACCTCACTGCTTATACCTTCCCTGACCCTAAAGAGGCAGGTACCCATCATATTACAGCTGGGTGAACTGTGGTAACTGTACTGAAGCCAAGGCGCGCAAACCATCACCCATCCAACTGTGTAACCACGGCTTCGATGCTGCTTACCTAGGCTGGGTAAAGCACTTATGCCACAGATACAAGTCAAGACAAAAACCACTTAATCATTCCATGAAGGCAATTACAATTCAGCCAGACACGTAAATAGTGTATCATAAACTTGGAACAATGGATACATGTAATTCGGCACCATTGTCATGAAAACAATAACAATCCAATATGGCTGCCACACACTCAACAGTGTCAGTCCTACTGTAAGAGTTTTAAAGATTGCAGATAACACAACAAGACAGCTTTCATGGACATGTATCAAGGCCAGGTTCTTTTAAGAAACATTCTCAGAATAAATCGTTTCCAATGTACGAAGCTGGATTTTTTACGACCGCCCCCCGCCCCCTTAAAACAAAAACGAAACAAAACACAAAACATCGAACCAAAAAAAAAAAAGAACAGAACTTCCGCCTACCCCCCCCCCCCCCCCCCCCCCCCCCCCAAAAAAACCCCCCAAAAAAAAACAGGGATTTTGCCGTACCATGAACTCTTGCTTCTAACTTACCCCACATATTGTGTGTGTGTGTGTGCGTCTGCGTGACGTGAGAGTGTGTGAGTGAGTGTTTTATAGTGGTGGAGTGTTGAGCGCGCGCGCGCGTACGTGTGTGGGTACGTTCATGCGTAACGTTTATTGTTGTGTGGCGCGCGCGCGCGGCATGTGCTAAACCCAAGCAAGATACAAACTGTGTGAGAAATGGTGTGAGTGTGTGAGTGTGTGTGTATGCGTAGTATACCACACGCACCGCCTGTTAGTCCTAGCGGGACTATTCCATTATGTCAAGATGGCAAAGTTTTAACAAAGCTTTTCGTCGATAAAAATTTGAAACCTGCAAAGTCTGGAGAAAGGTAGGGTTATGAGTGTTTTGGGCGGCGTTTGTTGGGATGGTGTGGACAGTCCTGACAAAGCGACTTGAAAAGGTCTAAATCAAAGAGGAGACAGCCCTGAAAACGGCCTCCTCGCTAGAGGTCAGTCAGCAACCACTAGGGCCCTTAATACAACAACCCCCCCCACCACAACAACTCGCTCACAGGCCATGATAAACCGATTCATTCGACATTTCTCACGACGTGTGTTTCCTGTGTGTTTTTTTTCTCTATACCCCACGTAGGGCTGAAGGCTAGTAAGTAGTAGTACTATATGCACACACTTAACTGCTTGAATGGACTGTGTGGGACAGCGTAGCCTGGTGTTTTAGAGCATCGACACGCGTTGAACCGCGATCTAGACGTGTCCCCATGATCAAACTCATCATCGAGACTGCCTGCTCCAGGGGATACTTATTCCCGCCAGTGAATCAACCAACATCAGTGTCCGGAACTACACCATTCCCTACAACAATCCTTCGGATGAGCCGTCATAATCAAGCTACGGACCCTTGTGCGAACGCAAGCAGACCATCATGCGCACACGTTAAAAGAAAACCCGTTCCTGCTATTTAAAAGAGCAGGTTATTGTGATGGTATGAAAGGATGACAAAGTATACCAAAAAAAACATCATGCACACTGGGACTGGATGTAAAAAGAGCAAGAGCGCGTTTTCCGTTTATCTATCGAAAATACAAGAAAAAATCGAAGAATGACTTAAAAAAAAATAATAATAAGACCAGGTGTAAATAGTAAATCTCCTTGAACAAGCAATCACAGTAGATCACTCAACTTGGGATCGAACCCCGGGGCCGTCAGAATCCCGACTCTGACCACCAGACCATGGCAGCCCATGCAGCCCCTCCCCCATACTTACATACTATACTTTCTACCTCGCATCACTATAACTTATTCACATTACTTTACTTACTTGCATACTTACTAAATTTATTTACTTACTATACTTACTTTACTTATTCACTACTTTCCACTTTACATATTCACTTACTTCACTATACTTATTCACTACTTACTTTACGTACTAATTCCCTCACTTACTACAACTTACTTTATATTTACTTATTCACTTTACTTTACTTTACCTACTTATTCACTACTTTATTTTACAAACTTCCTTATTTACATACCTACTTACTTACTTTCTTACTTACCTACTTATTTATTTTACTTACTTACTCACTCACTCACTTAATCCTCCCATTATCCTCGATATAAAAGAAATAAATTAAATTAAAGATAAATAATACTTTACTGTACATTACTTGCTTGCTTCCTCGCGACAATAACTCATCGACTCGAACCCTCCCTCACTCACATCTTCGGAGAGAACTACAAACCGAGGCCCCGTTTGCGGAACGCACGCTGAACATTTTGCCGCACGACGTTAAAATCCTGTCCCGCTTTTTCGTAAGAGTAGCCACTGTGTGCCGGTTGGGAACAGATACAAAATTTACAAAAACGCATACGCACTAGGACTGGGATGTAAAAAAAAAGCACTTAGTGTTTATTTCCATTATCCTCGATATAAAGGAATAAATACAATAAATATACAATAAATAAAAACTCCTTACTTACTTACTTACATCTTATTTACTACTTACTGAAATTACTCAAATCTCTTACTCCATTACTCACTTACGTACTCTCAAACTAGGAAATTTCATCACTCCGGGCCACAGTTCAAACCCCGGAACCTGTGACTCCAAATGATGTTTGTGGTCCCCACACAGCCCATTTACAATCACCAAGTACTTCATGGGTATGGTCCAGCTTGTGTACAACACACACAAACAGCCACACACACACACACACACACACACATCACACACACACACACCACACACACAACCACACACATAACTACATACACACACACAGCATACACATACACACACATACACACAAACAACACACACACACACACACAGTCCTACCAAGTGTAATGCCATTGTGTGCCGTGTGGAAACAGATGACAAAATTTACAAAACCGCAAACACACGGGGATTTGGATGTAACAAAGCACATGCATGCATATTCCATTATCCCCGATATAAAGTAATAAATAAATAAAATATTTTAAAAACCCACACATACCACACCACACAACATACACACACACACCACAACACACATACGCACACACAACACACACACAATACACACACAACCACACACACACATACACACAACCACACCCACCACACAGCACACGCACACATCACATAACGCAACACACACATACACAAACACACAACCACGACACACATACACACACACATTTTACACACAAACAAACACAACCACACACACACAACATCACACACATACATAACACACAACCACACCACACATACACACACAAACACACACATACACACACAACCACACACACATATAACACTTTATTTATTTATTTTTATTTATTTATTTAATTTAAACCAACTTTAAATCACGATATTCTCTGCCGTGAAATTCGTCTGCACGTCCCCGGGGAGAGCACGTCGCCACAAGAGCAGCGCCACCCCCCCCCCTTTTTTTTTTTTTTTTTTTTTTTTTTTTTTGTCTGCACTGAATATCCATTCCCTTATACATATTGGCTTTTTTTCCTAAGAATTTTGCCAGGGACAACTCTCTTGTTGCCGTGGGTTCTTTAACGTGCGTCTGCATAATTGTCTGTAAACACGGACCTCGGTTTAACGTCTCATCCGAAAGTCAACGCCCAGACCACCACTTCAAGGACTAATGGATGGTGGAAAAGTTTTCCGGGCCCAGACGTATACGAACCCGACTATATATTCGCTTTCAAGACAGGCGCGTGTTTTTTACCTCTAGACCACCGAACCAATCACACACTCACTTTCCCTCCCTCACTCACACCTTTCGGATGAGGACAACAAACCGAGGCCCGTGTGCGAACACACGCTGAACATTTTGCGCACACGATAATCCTGTCCCGCTTTTCGTAAGATTAGCACACACGAGTGACTGTGGGGAAAAGCAGATTGACAGAATTTACAAAACCGTCATACGCACAGGGACTGTATGTAAAAAAAAAGCACTTAACAAAACTTGAAGTGTATATTATCCAAATCCTCTGAATAAATGAAATAACATAAAATAAAAAAAACAATAAATAAAAAACTCACTTACATACTTACTTACATCTTATTTACTTACTTACTGAATTACTCCCTCGCAACATCATTACTCACTTAGCGTAACTCTACAAACTAAATTTCAATCACTCGGCCACTGTTATCAAACCCGTAACCTGTGACTCCTAATTATGAATTTGTGGTCCCCACACAGCCATTACAATCACCATTAATCTTCTTGGTATGGTTCCAACGCTTTGGACTACACACACACACACACCCAACACACACACACACAACACACACACACACACACACCCACAACCACACACATACATCCATACACAAAACCACCACATACACAAACACACACATACACACATACACACACACACACACACACACAGTCCTACAAGTGTAGGCCATTGTGTTCCGGTGGAAACAGATGACAAAAATTTACAAAACCGCATACAACCACTGGATTGGATGGAAAAAAGCACATGAATGCTTATTCCCATTATCCTCGAATAAGAAATAAATAAATAAAATATTTTAAAAACCCCACACATACCACACACACACACATACACACATTAACACACATACAACCCCTAAGAAATACGCACACACATCCACACACACATACACACACAACCGACACACACACATACACACACCCACACACACACAACACGCACACACACATACTCACACACATACACACACACAACCAACACACACATACACACACACATTACACACATACTACACACCACACCACACACACAACACACCACAAACATAACACCAACCACCCCCCCACCCAAACACACACATACACCCACATACACAACCTCCACACAAAACCACACACACAAAACACTTATTATTTATTTTTTTATTTATTTATTTTATTAATATCCACTTAAACATCACGAGAGAATTCTCTGCGTGAAATTCGGCTTCTCTCCCCGGGTAGAGCACGTCGCCACAAGAGCAGGCGCCACCCCCTTTTTTTTTTTTTTTTATTTTTTTTTTTAATGGTTCTTCAAACTGTAATACATTCCCTAACATAGTGGCTTTTTCAAAGAAATTTGCCATGGACAACTCTCTTGATGCCGTGTGTTCTTTTTCGTGCGCTCATAATTTTCAGTAACACACGGGACCATCGGTTATCGTCTCATCCGTAAGACAACGCCCAGACCACCACTCATGGTCTAATGGATGGTGGAAAAGTTTCGGCCCAGACGGGTACTAACCCGGAATTTATCGCTATCTAGACAGTCGCCTTACCTCTAGAACCACCGATCCATTCACTCACCACTCCCTCCCTCACTCACACCTTCGATGAGACTACAAACCAGCGGCCCACCGTGTGCTAACTCACGCTGAACATTTTGCGCAACAACTTAATCCTGTCCCGCTTTTCGTAAGAGTTAAGCCACTGTGTGCCGTTGGGAACAGATGACAGAATATACAAAACCGCATACGCATCAGGGTCTTGTATTTAAAAAAAAACGCATCATAAAGTGTTTAATTTTCCAATATCCACGATAAAAAGGAAAAAAATAAAATAAAAAAACAAAAAATAAAAACTCACTTACTTACTTACTTACATCTATTTATTACTTCTGAATTACCACCCCTTAAATCATTACTCACTTATACTCTACAAACGAAATTTCAATCACTCGGCCACGTTCAAAACCCGGGAAACCTTACCCTAATTTTGTTGTGGTCCCCCCTCAGCCCATTTTCTCACCATTTCTTTTTGGGTATGGTCCAAGCTTTTGGACTACACACACACACACCCCACACAAAACACCACACACACACACACACAAAACACAAAAAAACCCCACAAACATACACCCACACACACACACAACACAAACCCCCAAACAAAAACAAAACACACACACACACACACACTACTTATTTCTTACTTACTTTCTTACTTTTATAAGCACAAAACCCCGGTTCCGGTAAACGCTTTTGCCACTTTAAAAACCCGTTCCCCTTTTTTTTTTGAAGAGTAGACCTTGGTGCCAAGGGGGGGAAAAATAATTATAAATTGTTCTTCTTTTATTTATCTCCCCTCCCCTCCTTCCCGATTCCCTCTCCCACAATACATACATACAATAAACAAACACATCACATGCTAAAACCCATAACATCTGGAACATAAGGGTTTTCATAATCTCAACAACAAAACATACAGAAAACGCTAATAATATAGGAGAATACCACATACAAAGCACAAAATTAATGTTCTCCACCCCCCCCCCCCTCCCTCCTCCTCTTCTCACTCTCTACCAATCCCCTCTCTCTTGCGTCTCTGCACCTATGTGTGTGTGTAATGTGTGTGTGTGTGTGTGTGGTGTGTGTGTGTGTGTGTGTGTGTGTGTGATGTGTGTGAAATGTGTGTTTGTGTATGTGTTGTGATTTGTGTTTATGTGTGTATGTATTGTTGTGTATGTGTGGTATGGTGTGTGTGTATGTGTTTGTGATTGTGTGTGTGTTTGTGTGTTGTGTGTGTGTGTGGTGTGGTGTGGTGTGTGTGTGTGTGTGTGTTTGTGTGGTGTGTTTGTGTGTGTGTTTTGTTTCTTTTTAACACTGTCCACAAGAAAGTGACATAAGACGGGCGTGTTTTTTATTTTATATTTATTTATTTATTCTTTTAAACATCGAGGATAAGGGAATAAGCACTTACGTGTTTTTTACACCCAGTCCCCGTGTGTTGCAGTTTGTAAATTTTGTCATCTGTTCCCACCGCACACAATGGCCTACTCTTACAAAAGCGCGCGCGCGCGCGCGGTGTGTGTGTGTTGTGTGTGGTGGTGTGTGTGTGTGTGTGTGTGTGTGTGTGTGTTTTGGTGTGTGTGTGTGTGTGGGTGGTTTGTCTGTGTGTGTCGGGTGGGGAAGAGAAAGAAAGAGACAGAGACAGAGAGACAGATACACCGACAGATAGTCAGACAGATAGACAAACAGACACATAGACAGAGACAGAGACAGAGACAAAGAGTATAAATACGTTGTGGTTCTATGGGTATTTTTACTTGCGTGCTTGTGAGTTTGTAAATGATATTTTCTATAGACTATACCTACCCTCGAATTCCCATTTCCCCAAGTCTCTCTCCTCTCTCTCTTCCTCTCTCTGTCTCTCTCTCTTCCTCTTCTCTCTCTCCTCTCTCTCTCTCTCTCTCTCTCCTCCCCTCTCTCTCTCTCCTCTCCCCTTCTCCTCTCTCTCTCTCTCTCATCATCTCTCACTCTCTCTCTCACCCTCTCTCTCTCTCTCTCTACATACATACATACATACATACATGCAATCATACATACATCCATACCTACATACCTACATACATCCATCTATACATGCATACATCCATATGTGTACTTTACATACATACATGCATACATCCATACATACACACACACATCCATCCATCCATCCATCCAAAACATACATACATACACACATCCATACATTCATACATCCATACATACATGCATACATCCATCCATCCATACAGACATACATAAAATACATACATACATGCACACACACACACACACATACATACATACATACATCTATACATCCATCCATCCATCCATACATCCATACATACATCCATACATACATCCATACATCCATGCATGTATCTATACTAAGCTGTTAAGACAGCAAATCCAGAGCAGATGGTTTGGGGATGTGTGCTTTTTTAAATATATTTTTTATCTTGTTTTGTAATGTTCTCCTCTTCTGTTCTTTTGTTGTTGCTGTTTGTTTTGTTGTTTTGATTTTGAGTGGGGGGTATAAAGGGGAGAGGAGGGAGAGAGGGGGGAGAGGGGCGGGGGGGGGTGGGGGGGGGGGGGGGGGGGGGGGGGGGGGGGGGGGGGGGGGGGGGGGGGGTGGCGGGAGCGAGAGCTGTTTGCTAAACTCTTTCAACAGCACAGGCGAAAGATAATGACTTGATACTTTTTTTTCTTTTTTGCTTTTTTTTTTTCTTTTTTTTTGGGTGGGGTGGGGGGGGGGGGGTGGGGGGGCTTTCTCTTTTCTATATTATTCTGTTTGTGTGTTTCTCGCGCGGCGCGCTCTGTGTGTGTGGGGGCGGGGGGGGGGGGGCATTACGTGGTGGGTGGGGCGTACGTGTGTGTGTGTGTGTTTGGGGGAGGGGGGGTGTGTGGTGCGTGCGTGCATGGTTCGTGCGTGTGCGCGCGCGCATGCTGCGTGGGGTGTGTGTGTCGAAGTCAAAGTCAAAGTCAAATGATTATTTGTTAGGCCACGGACCCATACACATGGATTCACATCCGCGAAAACATGCACATACAATTACACAGTTCCACATCAAGTGCATCTTTCCTGAGTAGAATATGCTTTGTAACGTAATTACAGAGTTTCGAAATAATGTCTTTGTTTCCCACAAGAAAAAAGTGTGTGTTTGTGTGTGTGTGGTGTGTGTGTGTTTTGTGTGTGTGTGTGGTGTGGTGTGTGTGTGTGGGGTGTGTTGTGTGTGTGTGTGTGGTGTGTGTGTGTGTGTGTTGTGTGAGTGAGTGGGGAAGAGAGTGTGTGGTGGCACGCGCTCTTGCGCACTCCGTCTAAAACACATTATTCCTATTCCCGAGGTCGAAATACAGCTACCTTAATGGTAGGCCAAAAAAAAAAAAGGTCACATACGCAAAATCTCAATATTGGCGAACCTCGAAGCTCTAGCCAAAGAAACAACAACAACAACAACAACAACAACAGCAACCCTAAATACATTTCCAACAAACTTATTTTTTTTCCTTTACAACGTTTTTTTTTCCCCGGGGCGTGTAATACTCTCTCTAAAGCCCCCCCCTCTCTCTCTCTCTCCTCTCTCTCTCTCTTTTCTCTCTCTCTCTCTCTCTCTCTCACTCTCTCGCTCTCGCTCTCGCCCCTCTCCCCTCTCCTCCTCTCTCTCTCTCTGGATGTAAAAAAGCACATGAGTGCTTATTCATTATCCTAAAAAATAAAAGAAATTGTCATTGTCATTCTCTCTCTCTCTCTCTCTCTCTCTCCTCCCCTCTCTCTCCTCTTTTCATCCCCTCTCTCTCTCTCTCTCTCTCATCTCTCTCTCTCCTCTCTCTCTCTCATCTCTCTCTCTCTCTCTCCACACACAACACACACATAAAAAAAAAAACACAACCACACACACAAACACCCCACACACACACACACACCACAACACACACACACACACACAACACCCCCCACCCACCACCCCCCCGCTCTTACAAAGGCAACCATATTCCGTCTTCCAGGAAAGGGGAGAAGCGAGCATCGATAAGAAGGATAAATGAGAAGGGATCGCCCATCACCGCACGCCCACTTTCCATCCCTCCCCTTTCCCTTCGCTCTTAGAAAGATCTGTTCCTTCCTTCCCCTTCCTCCTCCTACCATCCTCCTCCCTTCCTCCTCCTCCCTTTCCTCCTCCTCCCCCCTCCCTTCTCCTCCTCCCTTCCTCCTCCACCACCTCCTCCTCCTTCCTTCCTTCCTTCCTCACTCCATCCCCCGACTCCTCACCCACACAGCCATCCTTGTTCAGTATGCAGAAGAATGACGCAGAAATTTGCAAAGCAGGTGTGCATGAGTGGAGAGGAGAGGAAAGGAGTGAAAAGGGGGGTGGGGGAGGGGATGGCGTGGGGGGATGGTGGGGGGGGTGGGGGGGGGGGGGTGGGGTGGGGGTGGATGGAGGCGGAGAAAGGAGAGAATTAAGGAAGAGAGAGAGAGAGAGAGAGAGAGAGAGAGAGAGAAAAAGAGAAGAGAGAGAGAGAGAAGAGAGAGGAGAGAAAAGAGAGAGAGGTTAAGAATTAAAAAATAATAAAACAACGCAAAACAAAACCACAGATAGACGACAGACACATAGACACATTCAGTCACACACACACATACAGAGAGTCAAAAACAAACACAGTCAAAACACACACACACACAACACACACACAAACACACACACACACAAACACACAAAAGAGAGTCAAACACACACACACACACACACACACACACACAAACACCAGAGTCAATTACCCCACACACACACACATACACACCACACACACACAGAGTCAAAGCACACACACACACACACACACACCACACACACACACACACACACACAACACACACACACACACAAACACACACACACACACACACACAAACACACACACACACACACCACACAAACACACACACACACAAACACACACACACACACACACACACACACACACACTGTTTTGTCTTCTTTGTTTGTTTTGGTTTTGGGTTTTTTTTTTGTTGCTGTTTGTTTGGTTATGACGGATATTTTTTCAAGAATTTTGAATTATTTGAATTGTATGGTCAATATTTTCTGTTTTTTTTTGTTTGTTTTGTTTTTAATTCCACATATGCATATGTTATTGTTTTTTGTGTGTGTTTGATGTGTATAGTTTACCATAGATTAGGGGTTTTTTATTCTATTCTGCATATCATTATCTTTTTTTTCTCGCTATTTTTTCTTTCTTAGATAGATGGGTTGATGAAAAAAAGCAAATGCACTGCTTATTCAATGTACCATCTGAAAATAAAAGTTTGACTTTGACTTGACTTTTACACACAAAAACCACACACACACAAACACACACACACACACACACACACACACACACAAACACACCACCACCACCGCCGCAACCGACCCCCCCGCCCCCACCCCACCCCCCCCTCCCACCAAAAAAAAATCCCAAAAAAAAAACAAAAACCCAGAACAAAAAAAAACCCGACCCGACCCCAAAAAATCCAAATCAACCCCCCCCTCCCCCCCCAAAAACCCCCCCTCCCCAAAAAAAACAACAACCCAACAACAAACAAACAAACAAACAAACAACCAAACAAACAACAACACCACCACACAAACAAACCTAACTCTTGTGGCTGCATTATCAACTGTAGTACGTACACGCCCATAATTGTCCGATTCGTCATTCTATGTTTAGTTTGGGAGGGGTGGGGGGGGGGGGGGGGGGGGGGGGGTTATCTCTTCGAATGTTAGGGTAGAATCTATGATACAACATTTTGGTCACTGTAATAGACTGGAGCACATGTGCCGCTGATGATGCCTAGTTTACAAGCCGGGGGGGATAGATAGGATGGGTATGCCCAAATATCTATCTACACCAGGAGGGGATAGATAGGATGGGTATGCCCAAATATCTATCTACAAACCATCCACTCACTTTCCCTGCCCTCTCTCCCCATCTCCATCTTCCCGCTCCTCTCCCTTCCTGCTCTGTTTTTGAAAGTACGTGCATCAATGAGTCAGTTTTGAGATATGGTGTATTGGGGTGTGTGTGTGTGTGTGTGTGTGTGTATGTGTGTGCGTGTGTGTGTATGTGTGTGCGGGGGTGGGGGGGGGGGGTGGGGGGGGAGAGGGGATGTGTGTGTGAGTGTGTGTGTAGTTTGTATTGTGTTGTGTGTGTGTGTGGTTTGTATTGTGTGTGTGTTTGTGTGTGTATGAGTGTGTTTGTGTTGTTGACGTGTGTGTGAGTGTGACTCTGTGACTCTGTGTGTGTGTGTGTGTGTGTGGTTTATAGTGTGTGTGACTGTGGGTGTGGTTGTGTGGTGTGGTTGGGGTTTTTGTGGGTTGTGGGTTGGTGGTTTTTTTAGTGTTTACTC
>CM054144.1:26259333-26272279 GCA_028751875.1 Rapana venosa | reverse complement strand
GGCAGGTTAATGGCATTAAGTCTGGCATGGTTAAAATAAGGAATGATATTGTATTTGAGATAAAATTCCTGATACATTCTATTGCAAGCAGAGGCATCAGCATAACTTTTTGCTGATCCCCTCTCATTGTGGAATTTATTCGAATGAGCTGGTTGATTCTTTGGCAAAACAAGGTGCCTCTGAATACAGTACTGAAGTGTTTGATTCTAATCTTGCATTGTCGTCTTATGAAATTCATTCTAAGTTAATGAAATGCATACATTCAAAGATTATAGAAAAACATTATCAGCAGTTTCCTTGCCCACGGAAATTAGAAATTCTAATACAATAAACTGAGATTAAATGCATGGAATACTAAATATTCAAAAAATGTAACATGTTGTTGTTCTATTCCACTTTCAGTCCACCATTTGTTGTTTGATTGCCCAATTCTTTTGAATGTATAAAAGGAGAGGTTTAGATATTCATAAGAAATATGCCACTAGTCAAGAAGTTTTATATGACTCTCAGCAATTCATAGTGTCAGTTGCTGAAGTCATATATTCTTCACCTGTAAAACCTTTACTGTAATTTCATATATATATATATAATATATTATAATATATATATATATATATATATATATTTATATATATGTACATTCATATATATATATATATATATATATATATGTATATATTTATATACCTATGTGTGTGTGATGTGGGTGCGTGTAGGGAGAGAAAGAGAGAGAGAGAGGTGAGAGAGAGAGAGAGAGAGAGAGAGAGAGAGATGCGGTATGTAATAATAGGTACTTTGGTATGAATGCGGGGTGTGTCTAAATCACCATGTAGTGAATAGACATTAAACAAAACAAACAAACAATACATACATACATACATGCATGCATGCATGCATACGTACATACATACATACATACATACATACATACATACATACATACGTACGTACGTACGTAGTACGTATATATATATATAATTATATATATATATATATATATATATTATATATATATATATATATATATATTTTAATTATATATATATATATAGAGAGAGAGAGAGAGAGAGAGGAGAGAGAAGAGGGACGTGAAGAGAGAGAGAGATAGATATTAGATAGATAGATAGTTACAGACAGACAGACAGACAGATAGACAGACAGATAGATAGATAGATAGATAGATAGATAGATAGACAGACAGACAGACAGATAGATAGATAGATAGATAGATAGATAGATAGATAGATAGATAGATAGATAGATAGATAGATAGATATCCACCACAGATATCAAGGGTTTTAAATGACAAAATGCTGTACACATTGTTGGGTTGTTGTTTTTTAAAAGTAAATTTTAATGTTATCATTAACATAAAAACTTTTTTAAAAAGGCATTGTCTACTCTGGTCAATAGATACAAAGGTTCATAATCAAGGAGAAACCTCACATACTTAAAACAAATCAAACAAAAAAAAGTCAACCTCGACATCTTTTTGACTTTTATTTTCCGTTCCTCGAATAGAGCTCCCAAGTTCTCCAAAGGTGAGATTTTGCGTAAGCGAACTTTGTGGTTGTTGTTTTTTTAAACCCACCATTAAAGTAGCTGCATTTCGACTTCGGGGAGACCTCATATTCGATCAAACGAGAATTGATGGAGCGGGTTTAAGGAGAGGGAGGGAGGGAGAAAGAAAGAGAGAGAGGGGGGGGAGAGAAAGAGAGAGAGGGAGGGGGGAGAGAGAGAGAGGGGGGAGGGAGAGAAAAGAGAGAGGAGAGGAGAGGAGGGGGAGGAGAAGAGAGACAGACAGACAGGCAGAGAAGACACTAAAGAGAGAGGGAGAGAGGGAGAGAGAGAGGGGAGAGAGAGAGAGAGAGAGATGAGGAGAGAGAGAGAGAGAGAAAATGAGAAGAGAAGAGAGAGTGGAGAGGAGAGATGGAGGAGACAGACAGCAGACAGACGACAGACAGGACAGACAGAACACACACACACACACACACCACACCACACACACACAACCCCAACCCCACACACAAAACACCCACCCACACAACCCCACACCACCAGACACTCAGACACCAGACAGGCACAGACAGAGCGACAGACACAGAGAAAGACAGACAGCCAAACAGACAGAGAACTTGAACTCTAACATTCTATTATTTAAGGGTAACTATATTTCTTTATACCAGGCCTTCATGAAAAAAGAAAGAGAGAAAACGAACATAGCCATTGCTAGTAAATAAATCAGTGAAAACAATGCAACAACAAAAATATATCGTTTAATTAATTACTTCAGCAAGGGGCTGCCATTTAATATAAATATATATTATATTAAATAATATAATAATAATATTATATTAAATATATATATATATATAATATATATATATATATTACAAACATTATTATTATTATTATTAAATCAACCGTAACTTACAGACCTAAGAAATCCAGTATAAAATTAATCCTGATATATGTAACATTAGTTTTTTTGTATACATAAAGAAAACAACACATTACTGGTGTATATTTTCACATATTATCAATCATACCTCTGTTTTTCTTTTTCTTTTTTTCCTTTTTCTTTTTTTCAATCTTTCGTTTTCTTTCTTTTCTACAGCATCAAACGATCAGAAAAACTCCATGCACAAGAACAGTACTAGAACTACAAATACCATACAAAAGCTGTCTCATTTTATATCCACCATCATAATGAGAAGAAAAAAAGGAATAGAAGTGGTAAAAACACACACACAACACAACACCACACCACACAACACCACACAACCACAACAACAAAACCCACAACCACCACACACAAGTAAAACTGACGAAAAATTGAAGTACAACCACACAACACACCACCACCAACACACACACACACAACACACACGAAGTGAACGAGTAAATTAAAGCAACCACACAACAACCACACCAACAGACACACACACACCACACAACACACAACACACCCACACACACACACACCCACCCCAAACACGACGCACGCACGCACCAAAGACAGACAAAATCAAGGAGAGAACACCCCAATCTTCAAATTATACAACAGTCCCTACCAACTTTTTTACATTAACACCAAATGTATTATTGCGTTGGTGTATTTAGAAAAAAGTTGGTGTTTTTATATATATATATATATAATTATATATATATAATATATATATATATAATATAAAATAAAAATTTATATATATAAAAAATACCACACACACGCACGCACACACCCCCCAACACCACACACACACACCCCACAACACACACACCACAAACAACCACCACCACACAACACCACACACACACCCCCTCCCCGTCTGAAAACCAAAGCACAAAACAAAACCATCAAACAAGGCATTTTGTATCTCGAAAGATAGGATATCGAAGGGGGCGGGGGGGGAAATGGGGGGAGGGGGGGGGGGGGGGGCCCCAAATTTTGACGCCCCGGGTTCGTTTCCCGTTCAAGGGGGAATTTTTCCCCCTGGAGTTAAATCATGCAATCCACCCCCCCAAAAGGTTTTCACATGAGACTATGGGGACCGAGGCCCCGTGTGCGAACGCAGCAAAAACTCTTGCGCACACGTTTAAAACCTGTTTCCCCCGTTTCGAAAGAGTAGGGCCCTTGTGTGCCGGTGGAACAATGACAATTTACAAAAAAGCTACACACGGGGGACTGGGTGTGAAAAAAGTACATAAGGGTTATTCCATGACCTCGTATAAAAAAATAAAGAAAAAAAAAATAAAACATAAACAAAAAAAAAAGAACGACCCAATTACTCTCCTGCCCTGTAAAAGCGCTACCCCGTTGTTTCACGAACGAATCGAAAAATTTATCTGATTAAAAGCTACAGAAAAACCCAAAACCCCTCACAGCAAGCAAGCACCCTTTCCCAAAACATGGGCTTTCACAGCCACACAATGGGGCCCGGGAGGCTAACCACCATGAAATAAAACCCCCCCACCCCCCACCCCTTCACTCTCCCCAACCCCCCCCCCCCCACCCCCCGCCCAAAACCAAACAGTTTTACTCCAAAACACACACAGCACTACTACACTACCACATCAGCCCCCCCCCCCCCCCCCCCCCCCCCTCCCCCCCCTCCCGTCAGTCATAGATAAATTTTCCTCGTGCGTGGGGTCTGCAGTCTCTCTCTCTCTCTCTCTCTCTCTCTCTCTCCCCTCTCTCTTTCTCTTCTCTCTCTCTTCTCTCTCTCTCTCTCTCTCTTCTCTCTCTCTCCCCGGGGTGTTTGGTCAAGTCCAATTTTTTATTTTCCCAAAAATTTAAAAATAGTACATGGAATAAGCAATGATGGGGTTTGGTTTTTTTCACTTTGTGGTGTGTGTGTGTGTGGTGTGTGTGGTGTGTGTGTGTCTGTGGGTGTCTGGTGTGTGTGTGAAACTTGGAAAGATAAGGAAAACTTTACAAGGAAGTTACAGAACCATCATTAAACTGCATGCACTGTGACTCCAGTGCAGTCTCGCTTACCAGCCAAAACAACCGGGTTGCCTGCCAGTTAAAACAATAAGACTGACGTGCCCTCAGTGACTGGGTTTTCATGTATATAACATACCTTCATTTGGATGGGTGACCGTTTGCGCGCCTTGGATTCAGTACAGTCCCCCAGTTCACCCAGCTGTAAATGGGTACCTGCCCTCTTTAGGGTCAGGGGAAGGTAAAGCAGCGAGGGAGAAGAGATGGGCGCCGCCCTCAATATGCTGGCTTCTTGAAAAAGTTGAGGTCTCTGATGCCTTACTCCCCTACGACCACATAGGTTATGGGACACCTTTACTTTTACCTTTTTAACGTCTGTCAAGTTCCATTTCACGTTATTTCATTTGATCTTATTCTATTTTATTTTAAATTTCGCTTAGTCCTTTTTAAAAAAAATCTTTCATTTTATTTTCTTTCTTTTTATTTTTATTTTGGGAAAAAAAGGGAAAACCTTGACAAGCAATTGAAAGAAGAATTATATTGTATGCACTCAAATCACTTTTTCTGCCTCCAAAGGAAAACGAATGTACGACAGATACAATTAAAAAAGGGTGGTTTACGAAAAGGGGAACATCGTGCTTACGTCTTAAACGACTTTGAAAAACTGGGATGAATCATGACGTCAGCCCTAAAAATGAACTGGACACCAAAGGGCCGCCGGCGACTAAAGCGCCCAAGATTAAGCGGGGTTTGCACCACGCACGCACGCACACCTCGCGCCGGCACACACACAACCACGCACGCACGCATGCATCCCACAAAAACACCAAACATCCAAAAACACTACGAAAACCTTGCACCATGCACAAAAACACCCCGCGCGGCGCGCGCGCACTCACACACGATCACCCAACACCAACACACACACAACATAACCGTCTAATATTTTAAAAGTGGAAGGGACTTTAAAACCCAAAGAACAACAACACAACAACACACACAATCCCACGCACCTACACAACGCACACGCAAAAACCACACACAAAACACCACACCAACACACACGCAATACACTTAAAGGGGGAAAGAACGTAAAAAAAACAACAACATCAACAACAACATAAACAAAAAACAACACCAACAAAAACAACAACAAAAACAACAAAAACCAAAAACACAAAAAAAACCACACACACACACACACCCAACCACACCAACACACACACACACACAACACAACAAAACACCGCCAATACCTTAAAGTGGAAAGGACGTTAAAGCAAACAACAACAAACAACAAAAACAACAATAGCAAAAACAACACACACAAGCTAACTTTCAGTTGCCCCGAAAAACTGACAGATTGCAAAATCTGTAAAGGAAACAGCGCCCTTTACAGAGCCAAACAGTCTGACGGTGGCCGTTGGGGGCTTCCTTATAAGTGTTGTTTCTTTTTTGTTTGTTTTGTATTTTTTTGTATTATTTTTGTTTTGTTTCGTGTTGTAAGAAAGTTTTCAATTTTAACGTTTTTCCACTTAAATGATACCAACAATCCTAAAATAGGAGACTGAATATAAGAGAGGGAAAAAGAGAAGAGAAGGGGAGACGAAAGAGAGAGAGAGAGAGAGAGAAGAGAGAGAGAGAAGAGGAGAGATCTACTCGTGCGCGGATGGCGGTGTTTTGGGCGACCCGCAGCAGCGCGCTCGTGTGTGTTTTGATTGTTTCGGGGGGGTTTTGGGGGGTTTTTTTTGGGGCGTGTTTTTTTAAAATTTTTTGGTTGTTTTGTATTGATGTATTTTTATTGCCTGCTTGTGTTTGTTTGGTTTGGTTGTTTGTTGTTTTTTTTGCAAAGTTTTTGTTTTTTGTTTGTGGTGTATTTTTGTTTTTGTGTTTTTTTGTATTGTGTTTTTTGTGTTTATTGTTTTTTTTGTAATTTTTTGTTTTTATGTCTTTTTTTTTTTTTGTGTTTTATTGTTTTTTATTGTATTGTTTTGTGTTGTGGGTTTTTTTTATTGTTTTGTGTTTATGTTTGGGCTGTTTTTTTTGGGTTTATTTTTTTCTATTGTTTTGTGTTGGTTGTATTATGTTTTGGTTTTGCGTGTTGTGTTTTATCGTTTTTTGTCTTTGTTTTTTTTCGATTTTTGTCTTGTGTTATCTAGCCTGCTAAACCTCGGTTTTGTCACCTTAGTGTTGGCCAGGGGAAAAAATTTTTACTTCTCCCAATCGAAGCATATACAACCTGCCAGTGCCCTTTAACCCCTTTTAGGGTATGCCGTATATACACACAAAAAACAAAACAAAACAATCAAATCAACTCAAATCAAACCAAATCTTTTTTTCGAGAATAATGAATGAGCACCCTGTGCTTTTTTTTTACACCAGTCCTCGACCTTAGGGATACATACATAACAAAATAAACCCCAAAACCTACATATTACACATCACAAACCAAAAACCACCAAAAAGGGGAAAAAAACAACAACAAAAGAAACAAACACAGAAAAACAACCAAAACCCCCCCCCCCCCCTTTAAAAAAAAAGAGAGAACTGTGCAGTCAACCAACCCGAACCAAAGCAGAAAAAACCCCAATCAATCAAAAAAAAAACGTAAAAAAAAAGACAAATGCTTTCTTTCGCGCTTCTCTCTCTCTCTCTCTCTCTCTCTCTCTCTCTCTCTCTCTCTCTCTCTCTCTCCTCTCTCTCTCTCTCTCTCTCTCTCTCTCTCTCTCTCTCACACACACACACAATAAAAACTAACCAGACAAAGCATCCAAATTTACTACCAAAAATCAACCAAGCAAACCATGTAAATAATATCATTTTGACAAACGGGAAAATAAATGTCAACCAATTCATTACAGCAAAAGCAGTAGCAATAGTAAACTACACCAAAACAAATGTCATATAATCAACCAAAAGGAAATGACGCAAAAGCAAATTACACCCGCACCCACCCGCGAGCACTCGCGCGCACGCACGCACGCACACACGCACGCACACACACACACACACACACACACCATGCATCCACCATCTGGCTACAGTAAAAATACATTTTAAATATTGAGTATAAATAGTAAGACAGAGTAAAAAAAATCAGAGAGAGAGAGAGAGAGAGAGAAAGAGAGAGAGAGAGAGAGAGAGAGAGAGAGAGAGAGGAGAGAGAGAGAGAGAAAAGACAGACAGACAAACAGACAGACAGACAATGACAATGACAATGACAAATTCTTTTATTTCGAGGATAATGAATAAGCACACATGTGCTTTTTTACATCCAGTCCCCGCCCGTTAGGGATACATCTTAATAATATAATCCAATACTTATACAGTCTCGCAATAAAAACAAGGGGAAATAACCCTTTTCAAAACAGCTCCCCCCCAACAACCCTCCCCCCCCCCCCCCAAAGCAAGCAATTAAAAAAAATCCTAAGAATACCCCACCCCTACCCCCACCCCCCAAAAAACCCTAACCAAAACAAACAAACAAACAAAAGAGAAGGAAAAACCAAACCAACAAAAGATGATAAAAAAGAGAAAAGCAGACAAACAACAACAACAAGAACAAGAGCAACAACAAAGCCAAGAAAAATAACACAACCAAACTTAATAAGTCATAAACTAAAGATAAACATCTACACTTGTCAAATGGACAGAGAGAAAGAGAGGTATCTCACAAATTGAAATGTATTCTAAAACTAAAAGAAGTTTGTACTTTTAAATTAATAAAGAAAAATCAAGACTGTAAAAACAATTTTAAAAAGGTAAAAGAAAGAACAGAATAAAAATAATCAGAACAATATTTGTTAAGAAAAAAAAGAGATAAACTCCTTTATAAATCCACCAAATCAGTTACCATGTAACAATATTTCTCAAGGAGCACAGGAGCAAAGTAAAAATGTGAAGGTGTTCCATAACCTATGCGGTCATTGGGAAGTGAGGCATCAGAGACTTCAGCTTCTGAAGGGGCCAGCATATTGAGGGCAGCGCCCATCTCCTCTCCCTCACTGCTTTACCTTCCCTGACCCTAAAGAGGCAGGTACCTCATTTACAGCTGGGTGAACTGGGGGAACTGTACTGAAGCCAAGGCGCGCAAAACAGTCACCCATCCAACTGGTAACCACGCTCGATGCTGCTTAACTTGGCTGGGGAAAGCACTTAAGCCTACAGATCAAGTCAAGTCAAAAACACTTTAATCATTCCATGAAGGGCAATTACAATTCTGACAGACACGTAAATAGGTATCATAATCTGGAACAATGGATGACTGTATTTCGGGCACCATTGTCATGAAAACAACAATCCAATATGGCTGCCCACACTCAACAGTGTCAGTCTTCTGTAAGAGTTGATAGATGGCAGATAACAGCAACTAGACTGCTTTCATGGACATGTTTCAAGGCCCAGGTTCTTTTAAACTTTCTCAGAATAAATCGTTCCAACTGTACGTAGCAGGTTTTTTTACGACCCCGCCCCCTTAAAACAAAACGAAACAAAACACAAAACCGCGAACCAAAAAAAAAAAGAACAAACCCCCGCCTACCCCCCCCCCCCCCCCCCCCCCCCGCAAAAAACCCCCCAAATAAACAGGGATTTTGGCGACATGTACTCTTGCGTCTAACTTACCCACATATTGTGTGTGTGTGTTTTGTGCGTGCGTGAACGTGTGTGTGGTGTGTGTTTTGTGTGTGTGTGTGTGTGGTGTGTGTGCGCGCGCGCGCGTACGTGTGTGGGTACGTGCATGCGTGAACGTTAGTGTGTGTGTGCGCGCGCGCGCGCATGTGCGTATACCCATGCATGATACAAACGTGTGTGTGTATGTGTGTGTGTGTGTGTGTGTGTGTATGCGTAGTATACCACACGCACACGCGTTAGTCCTTGCGGGACTATTCCTTTTGCAAGTTGGCAAAGTTTGAACAAAGCTTTTCGTCGATAAGATTGAAACCTGCAAAGTCTGGAGTAAGGTAGGGGTAGGTGGGTGGGGCGGCGGTTGTTGGGTTGGTGTGGACAGTCCTGACAAGCGTCACTTGAAAAGGTCTAAATCAAAGAGGTGACAGCCCCTGAAACTGGCCTCCTCGCCTTAGAGGTCAGTCAGCACCACTGGGCCCTTAATACAACAACCCCCCCAACAACAACTCGCTCACAGGCCTTGATAACCGTTTTCATTCGGACATTTCTCACGACGTGTGTTCCTGGTGGGTTTTTTTTCTCTATTCCCCACGTAGGGCTGTAGGCTAGTAAGTAGTAGTACTAGTAGGCTACACACTTATCTGCTGAAGGACTGTGGGGGACAGCGTAGCCTGGTGGTTAGAGCGATCGACAAGCGTTGAACTCGCGATCTGACGGTCCCCATGATCAAACTCACATCGAGACTGCCTGCTCAAGGGGATACTTTTTCCCGCCAGTGGAATCAACCAACATCAGTGCCGGAACTCCATTCCCTACAAAAATCCTTCGGATGAGACCGTCATAATTCAAGCTACGTCCCGTGTGCGAACGCATGCAGAACATCTTGCGCACACGTTAAAACCCGTTCCGCTTTTTATAAGAGCAGGTTATTTGTGATGGTAGGAAAGGATGACAAAGTTTACCAAAAAAAACAGCATGCACACGGGGACTGGATGTAAAAAGAAGCACTCGAGCGCGTATTCCGTTATCTTCGAAATAAAAGAATAAATCGATGAATGACTTAAAAAAAAATAAATAATAAGAACCAGGGTAAATAGTTAATCTCCTTGAACAAGCATCTCAGTGTCAGCTCAAACTTGGGATCGAACCCCGGGGCCGTCAGATCCCGAGCTCTGACCACCAGACCATGCTGCCCCTCCCCCTTACTTACTTACTTTACTTTCTAACTCGCTCACTTACTTATTCACTTACTTTACTTACTTGCTTACTTACTAATTTATTTACTTACTTTACTTACTTTACTTATTCACTTACTTCACTTTACTTATTCACTTACTTCACTTTACTTATTCACTTACTTACTTTACTTACTAATTCCCTCACTTACTTACATACTTACTTTATTTACTTATTCACTTACTTTACTTTACCTACTTATTCACTTACTTTATTTTACTAACTTACTTACTTACTTACCTACTTACTTACTTTCTTACTTACCTACTTATTTATTTTACTTACTTACTCACTCACTCACTTACTCACTCCCATTATCCTCGATATAAAAGAATAAAATAAATAAAGATAAATAATACTTACTGTACTTTACTTGCTTGCTCGCTCGCTCACTCACTCACTCCCTCCCTCACTCACACCTTCGGATGAGACTATAAACCGAGGCCCCGTGTGCGAACGCACGCTGAAACATTTGCGCACACGTTAAATCCTGTCCCGCTTTTCGTAAGAGTAGGCCACTGTGTGCCGGTGGGAACAGATGACAGAATTTACAAAACCGCATACGCACAGGGACTGGATGTAAAAAAAAACACTTAAGTGTTTATTCCATTATCCTCGATATAAAAGAATAAAATAAAATAAAATAAATAAACAATAAATAAAAACTCACTCACTTACTTACTTACATCTTATTTACTTACTTACTGAATTACTCACTCGCTTACTCATTACTCACTTACGTACTCTACAAACTAGAAATTTCAATCACTCGGCCACTGTTCAAACCCGGAACCTGTGACTCCTAATGATGTTTGTGGTCCCCACTCAGCCCATTTACATCACCAGTACTTCTTGGGTATGGTCCAAGCTTGTGGACTACACACACACACACACACACACACACACACACACACACACACACACACACACACACACACACAACCACACACATACATACATACACACACACACATACACATACACACACATACACACATACACACACACACACACACACAGGCCTACAAGTGTAGGCCATTGTGTGCCGGTGGAAACAGATGACAAAATTTACAAAACCGCATACACACGGGGATTGGATGTAAAAAAGCACATGAATGCTTATTCCATTATCCTCGATATAAAGAATAAATAAATAAAATATTTTAAAAACCCCACACATACCACACACACACACATACACACACACACATACACACATACGCACACACATACACACACACATACACACACAACCACACACACACATACACACAACCACACACACACACACACGCACACACACATACGCACACACATACACACACACAACCACACACACATACACACACACATTTACACACATACATACACACCACACACACACACACATACACACACATACATACACACAACCACACACACATACACACACATACACACACATACACACACAACCACACACACATATACACTTATTTATTTATTTTTTATTTATTTATTTATTTATACCACTTTAAATCACGAGATTTCTCTGCGTGAAATTCGGGCTGCTCTCCCCGGGGAGAGCACGTCGCCACAAGAGCAGCGCCACCCCTTTTTTTTTTTTTTTTTTTTTTTTTTTTTGGTCTGCAACTGTATTTCTTTCCCTATCAGAGTGGCTTTTTTCTAAGAATTTTGCCAGGGACAACTCTCTTGTTGCCGTGGGTTCTTTTTCGTGCGCTGCATAATTTTCTGTAACACACGGGACCTCGGTTTATCGTCTCATCCGAAAGACTAGCGCCCAGACCACCACTCATGGTCTAATGGATGGGGGAAAAGTTTTCGGGCCCAGACGGGATACGAACCCGGACTTTTCGCTTTCTAGACAGGCGCGTTACCTCTAGACCACCGATCCATTCACTCACTCACTCCCTCCCTCACTCACACCTTCGGATGAGACTACAAACCGAGGCCCCGTGTGCGAACGCACGCTGAACATTTTGCGCACACGTTAAATCCTGTCCCGCTTTTCGTAAGAGTAGGCCACTGTGTGCCGGTGGGAACAGATGACAGAATTTACAAAACCGCATACGCACAGGGACTGGATGTAAAAAAAAAGCACTTAAGTGTTTATTCCATTATCCTCGATATAAAGGAATAAAATAAAATAAATAAACAATAAATAAAAACTCACTTACTTACTTACTTACATCTTATTTACTTACTTACTGAATTACTCACTCGCTTACTCATTACTCACTTACGTACTCTACAAACTAGAAATTTCAATCACTCGGCCACTGTTCAAACCCGGAACCTGTGACTCCTAATTATGTTTGTGGTCCCCACTCAGCCCATTTACATCACCAGTACTTCTTGGGTATGGTCCAAGCTTGTGGACTACACACACACACACACACACACACAACACACACACACACACACACACACACACACACAACCACACACATACATACATACACACACACACATACACATACACACACATACACACATACACACACACACACACACACACAGGCCTACAAGTGTAGGCCATTGTGTGCCGGTGGAAACAGATGACAAAATTTACAAAACCGCATACACACGGGGATTGGATGTAAAAAAGCACATGAATGCTTATTCCATTATCCTCGATAT